>CANJKZ010000971.1:1037500-1355000 GCA_947471745.1 Closterium sp. Naga37s-1
CGTTGCCTTTTGGGTCGGCTCAAAACTACTCGCTCTCTCTCAAATGAGGGGGTGGGTACAGGCAAAGACAAGAATAATAATCAGCTTGGTAGTCTGACACCTTTACATTCCCTTTCCCCTTAGACCCTTTCAGCCCTCCCTCCAGTGTGTGGAGCATGTCCCCCAGCTGCAGCAGCCAAGGGTCCGAGTGCATCTGGGGGTGTGCCGCCGCCTCTATCCCCGCCCTTGCCTTGACGTGCAGGGCATTCGCTTGGCTGCGTTGAAGCGCCACAGCCTAACACTGTCTCAAGTGCCCGTTCAGCTTCTTGGTTGTCTTGGCCAAGGGGTTGGCCCTGAACCGGTTCCGAGCTGCTGCCGTCGCGAGTAGTTTCAGGAAGGCTGTCGATGGTGAGGCATCCATTCTTCGACCCCCCTCCCGCCCAACCACGCCAGGACTCACCCGGAGCGAGTCAAACTCGTGACTCGCCCGCTGGGCTGCCCTCTTGACGCCTCCCGCCTGCCCAATGTCTTCATGGGCTTCTTTGAACACCTCCCTCTCCGCAAGCCTTGGCCTGCCAACTTCTATGGCACTCCAATTGAGCCCGGAAGTGACAATTCATGTGTCACTTCAGGTGCCATCTCAGGAGGCGGCGGTTCAAGTGACGGTTCAAGTGGCAGTTCCAATGGCAGTTCAGAGAGCAGCTTCAGTGGCAATTCAAGAACTGGTACCGGAAACGTTTCAAGTGCTCCAGCGGACAGTGTCTCAGAGGAAAGTGTCTCAGGCGAGAGTATCGCAGGCGAGTCGATTTGGGTGAAGAAGCTCGGCTGCCACGGCCCTCCCTGCCCCTCCTTCGGCTCATGCACCGCCCGCTTCCCCAACGTGCAGGCCTGCTGGAACCCCCAATTCAAGAACAAGGCGAGCCACTTGGCCCGCAGCTCCTTCTGGTTTGAGAGTTGACTTGAGTTGACTGACTTTAGTTGGCTTGAGTTGACTCAAAACGCACCATGTCATGCACTCCCTCCCCTTTCGCCAGGCCAAGTATGAGACTCAATCAACGCCCACCTCCTCAACGAGCGCGATTGCCGGCCGTGGACTCGCCGCCATTGCAGAAGCAGAGTGGGAAGCACCGCCTGATGAAGGACTATCTCAACTGGAGTTGGAGACCGCCACGCGGGTCGTCTTCGGAACGCTGGAACATTCCCTTCCCGGACCCGCATCACAACATCTGCGGGGCATGCTGCGCGGCGTCAACGTCGGCACCTTCGACGCAGACGGATTCCTGCGACCCTACACAAAGGAAAATTTCATGGAGATCTACCCCCACTGGCGCGATCCCACGGCGAAACTCACCGTCGCGGAAGAAGAAGAATTGGTGCGTCGCGAAGCGGAAGAGCTTCGCCAACGGAGTCTTGCGGAATCACGCGGAACATTCGCCTCGAGCGGATGGGGCGAAGAGGAGAGTGCGTCCAATGAAGGGGGGTGGGGAAGCGCTGGCGGTTGGGGAGCAGCAACCGGCGGAAACACTGGCGGGTGGGGTGCCGCATCTGGCGGCGAGACAAGCGGCTGGGGCACCTCTGGCGAAGGCTGGGGAGCCTCCCGTGAGGACCAAAAGGGGGAAGAAGAAGCAGAAGAAGCTGAACCTGCTCCAGTACCTGATGAAGACCCCAAAGCAGCACGCGCCCGCTACATGCGCACCTCCAGATTCCGCGCCGACGATGCGCTTTGGCATCAGCGCCTCGGCCACCCCTCGCGCATCACGCTGAAGAATTGCATCGAAGCTGGCGTATTCGCGCCTGGCGCACTCCTATGGCCTCAAAGTGAGCGACGCAACACATCCGCGCACCTGCACCGTCTGCCCCGAAGCCGCGCTGAGCCACCAGCCTTTCCCCCCGTTCGAACCTGGAACCAACCGCTACGCTAAGCTGGAAAAAGTGTACAGCGACTTCCTCAATGTGGGACATTGCGGAATCGACGACGAGTTGTATACGCTCACCTTCGTCGACGCTGGAACGCGGTGCGTGTGGGTCGTGAACGTGGAGGCACGCAGCAGAGCGTACGAGGTGTTTCGTCTCTGGCTGGCACACGCGCAGCGGCAGTTTGGGGAGAAATTGAAGATATGGCAATCTGACGGCGCGGCGGAGTTCAGGAGCAAGGAGCTGTAGGAATATCTCGCACAGAAGGGGATCGAGCACCATATCTCCCTCCCCTACGTGCACCAGCAGCAGGGTATAGCTGAGCGCACGAATGGCACCCTCATGACGAAGGTGCGGGCGCTGATGAAGCAGTCAAAACTTCCGCCGACCTACTGGACCTACGCGATGCACCATGCCGTGCGGGTGCACAACCTACTGTCAACCACCGCTATCACCGGGAACCTCTCCCCACATGTGAAATGGACAGGGACCAAGGGCGACACCTCCATGCTCCGCGTGTGGGGGTGCATGGTGCAGTATCGCCCGCCAACGTCGACTATTGGCAAGTTTAGGAGCCGCGCGCGCTGGGGAATCCACCTCGGCTTTAGCCACGAGTACAAAGCGTGGCTCATCTTGGTCCTCATGAGTCAAAAAGTTAAGAACGCGCGAGACGTCATCTTCTACCAACAGTTCCGCGAAGACGAGCAGGCGAACGCGAATCGCGTCTACGCCAATGACGGGCACAGCTACGCCACGCCGGATGATGAAGCTACAGCAGCCATTCTGGAGCAAGACACCAGAGGCGAGTTCACGAGAGGCGATCGTCGCGACGACGACGCCGATTCATCCGCAGGAGGAGCGGAAGCGGCGGAGGCACAGCACCACCAGCCCCACCTGAGCCGGAGAGCGACGACGACGACGTGCAAGAAGTCATCCCGCAAAATCGCCACGACAGCACCGTCACTGGAATGCGGCTTCTCGGACTCCACACCACTACCTCAACGGTGCCCCGCATCATCGAACCGACGAACCCGCGCCAAGCTCTTACGGGACCCCACAGCAAGGAGTGGAGCGAGGCGATAGATGCGGAAATCAAGGCACTCGAATCTCGCGATACCTGGGTGCTCGTCGACCGAGCATCAGTCAAGGGAAGATTCTCTTCGGCAAATGGGTCTTTCGTGTGAAGACCGCATCTGACGGCACGATCGAACGATTCAAGGCGCGCTGGGTCGTGCGTGGCTACGATCAGAGGCACGGGATTGACTTCGGCCAAACATTTGCGCCGGTCAGCCGTCACACCTCCGTCAGAATTCTCCTCGCCATCGCTGCCGCACGACATCTGCCGCTCCGACAAATCGATGTAAAAAATGCGTTCCTGTACGCACTAGTAGATGCAGTGATCTACGTGGAACAGCCGCACACATACGGCGAAGGGGATTCACGCGTCTGTTAGCTGTGAAAATCCCTATACGGGATTAAACAGGCGTCGAGACTCTGGCAGCAGTACCTGCAGAACACCCTGCTTGAAATCGGGTTCAAGCAGCTGCCTCACGACCCAGGGATGTACCGCCGCGATTTTTGCGGCGAATACATCTTACTAACGGTCTACGTCGACGACCTCCTCTACACAGGGTCAAGCCCTGAATTACTTGAGCAGTTCGAGAAGAACCTCGTGGGGCGCGTCGACATTACCTGCAACCATGACGTGAAGCAGTTCCTCGGTCTCAACATCACTTACTCGCCAGAAGCTATCCACCTCTCAGCAGCCCAGTATGCAGAGGAACTTGGCAAGCGCTTCAACATCGCACCTGCACCGCTCTCCACCCCTTACCGCACTCCAGGACCCAACCACAAGCCTGACAACAAAGTCCTATCCCCAGCTGGGCTTCAGACTTACCAGCAGCAGCTGGGATGCCTGCTCTTCGCCTCTGTTACCTGCAGGCCAGATCTCTCGTACATCGCGAGTCAGCTGGCTCAGTATTCCCCCAAACCGACGGCTGAAAATCTCTCAGATCTTCAGCGAGCGCTTCAATTCTTCGTTTCCACGCTCAATGTTGGGCTCTGCTATTCCACCATCCCAACCGCATTCATCAACCTCATCAGATACATGGATGCTCCTGACCGGAGCGACAGTCGCTCCTGCCCGAGGCGCGCCTTGTGGGCCGCCCTTCTGTCGAGCTCTCTTAGAGGCCCCTCTCACGGCCCCTCGCGCCACCCTTAGCGGCCCCGTCGCCGCCCCTAGCGGCCCCGTTGCCGCCCTTCCAGGCCCCTTGCGGCCCCTAGCGGCCCCATTGCCGCCCCTACGCGGCCCCGTAGCCGCCCCTAGCGGCCCTGTCGCCGCCCTTAGCGGCCCCGTTGCCGCCTCCCTCCCTACGCGGCCCCGTTGCCGCCCCTACGCGGCCCCGTCGCCGCCCCCAGCGGCCCCGTCGCCGCCCCTACGCGGCCCCGTCGCCGCCCCTAGCGGCCCCGTAGCCGCTCCCCTCCCTACGCGGCCCCGTCGCCGCCCCTACGCGGCCCCGTTGCCGCCCCTAGCGGCCCCGTCGCCGCCCCTAGCGGCCCCGTCGCCGCTCCCCTCCCTACGCGGCCCCGTAGCTGCCCCTACGCGGCCCCGTCGCCGCCCTTACGCGGCCCCGTCGCCGCCCCTAGCGGCCCCGTCGCCGCTCCCCTCCCTACGCGGCCCCGTCGCCGCCCCTACGCGGCCCCGTCGCCGCCCCTAGCGGCCCCGTCGTCGCCCCTACGCGGCCCCGTCGCCGCCCCTAGCGGCCCCGTCGCCGCCCCTAGCGGCCCCGTCGCCGCCTCCCTCCCTACGCGGCCCCGTCGCCGCCCCTACGCGGCCTCGTAGCCGCCCCTACGCGGCCCCGTCGCCGCCCCTAGCGGCCCCGTCGCCGCTTCCCTCCCTACGCGGCCCCGTCGCCGCCCCTACGCGGCCTCGTAGCCGCCCCTACGCGGCCCCGTCGCCGCCCCTAGCGGCCCCGTTGCCGCTCCCCGCCCCTAGCGGCCCCGTCGCTGCCCCTACCCGGCCCCGTCGCCGCCCCTAGCGAGCAGCCGAGCCACCGAGCCGCCCAGCAGCTGAGCCGCCGAGTCGCCCAGCAGCCGAGCCGCCCCTGGAGCAGCCGCCACTGCAGCAGCCGCCCCTGGAGCAGCCGCCACTGCAGCAGCCGCCCCTGGAGCAGCCGCCACTGCAGCAGCCGCCCCTGGAGCAGCCGCCACTGCAGCAGCCGCCCCCGGAGCAGTCGCCACTGCAGCAGCCGCCCCTGGAGCAGCCGCCTCTGGAGCAGTCGCCCCTACAACTGCCGCCCCTGGAGCAGCCACCCCTGCAGCTGCCGCGGAGCTCTCGCTCTACAGTGGTAGCGGCCTCGCCGTTGCCGCCGTCGTACGCCTGCCCTTCTCGCCACTGGTGAGCACTGCCCTGCCCGTACTGCTGTTACTGCTGCTCTTACTGCTGCTGCTCTTTCTACTGCTACTGCTGCTCCTGGCGTGGCCAGATGCAGCTCCAGCGTCGCCCGCGTGAGTCCCTCACCCCCCAACAGCTTCGTGCGTGGTACGCTAGTTGGGGTTGTCGGGGTGGCCGTAGTGGGAGTCGTCCTGGAGTGAGTAGTTCCACAGCTGCTTGTAGTGGCCAGGTACAGCTGCCGCGTCGCCCGCGTGAGTCCCTCACCCCCCAACAGCTTCGTGAGTGGTACGCTAGTTGGGGTTGTCGGGGTGGCCGTAGTGGGAGTCGTCCTGGAGTGAGTAGTTCGGCAGCTGCTTGTAGTGGCCAGGTGCAGCTTCAGCGTCGTCCGCGAGCAGTCCTTTCGCCCCAGCAGCTTCGTGAGTGGTACGCTCAGCGTGACGGGTCACGGGGTACTGCTCGCTGTCCGTACGTTATTCGCACTGGTGCTCGGACTGGTCAGCCTTGCGGGACGTTGGGTCACGCAGAGTCCCGCTGCTTCGCCCGTCTGAGCGACGCCTGGCGTACGGAGTTTGGCGACGCGGCTGAGCTCCCCGACTGGGTGGAGCTGCTTCGGCTGCGGGTAGATATCTATACTCTTGACTATGATGCTATCCTCACTGCCATGTATGCATTGCCTACTAGTGATGAGGGTGACTGTTACCTGTGTGTTCCGCCTGACCCGGGCATTGAGGCTGCTGCTCTAGGTGCTGGTGAGGCTGCTGCTCTAGGTGCTAGTGCGTCTGCTGCCCCAGGTGCTGGTGAGTCTGCTCTCTCAGGTACCACGTCGTCTCAGGCCTTACACACCTTCACTCTTGACTCGGGTGCTTCCCGCTCCTTCTTTCGAGACCGCACCACGCTTACGCCGCTCAGTCGGCCGGTTGCGGTCTCCTTGGCAGACCCCTCTGGGGGTCCTGTCCTTGCTCACTTCTCCACTGTCCTCCCGTGTCCGGCGGCCCCCTCTGGCACCCTGTCTGGTCGTTACCTCCCCTCGTTCTCTACGAACTTGGTGAGTGGTGCTGACCTACAGGATGCGGGGGTTCACCAGTTCACTCCTGCGAGTCAGCGGGTGACCCACTGCACGGACGCTCGGACAGGCCGACACCTGGCCACGTTTACACGTCGGCCGGGGTCGAGCCTGTACACACTGGCCACTGCGTCTCCTCCGGTCACTGCGTCTGGTCAGGTAGCTGCGTCAGGTCAGGTGTTTGCTGCAGCGTCCAGGTCTGGTCCTGAGTCTGCCCCCTGTTCGTGTCGCCTCCTGTCTCACGAGACTCTCCTCTGGCACCACCGCCTTGGTCACCCCTCCCTGCTTCGTCTCCGAGGCATGGCCTCCCGTGTCCTTGTCTCTGGTCTTCCCCGGTCCCTCCCTCCCCTTCCTCCGGGGCCTGGCCCTACCTGCGTCCCCTGTGTCGAGGGGCGGCAGCGGGCTGCCCCTCACTCCTCCCAGTTTCCTCCGACAGAGGCCCCGCTGCAGACGCTTCACATGGACGTGTGGGGCCCGGCCCGCGTCCGTGGACAGGGTCACGAGCGCTACTTCCTGCTGGTGGTTGACGACTACTCGCGTTACACCACAGTCTTCCCCTTGCGCAGCAAGGGTGATGTCACTGAGGTGTTGATCGACTGGATCCGCGCAGCTCGTCTCCAGCTCAGGCAGAGCTTCGGCTCGGACTTTCCTGTTCTGCGTCTGCACTCTGACAGAGGTGGAGAGTTCTCCTCTGGCCTTCTGCGAGCCTACTGTCGTGCACGAGGCATCCGCCAGACCTTCACGCTTCCGGACTCTCCACAGCAAAATGGGATTGCTGAGCGCCGCATTGGCATGGTCATGGACGTCGCCCGTACGTCCATGATGCATGCGGCTGCCCCCCATTTTCTGTGGCCGTTTGCGGTTCGGTACGCGGCGCATCAGATCAACCTTCACCCCAGGGTCTCCATGCCGGAGACCTCCCCAGCCTTGCTGTGGACGGGGAAGGTTGGCGATGCGTCTGCGTTCCGTGTCTGGGGATCTCGGGCGTTTGTCCGCGACTTGTCTGCGGACAAGCTGTCCCCTCGTGCTGCTCCTTGCGTTTTCCTTGGCTTCCCCCGTGACGCGCCAGGGTGGCAGTTCTACCACCCCACCTCTCGCCGTGTTCTGTCCTCCCAGGACGTCACGTTTGACGAGTCGGTCCCCTACTACCGCCTCTTCCCCTACCGCACTCCGTCCCTCCCCCCGCCACCGCTCTTCCTTGTGCCAGGTCCCCCCCCGGTAGACCCCCTCCCCCCTCAGGGTCCTGCCCCTTCAGGTGTGTCCCAGGTAGACGCGGTCGAGCCTGTCGAGGTTACTGGTGACTCTGGTGCTGCTGAGGGTGCTGAGCCTGGGGGTGCTGACTCTGGGGGTGCTGAGCGTGTGGGTGCTACGCCTGGGGGTGCTGAGCCTGAGGGTGCTACTACTGGGGGTCCTGAGCCTGGGGGTGCTACTACTGGGGGTGCTGAGCCTGGGGGTGCTGAGCCTGGGGGTGCTACGCCTGGGGGTGCTGAGCCTGGGGGTGCCACGCCTGGAGGTGCTTAGCTTGGGGGTGCGGAGCCTGAGGGAGCTGGGCCTGCTCGTGTGGCGTCTGGCGGTGCTGAGCCTGGAGGTTCTCCGGGTGCTTCGTCTCGGCGGGAGCCACTCTCTCCACAGGAGCTGCGCGAGTGGTTTGCCCGGCGCTGGAGGCGTGCTGCTGGAGCTGGAGGTTCTTCGGCTGCTGAGGGTGCTGGTGCCGCGGGTCCCGGAGGTGCTCGTACTGGGAGTACTGGAGCTGCTGGGCCTGCGGGTACGACTGGAGCTGGAGCTGCTGAGGGTGTTGGCGCTGAGGCTACTGCTGTCGGTCCTGGAGGCGGTCCTGCTGGGGGTGCTACTGGTGCTGCTGGAGGTACTGGAGCTGGAGGTGCTGCTGGCGCTGGTGCTGCCGCTGGGGGTACTGGTGCTGTCCCTGCTGTGTCTGGAGTCGCCGCGCGGCCTAGGCCGTACTTCGTTCAGCTCCTTCAGCAGGTTCTTGGTCTACCGCCTTCTACTGGTCCTCCTCCTCCCTTAGAGTGTCCACAGCCTGTCCCGTCACAGTTACAGTTACAGCCGGCCTCCCCACTGCCCGCTCCTTCTCCCTACACTGGTCCTACTGGAGGTCTTGCTGAGCGTCGTGAGCCTGCGTCTCGCCCTGCGTCGCCTGTCCGTGCTGCTCGCACTAGTGGTCGTGGTTCGCGTCAGCGTCCTCCTCCTGTCCCTGGCACGCACCGGATGTCTTTGCGTCCGTCCACTGCTCCTCTGCGTGCCCCTTTGCCTTCTCCTCCTGAGTCCTCTCTTCCTGCTCTTCCTGACCCGGAGTCGTACTCTCTTCGTGCTGCCAGTCCTACTGTCACGCGTCTCCTTGCTACTGTTGTCACTGACCCTTCCTTTGAGTCCACTGCTGCGTCTGCCCTAGTTACTGAGCTCGTCGACTTTGCTGCTCGCTGTCGTCTAGACTACGCTGCTAGTCTTGTTGCTGAGTCTGAGTCTGTCTGTCCTCCGTCCGTCGGGGGTGAGTGTGCCCTTGGCACGGACGTCCTTGAGGACAGGCAGGAGGAGTTCCAGTGTTTGGCTGCTGCTTCACCTCATCTCGTGTCCGTACTGCTTACCCCTGAGGGAGACCCGGATGCACTTGACATCCCGACTCCGCGCTCTTACGCGGAGGCGATAGAGGGTCCCTACTCCTCTCAGTGGCAGGCAGCTATGGACGCAGAGATGGCTTCCTGGAAGTCCACAGGCACCTACGTTGACGAGGTTCCCCCGCCTGGGGCGAACATCGTCAGTGGCATGTGGATTTTCAGGGTGAAGCGGCCGCCGGGTTCTCCGCCTGTCTTCAAGGCGCGTTACGTGGCTCGTGGCTTCAGTCAGCGGCAGGGAGTTGACTACTTTCAGACCTTCTCTCCCACCCCGAAGATGACCACTCTTCGGGTACTGCTGCACATAGCTGCTCACCGCGACTACGAGCTGCACTCTCTTGACTTCAGCACTGCTTTCTTGCAGGGCAGCCTGCACGAGGAGATCTGGCTGCGTCGCCCACCTGGCTTCACTGGGTCTTTTCCTCCTGGCACCCAGTGGAGCCTCCGGCGGCCAGTCTACGGTCTCCGCCAGGCACCGCGTGAGTGGCACGACACACTGAGGACTACACTTGCGGCTCTTGGGTTTGCTCCCTCTACTGCCGACCCGTCGCTGTTTCTGCGCATCGAGACTTCTTTGCCGCCGTTCTACATCCTCGTGTACGTCGACGACTTGGTCTTTGCCACAGCTGACACTGCTGGACTCGCCCACGTGAAGTCCGAGCTGCAGAAGAGACACACGTGCACAGACCTGGGTGAACTGCGCAGCTACCTTGGCTTGCAGATCACCCGGGACAGAGCACGCCGCACCATTACCCTGACTCAGTCACACATGGTGCAGCAGGTCCTTCAGCGCTTCGGCTTCACGTACTCCTCGCCTTAGGCCACTCCTCTGCCTACTCGCCACTCGCTCTCAGCTCTGCCTTCGGATGAGTCCGTAGAGTCGAGTGGCCCGTACCCAGAGCTTGTTGGCTGCCTCATGTACCTGATGACCTGCACACGACCTGACCTTGCATACCCTCTTAGCATTCTTGCACGCTATGTTGCTCCTGGGAGACACAGACCGGAGCACATGGCTGCAGCGAAGAGGGTGTTGCGCTACTTGTGCAGTACGTCGGGCATGGGGCTTGTGCTTGGAGGGCAGAGTCCAGTGGTCCTCACTGGGCACGCAGACGCTTCTTGGGCTGACGACCAGGCTACGCAGCGGTCGTCACAGGGTTACACCTTCAGCCTTGGTTCCGGCTCTGTTTCGTGGCGGGCTACCCGCTCGTCTTCTGTTCTCGGCTCCAGTTGTGAGGCTGAGATCTACGCCGGGGCCATGGCTGCACAGGAGCTTCGCTGGCTCACCTACCTGCTGACTGACCTCGGAGAGCCGCCTCGTTCTCCTCCAGTGCTGTACGTAGACAACAAGGCCATGCTGGCCTTGTGTCGAGAGCAGAGACTGGAGCACAGAACGAAGCACATTGCTCTCCGCTACTTCCTTGCTCGTGAGCTACAGCAGCGTGGTCAGCTGCGGCTTGCGTACGTGGCCTCTGAGGCCAACACTGCTGATATCTTCACCAAGGCACTTGCGCCTTGTGATCATCAGCGCTTCTGTACTCAGCTGGGTCTTGTGCCTACCTTGCCTCACTTGCTCACCCCTTGACCTTGTTTGTACTGTTGCATATATATATATACACCTGCTCTTGCTTGTCTAGCCTTATATATATATGTAATCCTGCATGGGAACTGGCCTTGTGGACTTGAACTTGTGCTCGGAATGTGTGGTGACTTTGTGATCCACCCTGAGCTTGCTTTGCTTTGCTTGACTGGTCTTGTGACCCCTTGTTCTCCCCCACTTTGTCTATGGGGGTGTGTCAGATTTATATGACATAGCTACTGTAGGCTATAGTGGGGTAGCACATATGGGGTACAGTTTTCTAGGGTTTGCTTTTGTACCCAACTTTCCCTTAGTCAATTCATTCCTCATTTCTTCACACTTGCTCCAAGGTGGTGAGTCGCTGAAGCAGTTGTGCGAGGACGGCGGTTCCGATCGTCGTCGTTTCCTTGCTTGTCGCAGCCAGGTTGGGCTGCGCTTCAGCCGTCAGATTCGTCTGACCACCAGATCCTCCGGCCATTCTCACACGCGAGCGTGTGCCGGACGCCACTTTTCATTCGCCGAAAGTTTCGGAGGTGGCATGCGAAGGATTCTTGAGTCGCTCTCATACCATGTTGCGATCAGAAAGTGATCGTTCGTAGGATCACCTCAGGAAGGTTCGCACACGATTAGGTGTTAGTGGTGGGCCCTTGACCTCAATAGCAGAGTGAACGTAAAATGCTTGAGATGAATTAAAGCATGCAAGTACAAGGAATATAAATAAGAGTAGAGGAGAATACCAAGCGTCCTAGCTAGCCATTTACTCTAAGGGCTACATTCCCTTATTACAGCGAGATTTAAGCGTGCAACTCCAGGTGGTTACGAAACCGTTCGGGCAGAATCCTCGCCACTGCTGCTGCCTGATGCTGTCTGCCCGACGGTCCAGATCTTTTCGTAACCGTACGACCCTTCGTATTTCTTCCGCCCTTTCAACTCCAGGTTCGGTACTGCGTGTTTCGATTGCTGCGATAAGGAGTGCACAATAATTCATTCAACTTTTACTATTCGTAACAAGGAGCAAGGATGGTAGGGTGGGTGGGAGGAAAATGAGGTGTGGGAGGCTGGAAGAAGAAAGTGGAGGTGGTGGTGGAGTATTTTGGGTTTAGTGTTTTTCTATGTTCACAAGATGGAATTGAGGAAAAACATTCGTTGCTGATCAAGTACCGTACATATTTCACAATGATGTACAGATGATACGGTACGCATGCACGAGTCATATCACCTAATTTAGACAAAACTTTCATTTGAAATAGAGTGCAGTAGAGAAATTCTAACGGTGTAACAGATACCAGTTGTCTGCTTGCTTGCTCGAAATCACGATATGGTTGGCGAAACTCTCCGAGCTTCATCCACTTTTCCTGCACGACAAGCATGGACGATTGCTGCTAGCGAAAGTATTTTCCCCCGCGCGAAGTCTCGCTCCATCCAGTTCAACCCAGGTTTGTCAAAGACGGGTCGTGTGCTCACGACTCAAATTTTCGCCACGATCTCCCGTTGTCGATTTTGAAAGTTACAATTGCAACAAGGATTTCGCTGGTGAGGCGGCACCAAGACCAACACACCCACCCAGCCACAGAAGGCCTTGTCGGTCCCTAATCACTAAAAGCAGATCACCCAGTGATGTGAAATGGAGGCTTTCCTCTCCCAGTCAGCACCGGACGACTCGGAAAGACTTCTCCCATGTCTCGATTCGCGGATCGCGATTTGACGAAGGAGGCACAGTTGGTTCCGACGAAGTATTTTAGCCTCACATTTCAGTTATCGCAGATTCACAACAGTGAAGTAATAAGTACTGCAGAAGTCGAGTCAGCCTCCGAGGCTGCCCAGTCCCAGTGTGCCTGCCAGGTGAATCTTTACATTACACCTGGCAGGGCAGGTGAATCTCCTGAAGCGCCTCCTGACTGATGCGCGCGCTGAACGCGTACCATCGCTGATCATCAGCGAGCATTCCTCTGCCAGTCAGCCATCGAATGCTATGCGCGCCATGCGACGTGTCAACTTTAAGGCAAGTCTTTGTTTCGCCGCTCTCCTTGTTCTCCGAGAGAGATTTCTCGAAGGTCACAAAGCTCTCAGGGGACCTCACCGTGGCCTTTAGGCGACCTGTCGGAAAAGTGACCCTTTTCCCGCCGCGCTGCTGCTCTTAGCAGTTTCTCATAGTAGCACTTGGAGTCATTCTTCTGTCGATGATCTTGAGGGGACTTGCTAGTAAAGATGGTGGCACGCGCTGGCCGTTGTTGTGGGTGGTCGTCGCCGTTGTCTTGCCAATTTCCGTCAATGCATGTACGCGACGCTGCCGGCGCTCCGTCCACTCTCTCCCCCTCACCCTAAACCCATAATCACCTTTGAGGCGCCCGTTACCCTAAATGTAGCGGTAACCGCACCCCATTCTCTTTTGAGCCGCCTCAAACCCCCTCAACCTAATATTAGTAACCGCACCCATTTTCACTTCTGAGGCGCCTCAAAGTCCCCTCACCCTAACAGCAGCCCGTTTCCACTTTTGAGGCGCCTCAAGTACCCTCGCCCCTATAATAGTTACCGCACCCCATTTTTCACTTTTGAGGCGCCCCGAAAGTTCCTCACCCTACTAACTGCAGCCCATTTTCACTTTTGAGCCGCCTCAAAAGTCCCCTCACCCTAAAAGTAGTAACTGCAGCCCATTCTCACTGCCACTCTTTCCCCTCGATCCCCGTGATTAATCCCAGCAGCGATCAACTGCCAGGAATCTCCGAGGCTCCATCTCGCGGGTAGAGTGGCCAAGTTCGAAGGCGAGCTCAACTATCACCTGCCAGAGCGATTCAGGTCAGTATACAAATCCTGATCTGAAGAATTTCTTCAGGTCAGTTGGCTAGCACTCACTCGCCCCTGCAGTTTAGGTCAGCATTAAGCGACGCCTAATTAAATGTATTCTTCACCCCCGTTGGCCACTACCTTGCCGAAGTCTTTGGCTTGGCCTTTTCGGTCAATCGCCCCACTTAATTTTTAAAGGGGTTAGATAATAAAATCTAGTTCAGTTGGTGAATGCTTGCGAAAGCCTTTCAGGTCAGTTGGCGCTATCACGAGTCAACTTGGTGACTCGGCCAGGCTTCCCCTCTCTCCACGGCTCGCCCGCCCAGCGTCTTCTCTATCTCCCCCTCCCTCTACCTCTCTCTTTTCTTTCCATCCACTCTTCTCCTTTTGAGACGCCTCAGAAATCACCCCTCCTCCCGCCCTACCACGCCAGGACCCACGCCGAGCGAGTCAATCTCGGGACGCGGCTGCTGGGCTCTCCTCTCCACACGGCCCGCCTGCTCAATGTGCTCATGGGTTTCTTCGACAAAATCCCGCACTTAAGGGCCAAACAACGCAGCTTCGCTACCCACCCGCTCAAGCCAGTCATCTCTACTAGTGACAGTTCAGGCGGCAATGCTATAGAAAACGGGCCGGGAAACGGTCAAGGAAACGGCCCAGACGGTCAAGGAAACGGCCCAGACGGTCAACGAAACGGCCCAGACGGTCAAGGAAACGGTGCAAATGGTCAAGGAAGCGGCTCAAGTGTCTCAGAGGAGAGCGGCTCAGGCGAGTCAGACTGGGCAGTGCAGCTCCGCTGCCACGGCCCTCCCTGCCCCGCCTTCGGCTCATGCACCGCCCGCTTCCCCAACGTGCAAGCCTGCTGGAACCCCCACCTCGTGGACGAACCCGAGGACGACATTGCCCCCCCTATAAACTGCCACGTTAGGCGCAACAGGACACGCCAGGAGAGGTGGCCGCTGTTCGACGAGACATGCTCGCACAGGCAGGACTTCACGCCGCACGGGGCGACCACGCTGCAGATGGTGCGGCTGGAGGACGTGTTTTTGACGGACAACGGGTTCAACCTCAACCGCTCGCACCTGTTTGTCAGAAACGGGTGCCCGCGCTTCTTGGGCGCGGTGAGAGCTGCATGGCTGGGTGGAGGGATGGTTGGGATGGTTAGGGGTTGCTGGGAAGGAGGGTTGCTGGGAGGGAGGGTTGCTGGGAGGGAGGGTTGCTGGGAGGGAGGGCTGCTGGGAGGGAGGGCTGCTGGGAGGGAGGGCTGCTGGGAGGGAGGGTTGCTGGGAGGGAGGGTTGCTGGGAGGGAGGGTTGCTGGGAGGGAGGGCTGGGAGGGCTGCTGGGAGGGAGGGCTGCTGGGAGGGAAGGTTGCTGGGAGGGAGGGTTGCTGGGAGGGAGGGCTGCTGGGAGGGAGGGCTGCTGGGAGGGAGGGCTGCTGGGAGGGAGGGCTGCTGGGAGGGAGGGCTGCTGGGAGGGAGGGCTGCTGGGAGGGAGTATTTAGGGGGTCGCGCCTGCCTAGCCCAGCTCGACTTGGGCTGTAGCAGTCCGGGCGTGTAACGCCTGCGGGCTGTGTTGAAAGGAATCCATTGCGCCTAAAGAACATTCTCGTTCTGACCCAGTGGTGGGTAGCGAGGCGCTATACCGGGTCGGGCCGCTACCTGAATTCTCGTAGGGCAAACCCGACCCGACCTGGGCCGGCTTGGGCGTGAACGGTCTGTGTTCATGCCTTTACAACATTCACTTTTACTTTGCCACGTATGAGGCGAACCCAACCCAACGCACGGTGCAAATTCTTTATGCGCCACAAAACATGTCATGCACTCCCTTCCCTTTTGCCAGGTGACGTTCTATTCGAGGTGAGCCACACAGTAGGCCCACTCCCTTACCCTTCCAACAGGTCACGTACAATATAGTGTAAAACAAGGAAACAATGCCAATCACATAGGCCTACAACAACAAGCTGCCGTTTCGTTTCTGTAGGCACCACAAACCCCGTGTTGTGCACAGCACATCCTTCCCTTTCACCAGGTCACGTTCCAGGCGAACCACATGGTGCACAATCTGCAAATTCTGTACGGTCCGCAAACATTGTCGATGCAATGCACTGCACTAACCTCCCCCCTCCCTCCCCTCCCCCCCCTCTCGAATGGTCCTTGCATTACTTTGAGGGGTGGTACAATGGAAGATGTAGACACACAAGCACAACAAACACCCAAACCGGCTTCCTAACTACCTCAAGTCCCCTACCTACTCAGCCCCCCCCTCCCCCCCGGTCCGACCCTACTGGTCGAACGGGGCCTCAATCAACTGGTGCAGCTGTCCCTCACTGAGAGGGATGATGGGTCCTCTAAAGCCGAGCTCGTCCGCCGCCAAGGCCTCATTGGTCTTGGTGCGGAGGGCGTTGGCCTGCGCCCGCTGGAGGCACACGCTCCAGCGCTGGCGGTACTCCGTCAGCAGCTTCGCTGCTTCGTAGGAGGTAGGAGCTGCGTTAAAACGCAGCTTTGCCGCCAGCTCCGCGCATTGCCGCAGGTAAGCCATCACCCCTGGCGAGGGGTAGCCGTAAGTTTCCACTGCAAGCGCGTGGAACCCCACCCACGCGTTCCGCCGAGCGTACTTTTCCTCCTTTTTTGCTGCTGCCGCCCTAGCCGCCCATCCAGGAGCTCGGTTGCAGTTCTCGTCCTGGTATGACACCGGATCCGTCACGGTCACGTCACACATCCAAACCTCTCCAGTCAGGGGATGACGGATGGTGACATCCGCCTTTAGGTTTTCAACCAGAGAGTAGACATATGTCTCCTTATGAACCGTAAACCCCGCCTCAGCCCCAATGTTCGCTATCTCATCCCGCAGAGCGTGATGGGTTGCGGTCCTCCCTTTCCCCTTCTCGCAGCGCATGAGGTGGTTGGGGAGGCGGTCGTCGGGGAAGGTGGTGCGGTAGCGGCAGTCACAGCGTCTAGGCACGGGGAGGGGGAGGCCTAGGCGGAAGGCAGCTGCAGTTGAGAGTTGGGATGGGCCCATCCGGAGCGAGGGGATGAGCGGGATCGCCAGCAGCCAGTCCCCTGCGCCAGGTCCTAGCAACGACTGCATCCGTTGCGCTTGGCCAGAACGGGGGTTGGGGCGCATCCGCCTTGCCTGACTCTCAAGAAGCGGCGGGAGTGAACCGCCAGCGCTAGGCTCTGCTGCAGCTTCAGTCCTTTGGGGTCCGCCTTCCCGGCCTGGAGCACCTCGAGAGCCTCAGGGGGTAGGGCTGCCTCAGCCGCAGCGAGGCGTGCAGGTAGCGCGTGCGGAGAGCCGTGGGTCGGGTCCAGAAGGGGGAGGAGCGCGACGACAGCAGGATGCAACGAGTCCTCCAGGGAGTGCAGGAGGTGGGCGGTGCTGATCACTGAAGCGAGGTAGGCGTAGCTGCCTTCAACGGCGGGGTCAGTGATGCCCAGGCCTCCCAAAGTCACTGGCAGGGCCGCCTGCCGCCAAATCCTCCGTCTCTCCCTGGCGCTCCTCGGCTTCATGATGTGGGCCGACTCCAGGAAGGTGTGTAGAAGCTGTTCCCCCCAAGCCGACCATTCAGCTTCAGGGAGGGCCTCCAGGGGGGTGGTTCTGGCCAGAAAGGATGCTCGGCGGCTGACACAGCGGGTGAGGAGGGGGAGACTGAGCTGGGGGTCCATCTGGGCCAGCATGGGGAGAGGCGCTGCTGCTGCTGCCAATCTCTCTCTCACAGCACCCGCGCAGCCCCGGGGAGTGCGAGTGCCTACGGGGCTGCCGAGAATCTGCAAACCCTCTTCAGAGATAGAGATGCCTGGGGGAACTGAAGAGGGGTCGATTGCCGCGGCGGACCACGCCGCGCACTTGGCTGGGTTGTGTACCAGGCCGAGGGCGGCTAGTGCAGATGTGAGGTGGTCGAAAGCCGCTGTGTAGGCCGTGGCGTTGCGAGCAGCATGATGTCATCGGCGTACGCCAGCAGGACCACCTGAGGGTGTGCAGCTGCCGTGTCAACGAGGCACGGGTGGATGCTTGCCGCGAACAGGAGGGGGCCGAGCGGGTCCCCTTGGCGAACACCCCTGGCGCTCTGCAGCGGGGCTGCGCCAAAGTCGTGGTCGAGGTAGAGCGAGGAGGGAGCCCCATAGGAAAGGCGGACGAGGGGGATCAGTTCCTTCAGCGCCTCGTTTCTCAGTCCTTCGAACACCGCCCTCCTTTCGACCGTGTTGAACGCGTTCGCGAGGTCAATCTGCAGTGCCACTGCCCCAGGGTGCACTTCCAGGTACGTGCGAGCGGAGTGGATAGCCGCTTCGATCCCCCCTGCTACTGCTACTCCGAACTGAAGGGGAGCGAAGTGAGTACGAGCGGCCGGCGCAGTCAGAAAAAGTGCGGCTTTTGCAATAATCCGGAGGAGACACTCCCCCACCGCAATCGGCCGCTTCCCTCCCTGTGGTTTCGTAAAGGCTAACAGGCGGGAGGCCGTTAGCAGTTCCCCCGCGACTGTGGGGAGTTTTCCTGCTAGAGCTGTGTTAGTGAGGGCGAGGAGGTGGGTGAGTACTTCGGCATTCCCTAGGGCTGCGTCGCGGATCTGCTCGAAGGTTGTTCCTGAGGGGCCAGCCCCGACTCTGTTGGGGAGCTTGGCGAGGAGACGTCTGAAGTCGCGGGCTTCAATAGTGGGAGGGTCTTCCGCCGTGGCGGTGTGGAGCCAATCAGGGAGTAGTTGGCAGGCAGATGGGTGTCTCGCTGTGAGGGCTTCCAACACTTCAGGTGAGGCGGGTGACACAGGAGTGGCCTGGAGGGATTGAAGTGATTTTGACAGGTTACCCCGTTTTGCCAGTCCTTCCGCCCTTGCCAGTATTCCAGCTGTGTCAGGAGTGTGGCGAGGTTGCGGTGGCAGGGAAATCGCCTGGACAGCTTCTTCGTACAGGTCCGCCCAGAACCCTTGGCGAAATCGCAGGAGCCGATTCATCATCGCGCTCCAGTCAGGCTTACGGGCTGACGAGGTGCGGAGGAGTAAACGCGGGAGAAAGGTCAGTAATTTCCACCCTGGTGGAGACTCGGGATTGGCCGCCAGGTGGAGTAACAGTGTCAACATGCAGATCGCGAAGGAGTCGCGAAGGTCTTTGGGGGGGTGGCGGGCGAGAGGAGGTTGGCGACTGTCGCGCAGCGGGTCGAGGTTCCAGTCTGCAACCTGAGCGAAAAGGTCAGTATTTTTCGCCAGGTCGTCAGGTTTGAGCATTGGGGGGGTTGGGTTAGGGCCTGCAGAATTTTCATTGGCTGCTGCAGAGTCAATTCCGTCTTCTGTCGCGGCTCGATTTCCCCCCCTTGCACGATTTCCCCCCGCGGTTCGATTTCGACCTGTGGTTCGGATTGCAGGTTCGCCTCGGGCCTGCTGGTTTGGAAACTCCGCTCCCCGAAGCAGCAGCTCCAACTCTTCCTCGTCCTCCTCGACTTCTGCTTCCAACATCCCCTCTCTTTCTGGGTTAAAAGCAGGGTCACCCCCTTCGCTTTCTTCATTCTCAGCTTCGTCCTCTGCCTCCTCGCTGTGCACCTCCTCGCCGCCTTCCGCGCCTTCGCGCATTAGCCTTTCTGCAGTTCTCGCGTAACCGCTTGCGCCAGTGCGGCGCCGATTTGTGCCGCGCGCTCCTCCACCTCTTCGTCCTCTCCCGTTCCCTCGTCGTCCGCGGCGGCTGCTGCCGCGTCCCACGCGGATTCCCCGCGTTCCTCTTCCTCCCGCAGCTCCCGTGCGCCCTGTCTGCGGCGCCTCGTCCACCTCGTCCGCAATTTGTCGGCGCGCTGGCGTCAGCTGCGGTGCTGTCGGGGGTGATGGATCCATCCGCGAGACGGGATCCGGAGCTCGAGGGTTCCGCGGAGAGCGCGCTGCCGGATCCTGCGCCTGCCGGGCTTCGCCAGCGTGTCCCTGCGCACCCCTCCGCAAGCGAGCCCGTCCGCCGCTTCGAGCGGATGCTAACCCTTCCCCATCGGCCTGCCGCGCGCCCCACCTCGCCGGAGTATTCGTGGGCCCCTACGCGTGTTGCGTCGAACCGCCTGGACGGTCAGCCGCGGCAGGAGCGCGGGCGCTCGCCTCCGCGTCAGCCTCTGCGGCAGCCCTCTCCTCGGCGCCCGTCTCCTGAGCATCGCGAAGCTCATCCGCGCAGGGAGGGCGATCAGCGGTCCCCTGCGCGTCCTCGTTCTCCTCGCCGCCCATCTCCTCGTGGTCGGGCAGGCCAGCGCTCACCCCGAGCGCGATCCCCCGCGCAACGGTCTCCGCGGCGATCTCCGGCGACGCGGGGGAGGGGGTCGCCTGGACGTCGCTGGGATTCGGGGCGCCGCGAGCAGTCCCCCCCGCGTCCTCACTCGGCAGGTTCCGGCGGCCGACGAGGCCGGCGGAATGGCGGTGGGCGAGGCGGTAATGGTCGTCAGCAGGATCCCGCCCTTGATCGCGCCACGAATGCGTTTGCGGAAGTGGTACGGCAAGCCCGGGCGAGTGGGGAGGAGACCCACCCATATTGCTGTGACCAACGGTCCTCCCCAGGTCTCGGACCCTGGCCAGGCTGCTCCCCTGCGTGCGCCGACGCTCCGCGAGTATCTGCCAGCGCGGGAGGGGAGAGCTCAGTTTCGTGCCCCACGTCAGGTCCCGGGCTTCTCCGCGCAGCGCCTCTCCGTTGGCCGGACTCCAGGCTGGCCGTCGGCGTATCCGCGCGCAACACCGACTGCACCTCCCCCCAGTCACGTGGGGAGAGACCCCATGCTGACCATGTGCCGGATTCTGAATCTGGCGGAGGCGTGCGAGGTTGTGGCGAACTTGCAGCTGGCGGTGTGTGGGGCCACGCGGAATTTTCCGAGCAGTTACGGTCCAGGATCCCGAGGGTCCTGCGTGTCTTTGGCAGAATCGCTTGAGTCGCCGTTGGCACCCGTGTCGGAAGCGCCCGCCGGTAGCTCCCTTAGCGCGTACCTTCCCCCGCCACGTGGGGGATCTTGTAGAAGCGGCTCGTGCCGGGACCCCTGTGGAGACACTTCAGTCGTCGGCGCATCTCCTCCTTGCGGTGTTCGGCGTGCATGCGCTCGATGCTGGAGGTGGAGGGGGCGGAGCCGTACACGATGTAGGCCTTCGCCTCGTGTAGAACTGCATGTCGTTGTGTCTTGTTAGGCCCTGCTCCCTTGCTTCCTTTGCTTGCGTGTACTTCCCAGTGTTTGCAAATCTCCACCTTGTTCCTTGCCACCAGGAGCGCGCGGCCGAAGGCCGCCGGCGCGAGCCGCCGAAAATGAACTCGACACGAAATAATGAAGAGGAACGAACTCAAAGAGCCTTTAAATAGCTCGGTAGGGCAGAGGGCAGAGGGCTGAGGCAGAGGGCAGAGGGCTAAGGGATCCTCTCTCTCTCTCGCTCTCTGAGCCGCCAAAAATGAACTCGACACGAAAAAATGAAGAGGAACGAGCTCAAAGAGCCTTTAAATAGCTCGGGAGGGCAGAGGGCAGAGGGCTGAGGCAGAGGGCAGAGGGCTAAGGGATCCTCTCTCTCTCTCGCTCTCTGAGCCGCCAAAAATGAACTCGACACGAAATAATGAAGAGGAACGAGCTCAAAGAGCCTTTAAATAGCTCGGGAGGGCAGAGGGCAGAGGGCTGAGGCAGAGGGCAGAGGGCTAAGGGATCCTCTCTCTCTCCCCCACCCACTTTCACCAGGTCACATACGAGGCGAACCACATGGTGCACGAGCTGCCGACAGGTGTGCTGAACTGGGCGCACCAACCCAGCAGAAACTTCTTCCACTTCCTCGTGGAGCTCTTCCCGCTCATCCTCGTCTCCGCGCCTCTCATGGCGTCCACTCTGCAGCACCTTCCCGTGCTCGTCAGGGAGGGCCAGGTGGGACTTTAATGAATGAAGCTTCTGCATTCATTACAGCAGCTGCCCAATGCTCGCCCGGGGCTGCCAGGTGGGGTTATTTCTGAAGTCGACTAAAAAGAATTGACTTTGTGCCCCTCATGGCATTCACGCTGCAGCACCTGCCCGTGCTCGCCAGGGCAGGCCAGGTGGGGTTTCTTTATATTTGACTTAAAAAAATCCCATTGCACCCCTCGTGCTGTGAATGCTGCAGCACCTCCCTGTGCTTGCCAAGTACGGTTTGATTTGATTCGAACACTTGCTCTGCCACCATCCCTTCCAGCACCCGCTGTGACTTTTGAGTCGTCTCGAGAGTTACCCTCTTACAGCAGGCAGCTGTTTTAGCTGCGGTGCAGCCGTTTCTTGCATGAGCTTGTTGTGCCGTAGACTCACGCAGTGTGTGAAAGCAGGCGCCACGTGTTGTCGTGTGGGCAGAACTCTTGTTGACCTGTGGCCCACCAACTGTTGTCTCATTCCCATGCCTCATCCCACAGGTGCTCATATATGAGCAACTGGGTGCGCCACTGATTGGCATACAGCGCGATCAGATTCGCTTCGTGCCCACATTTGAAAACGACCTCTTTCACGCTGACGTGGTGTACCAGGTAATGCATGCACGCATGCCATGCAGGTGTGGGTTTGCTGGGTAGGTAAAGCATGCATGCTTGCTTGCCATGCAGATGTGGGTTTGCTGGGTAGGTAAGGCTTGCTTGCCATGCTGGTGTGGGTTTGCTGGGTACGTAAGGCATGCATGCTTGCTTGCCATGCTGGTGTGGGTTTGCTGGGTACGTAAGGCACCACCGAGATTCGTTGAGTGCGGGATCGAGTTCAACCTCTCTCCAAGTACCCAAGTTACGCAGAGAGAGCGGTGAGAAAGTTGCAAGATAGAAGTTGGAGTCATTCAAGCATTATGGGCATAGCAAGGTGACTTTTGAGTCACCTCGGGCGCATCATGGGCATGACAACTGGAGGCAAAGACTGCTCCCAACGTAATCAAACTTGAGAGCAAATGCTGCAACTATTTCATCTCCCAATCACACTTCCCCTCTTGCCCCCCTCCCCCCTCCCTCCCCCATTCAGCCCATGTTCCAAGACTGTGCGTACCCCAGCCGGTCGCTCTGGCAGACGCTGCGGCGCCGCCATCTGCTGCACCCCTCCGGCATCCCTCTCTTCAACCCCGACTGGACCTACCGCAGCCACCGCCCTCTCTCCCCCGCCGAGGCTCGCTCCTTCCCCTCCGACTGGGTGGTCGTGCTGGCCAAGCGACCGAAGGGACAACGCGCGCTGCTGAATTTCTGGGAGGTGGAGGAGGAGGTGGTGAGGCGGTTTGGTCGCGATAGAGTGATGCTGTTTGATGGGTCGCTGTCGATTCTACAAGGTGAGGGGTATGCCGGGTTTATATATCTATCCTTCCAATGGTCATCCCTAACTCCTTCCGCCCTTCCGCCCCACTTCCATTCCGTCCTCTTCCCCTTCCAATTCCCCCTCTCACCTCCGTCCCCCCTTAACCTACCCTTCTCCCCTCAGCCCGTGCGCTCTTCATGAGAGCGCGCCTCTACATAGCGGGCCACGGAGCTGCCCTCACCAATTTGATCTTCATGCCGGAAAAGTCTTACCTGCTAGAGATTCGCCCCCAGGGATGCCGCCGGCCTGTATATAATGGCCTCGCTTCTGCCTGCTCGTTGCGGTACCATCTTGTGTTCAGCCAGGGTGATTGTTTTTCCACTGCGGTGGCTAATGTGACTAGTGTAGCCCGGGTGCTTGATGCAATACATGCTACATTTTAAATGGAGGATGGTGGAGGTGGGGGTGGGGGTGGGGGTGCGAGTGATTGAGTCTGATGGAACACATTCAACCATTCTTTTCGGAGGCAAAAGGTCCAATTGGCAAAAAAGGCTGAAGACTTCTGAGATCTTATATCAGATTCACAGATTTACAAAAGGCTAAAGAATTTCGAGTGCAGTCTAGAAATGCTAATGGTGAAACAGCCAGTTGAGTTGCTTGATCGAAATCACGATGCGGCTGGCGAGAATGGCCGAGCTGCTGCGTTTGTACAACAGGCATGGTCGATTGCTGCTGACGAAAATATTTTCCCTGAGCGATGTTTCGGGGCAGTCCTTCGCCCGCGTCCAGTTTGCATATTTCTCAAATTTTCGTCACGTACCGGGGTTGTCGCTATTCATTCTGCTGCCGTACTTTCTTTCGCCGGACGGAGATTTCTTCGTGATGGTTCGGGAGGTAGGGCTTGTTCAGGAGGTTCAGGAAATTGGACTCCCCGGGTTGAAAGTTACAAGTTTTTCGTTGGTGAGGCAGGGGAGAACTAGGGCGTGTCACCTAGGGTGGTAACCAGCTGTTTGAATTCCAAAATTCTGGGAGTTGCTTTGGTACAGTACGGAGTAAGAGGCAATCAGTCTGGTTTAGTACGGTGCTTGTTCGAACAAGCCCCTCTGAACGTCCGAGGTGACACGCCCTTACCACACCCACACAGCTATAAAACAGCTTTTTAGCCAATATGTCACTGGTAAGCAGGTCCGCCAGTCTTGCGTTATGGTTATGGAGATTTCCCTCTCCCAGTCAGCACCGAACGACCCAGAAAGACTTCACTTCACCCATGTCGCGAATCCCGATGCGAGAAAGGAGCAACAGTTGTTTCCGACGAGGTTTTTTAGCCTCTCATTTCAAGTATCGAAGATTCACAACAGTGTGGTAATAAGTACTGCAGAAGTCGAGTCAGCCTCTCCTATTAGTCCCAGTGTGCCTGCCAGGTAAATCATTACACCTGGCAGGGCAGGTGAATCTCCTGAAGCGCCTCCTGACTGATGTGCGCCGTGAACGCGTACCATCGCTGATCATCAGCGAGCATTCGTCTGCCAGTCAGTCGTCTAAGGCTATGCACGCCATGCGACGTCGATCAACTCAAAGGCAAGCATTTCTTGCCCGCTCTCTTTGTCCTCCGAGAGACGTTCTCGAATCTACTCTTCGAAAGTCTCAACGCTCTGTGGGGAGACTCTAGGTGACCTTTCGGTCCAGCCACTTTATTGCTCTTAGCAAGCAGCTCGCACTGTAGCAGCAGTCATTCTTCTGTTGATTCACTGCTGATCTTGATAAACATGGTGGCACGCGCTGGCCGCCGCCTGTTGTGGGTGGTCGTCGTCGTCTTGACGATGTCCGTCAATGCATGTACGCGCCGACGCTGCCCCCGCGCTCCGTCCACTCGTCCCCCCTCACCCTAAATTTAGTATTACCCCCATTTTCATCTTTGAGGCGCCCCTCACCCTGTAGCGGTAACCGCACCCCGTTCGCTTTTGAGCCGCCTCAAGCCCCCTCACCCTAATAGTAGTAGTAACCGCATCCTACTTTACTTCTGAGGCGCCAAGTCCCCTCACCCTAACAGCAGCCCATATTCACTTTTGAGGCCCATCAAATAGCACCCTACTTTCACTATAAGGCGCCTCAAAAGTCCCCTTACCCTAGTAGTAGCCGCCGTTTATCTTCATTCTTGAGGCGCCTCAGAAGTCCTCTCACCCTAATAATGGCAGTAACCGCAGCCCACTTGCACGTTTGAGCCGCCTCAAAATCCCCTAGTGCTTTCATCCTACAGCGGCCCATTTGCACGTTTGAGGTGCATCAGCTACCCTAACCCTAATAACTGTAACCAGCGCAGCCCATTTTCACTTTTGAGCCGCCTCATAATCCCCTAGTGCTTTAATTCTATTTGTAGCACCTGCGATCCAGTTTCCCTTCCACTCCTTTTCTTTGATCCCCGTGATTATTACCAGCAGCGATCAACGGTCAGGAATCGCCGAGGGTCCATTTCGTGGGCAGAGTGGCCAAGTTTGAAGGCGAGCTCAACTATTTCCTGCCAGAGCGATTCAGGTCAGTATACGAATCCTGATTTGAAGATTTTCTTTGGGTCAGCTCGCAATTACTCGAACCAGCGATTTACGTCAGCCTGACGGGGGCAACCTAGAGGAAAGATTGGCGTAGCATTTTGCAAGGGAGAATAGTGGGCCTATGTGTCTGGATTTCTGATCAGTAGACCTTTGCTTACTACATTCCTCTTTTTTCAGATTAGTAGACTAGTGCTCTAGATCGCCACTCTTAGTAGGCTTGCTGTGGTTTCAAAACCTACGAATTTCAACTGCAAGGGAAAATATTGGGATGAGTGGACGGATACTTGCCCAAGACGTTTGGCTTGGCCTTTCCACTGGAAGTCAAATTGCACCGACATTTTCTGAAGGGGTTGGATTGGATATCAGCCAGGTGGTGAGAATATGCGGAACATTTTCAGGTCATTTGGGGCTCTCACTCGCACAATAACGCCCTCTGGGTCAAACCGGGGTGGCTCAGAGGCGCACCGGTAGTCTTTTTAACCTTTCAGAGGCGCAGCGGTAGATTCCCTCATGTCTTAGTCCGAAGGCGTAACACTCACTCTCTCCACTCGTACTAGTTCTTCCTCTCGCCCTCTTGCCCCACCGCACTCCCGCCTTTCCCGCCGCCCGCCAGCCCGAACACGACAGGACCCACCCCGAGCGAGTCAGCCTCGTAACGCGGCCACCAGTAATCTGTCCCTTTCTCCACAGCTCGCCTGCCAACGCTTTCCCACTCTCTCCCCCTCTCTCCCTCCATCCATTCTTTGCCCCCTCTCCATACCTACCTACCACGCCAGGTCCCACCCCGAGCGAGTCAACCTCGTGACGCGGCCGCTGGGCTTCCCTCTCTCCACGGCTCGCCTGACCAACGTCTTGCTCCACTTCTTCGACAACATCCCCTCACACAACTCCGAGACCAGCTCTTCTACCAGCAGCGGCGATCGTAGAGGAAACGTGTCAAGCTCGTTCATTAACAGTGCTTCAGAGGAGAGTGTCTCAGGGGATAGAGGCTCAGAGAGGAGTGGCTCAAGCGGGTCAGAATGGGCAGTGAAGCTCGGGTGCCACGGCCCTCCCTG
The DNA here is from genome assembly GCA_947471745.1 of Closterium sp. Naga37s-1. Lineage (NCBI taxonomy): Eukaryota > Viridiplantae > Streptophyta > Zygnematophyceae > Desmidiales > Closteriaceae > Closterium > Closterium sp. Naga37s-1. Next base: position 1,063,644 of record CANJKZ010000971.1, read on the forward strand.
CCCCTCCTTCGGCTCATGCACCGCCCGCTTCCCCAACGTGCAGGCCTGCTGGAACCCCGAATTCGTGGATCCACCCATGAGCGAAGTCATCCCCCCTATAAACTGCCCCCTTAAAGATGACACCTCAGAGCACGGCAACAAGGCTCGGAAGGAGGTGCTGTTTGATGAGACGTGCTCGCACAAGCAGGACATGGGGCGGCACGGGGCGGCCGCGCTGCAGATGATGCGGCTGGAGGATGTGTTAGTGGGTGACGACGGGTTTGCTCTCAACCGCACTCACTTGTTCGTCAGCAACGGATGCCCACGCTTCCCAAGAGCGGTGAGAGAGAGGGGGGTTGCATAAGAGGAGCACAGGGGGGGGGTAGAGTGAGAGAGTGTTTCTGAAGGGGTTTAAGAATGGGTTTATCCTCAACCTCAACCTCAACCTCAACGGATGCCCCAAGAGCGTTGAGAGAGAGGTGTGCGGAGGGAGGGTTGGGTAGGATGGAGGGTCGGATAGAGAGTGAGTGTGTCCCTGTGTGTGTGCCTGTGTGTTTTCCTGTGTGTCTACCGTTGTGTGTGCCTCCGTGTGTGTGTGCCTCCGTGTGTGTGTGCCTCCGTGTGTGTGTGCCTCCGTGTGTGTGTGCCTCCGTGTGTGTGTGCCTCCGTGTGTGTGTGCTCATGTGTGCTCATGTGTGCTCATGTGTGCGCATGTGTGCGCATGTGTGCTCATGTGTGCTCATGTGTGCGCATGTGTGCGCATGTGTGCTCCCGCATGATGAGTGCCCCTGGGATAATACACAGGTGCGCTCATGCTCTCATGTGTGTGTTAATGTGCTCATGTCCTCACACACGTGCTTCCATGTGTTCATGTGTTCATGTGTTCATGTGTTCATGTGCTCACATGCTGGTTTGCTTACTTGCTCGTGTGTTCATGTATTCTCAGAGACCAACCAATAGCAGTGTTCAATCCAGCTCTAGCTTTGTTGAAAACAGTGCATTGAGACTCGTCCATGCACATCACACACTCCTTCCCCTCCCACCACCAGGTCACGTTCGATGCGGGCCACATGGTGCACGAGCTGCCAACAGCAGTGTTCAACTGGGCGCACCAACCCGCCAGCAACTTCTATCATTTTCTCATCGAGGTCTTCCCACTCGTCCTCGTCGCCGCGCCTCTCATGCCCTCCCCGCTGCGAGACCTTCCCGTTCTCGTCAGACGCGGCCAGGTGGGGTTGGGTTTTAAGTCGACTAAGCTATCTTTGTTGCGCCCCTCACGCTGCGCCGCCCGCACTGCGGTACCTGCCTGTGCCTGTCAGACGCGGCCAGGTGGGGTGGTAACTATCAAGCAAGCTCCTGCATCCATTAAAGCAGCTGCCTGTGATCGTCAGGGTTGGCCAGGTGAATAATAGTCATGCTCCTGCATATTCGCGCCCCTCATGCCCTTCCCGCTGCTGCGGGACCTGCCTGCCTGTACTCGTTAGACGCAGCCAGGTGGGGTTTCATTCAAGCACCTGCACTTGTGAGAACACTCAGCTGTGAGGGAGTCCCACGCCCTCCCCGTTGCGGGGCCTGCCTGCCTGTGCTCCTCAGACGGAGTCAGGTGGGGTTCTGCAGTTTTTACGGCACCTCATTAAAACACCTGGCTGGCTCCCTGTGGATTTTCAGGATGTGAAAGTATTCACAGTGACAAGCTACATGCACTGGGTGGTCAGGTGGGGTTTATTCGTTTCAAGCTGCACGCTGCACTCGTTAGTTTTTTTGCACCCTGCACACCTACCTGTGAGGATTCTCAGAACGCCCACACTGCGCACCTGCGTGTGCTCGCCAGGCGCGGCCAGGTGGATTTGGATCATGCTGCGTAGGAATGACCCATAGCAGCTCATTCCACCTCATTCCCACCTCATGCCCACCGCATTCCCATATCATTCCCACCTCATACCCACTGCATTCCTATCTCATTCCCACTGCATCCCCACCTCATGCCCACTGCATTCTTATCTCATCCCCACCTCATTCTCTCTGCATTCCCATCTCAGTCCCATCTCAGCCCCATCTCATGCCCATCTCATCATTCCCACCTTATGCCATTTTATGTCCAAGCATCCCCACGCAAGGGTTTATGCACAAGCAGAAAAGTGCGCCACTCATAAGTACACGCTAAGTACATTGAGTCGACCAAACAATCATTCTCATCTCATACCCATCTTATGCTATGACATGTCCATGCCTCTCCCCACAGATGCGAATGTACAAGCGAGTGGGTGCGCCACTCATAGGCATCCCGCCCGATCAGATTCGCCTGCTTCCCACGTTCGGCAACGACCTGTTTCACACTGATGTGGTGTATCAGGTAAACCATGCATGCATGCATGCGTTTCATGTCCAAGCCTCTCCCACAGGTGCATGCATGCTTGCCCGATGTGGTGTACCAGGTTAAGCGCACATGCCATCAGAAGTGTGTGATTACTTTAGGAGGGGGAGGGAGGGGGAGGGGGAGGGGGAGAGGGAGGGGGAGGGGGAGGGGGGAGGGGGGAGGGGGAGGGGGAGGGGTAGGGGAGGGGGGAGAAGAGAGGGGATTAACAAGGAATTTCTAACCTAGACAACGAAAGCCTTCTTCGCAACGTGTCCAATAAATACAACTATCAGAGTAGTTAATGTGTAACGCACAAATCATAGCCCGTCACTGCTGGCGAGTTGATTTAGTAGTGAACCCAGTCCCAACTTGAACCTCAAGCTGGGCCCAATTTGCTCCGAGGCAAGGAAACGATCGCCTTGCAATCGTCGAGTGGGTGTAGCAATTAGAGATGTGGTGCCCGACACGAGCAGAATCTTTAGCTTTCGGATGAAACCGACATCATATGCCTCTCCGTTTCATTTAAGACGGGTTTTTTTTTAGCAGTTGGGTTTCAAGATCGTTTCGCCTAGACAAACTTGTCGCATTACCCTAACAAGCTGGATCCGCTTTTGCTATTTTGCCCCCTTCTTTTAAAAACTAGTGAAGCATCCGTAGATTGTAAAAATGCATGTCACGTATGTTTGTTTGCCATATGTTTTAAGGGGAATGCCCCATCACATGAATGGATAAGATAGTAGCGGCACACTAGAGGGGTCGAATTGTGTGTGTGTGTGTGTGTGTGTGTGTGTGTGTGTGTGGGTGTGTGTGTGCGGGCGGGCGTGCGTGCGTGCGTGCGCGCGCGTGTGTGTATGTGTCTGTGTGTGCGCTTATTTTTTACGATCCTTCAAACAGAGTAGTTCCGTTCCTTATTTGGCTCCTCCCCGCGTCTCGAGCCCATGCATGAGAATTCTGACCATACCATTCCCCCTATCACTCCTCCCCCACTCCCTCCGTCCCCCAGCCCATCTACCAGAACTGCCACCACCAAAGCCGGTCCATCTGGCGGTTGCTGCGGCGCCGCCATCTGCTGCACCCCTCCGGCATCCCTCTCTTCAACCCCGACTGGACCTACCGCAGCCACCGCCCTCTCTCCCCCGCCGAGGCTCGCTCCTTCCCCTCCGACTGGGTGGTCGTGCTGGCGAAGCGACCAAATTCAAGGCCACGGACTATTGTGAATTTTGATGAGGTGGAGAAGGAGGTGGTGAGGCGGTTTGGGCGTGAGAGAGTGGTGGTGTATGATGGTTCGCTGCCTATTCTGCAAGGTGAGGCGTATTCAATCCCCGCAGAACACACACACACACGCGCGCGCGCACACACACACACACACACACACACGCCAGGGTTGGCTGCCCCTGTGTCTGCTGCATTATCTCCAGGGTTGCGACCCACAACATGTTGACTTCCATGTCTTGAGTCCTCCTCGCCCCATCCACACCCTTCCCTTCCTCTCATTATTACATGCCCCATGCCATGCGCGTCTCATTACTCTCTCCCACCCAGCTAGAGACCTTATTTGCACACGTGATCCCCACCACACAACAGGCTGTGATTTCCAAACGTCTAAACACAGCAGAACCCTACACAGCAGGCTATCAAGCCACCGTCAGTCACCCAAATGATCGTGATTGGTTCCTGAGCTATCGCTAAAAACCAATGCGTCCTAACCCTCTCTCCCACCAGCAGAGCTCTTTTTGCAGACATGATTCTGTACAGCAAGCTGTGCCTTTGAGGCGCCTCCAAAACAAATTCTGCACGCCAGGCCAATGGTCATTCTGTACGCCAGGCCATGGAGCTGCTCTCAGAAACGCAATGGTCATTCCTAGCTCCCTCCACCCCTCTGTTCCACTTCCATTCCGTCCTCTTCCCCGCCCAATCCCCCTCTCACCTCCACCCCCCTCTACTCCCGACTTTCCCCCCTCAGCCCGTGCACTCCTCTTGCGAGCACGGCTCTACATAGCAGGCCACAGAGCCGCACTCACCAACATGATCTTCATCTATAGCTTCCCCAACCCCCCTCCCTCTCCCCTCTTCCTCCCCACACCCAACCCCCTTCTCAGCCCGTGCGCTCCTCCTGCGAGCGCGTCTCTACATAGCGGGCCACGGAGCCGCACTCACCAACATGATCTTCATGCCGGAAAAGGCTTCCCTGTTGGAGATTCGCCCGAAGGGATGCCCCGTGCCTGTCTATAATGGTCTCGCCTCTGCCTGCTCACTGCGGTACCATCTTGTGTTCAGCCAGGGGAATTGTTCGTCCACTGTGGTGGCTGATGTGGCGAGCGTGGCTCGGGTGCTTGATGCAATACATGATAGATTCCAAGTTGAGGATGGTACAGGTGGTGTATTCAGCTGAGTCTGATAAGAACCAGTATGGTGCAATGAATCTTATTGGAGGCAACAGGTTTCATGCTGAGAAAGGATAAGGCTCTTGAGAATTTATGGTTATGTGTCTCTTCCATCTATATAGTAGATTGTGAAGGAACCGAGGGACTTTCCTAGGTTATACCGTCATCGCCCGGATATAAGACATATATGTCTTATCTCGTACACTAGAAAAAATGTTTGGGTTATCTTGTATTTGGGGAGGTTGTGGGTGTCTTATAAGTCATATAAATGGAAACTTTTTAAACTACTTAATATTTTTTTTCACACATCTTGAAAAGAGTTTCTCATAATGAGTGTGGATGTTGCGAAGGTGCCACTTCGGCAACCATTGTTCGGGAAGCCACGTCATGGAAAATAATTGAGTCAGCACGTGGAAGAATTCGCGCATCGCAAAGGTAAAAATGTACGCGGTATTTGAAGTTTCACTATAATACATTGCAGTTTCGATTATAAGACACATATGTCTTATCTCGTACACTCAAATAGGTGTCTTATAATGAGGCTAGCCTGTTTATAAGAGACACCCGGATAATAGACAACCCATGTCTACTATTCAACACTGTCTACTATCCGGGCGATGACGGTATGGTGAGAAATGCCAGGGTGGACACATGGGAGCCGGTTTTGCATAAGCCTTTGGGAATATGGTAGCAGCATATACAATTGGGTGGGTGGGAGGGAAATTGGAACTAGAAATGAAAACGTGGGTGAGGGCGAATGGCCTCCCGTCCCTCTTTTGTAGGTAAAAGATGGTGAGTAGCGCTTCGACCTTTGTCGTACTGGCTATGTACTCACTTTCATAATATAAAAAAATAGAAAGTGTTGCACGTTCAAAAATTTATAATATTGTGAAGTCTCGCTTAGGCCAGCTTGCAAAGGCAGCGTTCCTTATTTCATATGGCTTTTCTGAGGCATGTGCACTCGCGACTGGCGGTGCCGCTCAATGGACTGCTGATGACTCGCGGGTGATGGGGCCGTTGAAGGATCCTGCAACTGTGTAGAGAGAGCGAGAGGAGTTGGTCTTGTGCGATTGTGGCGTACATCTCCTCAGCGCTGTCGCTGTGCCATCGAACCATCCATTTGAATAGTCGATCGGGGACTCCGAGGCTAGCCGCAGCAGTGGCTGCACTTTTGCGGAATGAGTGGATTCCGACGTGTGTGACATCCAGTCCGGCCTGCTTGCCGGCCGCGAGGCACTAGAGTCTGATGGTGGTGTAGGAGGGTGATTTGTCATCCGAGGCAGCTTCCACATTCTTATGGAACACTCGGATCAGCGGCCCTGGTGGCATCCTTGTGATGCCTTCAATGCGTATGAAGTTGCAGGTGCACCTCACAAGGTAGTACGAGCCCGGAATTGCAGCCACCGAGATCCAGACACCCTTTCCTTCCGGGCCTGTCTTAGAATGCAGGATGGAGCAACCACATTGTCGCCTCCTCGAACTGTACGTCACTCCATTGGAGGGAGACGAGGTCGAAGTAGCGCAGGAATGTCGAAAACATGAGACGGGAATCACGCCTTTCTGGTATCATGCGGGAATCGAGGATTTGAGGAAGGGGCGCGAAATGTCATGCACTTGATAGGGATATGGGTTTAAGGGTTCTGGCAGGCCTAGGTTCACGTCGTTTGGCCAACTCCCACAACTGTTGAGTGAATGGACCGACCGTGGGGGAGACTTCGCTTGCCATCCGATTGCCGAAGGCCAGTGCCGAACATGTGAGGTTGATTGCCGAGAGAGTGGCCTTGTTGTTGAGCACATGGATGAGACATAGCGCTAGTATCAAGTTGGTTGCAGGTAGAAACTCGAGCTTGCTAGCGTCAAGTTGGTTGCCGGTAGAAATTCGAACTTAACTCGGGTACAGAAAGTTTGAAATCTCAACCAATAAGGTTGGTACGTCTCTATTGTGGGTGGAGCTCAAATATGGTTAATTATCTGCACCAATTGTTGTTGAAGTTTAGCAAACAGTCCTGAAAGGACATGTTGGTCAGGTTCGTTAAAATCGTATAGTTTACACGCAAAGCAATACTTGGGCTATGAGGCAATCAGAGTAAATGCTGAGGTGTGTGAGCCCGACTGAAGGCATTGATTGGTTTGGGCACCGGGTAGGTGCTCCGCCATTGCCGAGGCCCACGTTTCCGTTTGCATGCGCTCCACATGGCGGAGCGTAGATGGGATTAGGTGTGGGGGCGGGAAGGCAAAGCAGCGATTGCCCTTCCAAGAAATGAAAAATGTGTCCATGGCGACCGCACCTGGGTTTGGTATCTTAGAGCAGAAGTTTTGGACATGGTTGTTACGAGCGTTTGCAAACAGGTCGATCATATGGGGGCCCCACACACGCTCCAAGAGGCGGAACCAAGGTGCATGTAGGGAATAGTCGTCCTAATCTTGCAGCTCGAATAATTCATCCGCATGGGCGTTGAGCCCACTCGGAATCCATTCAATCACGAGGCGTGTTGTGTTGCCTAGAAAGAACTGGATGATTGCTTGGCACGTCAACGTCAGGTTAGGCTTATGGTAACCCCCCTTGCGCAAGATGAACATGACCGACTGGTTGTCAACTCGGACGAGGACGTGAGTGCTCGCGATTTGTGCTGCGAATGTTTGCAGCGCCTGGAGCACTCCCTCGATGCTAGATGTAGTGAGTGTCAGAATAACGAACAGGAATGAATGAACTAGGATGGGTACAAGTAGCAAACCCTAATTTGGGTTGTACCCCATATGGGCTACCCCACTACAGCCTACACAATAAGCAGCATGTATGTTTGACGCACCCCCATAGGCAAAGTGGGGGAGAACAAGAGGTCACAAGACCAGTCAAGAAAGGCAAAGCAAGCTCAGGGTGGATCACGAAGTCACCACACATTCTGAGCACAAGCAAATGGCCACAAGGCCAGTTCACATGCAGAGTTATATGTAAAGGAGAACAAGCAGTACAGTGATCACAACCTAGCAAGTGTAAGCATGCAGGTATAAGTATATAGATCACAGTACAAGCAAAGTCAAGAAGAGAGCAAGTGAGGCCAAGTAGGCACAAGGCCTAGAACAGTACAGAAACGCTGATGATCACAAGGCTGAATTGCCTTAGTGAAGATATCAGCAGTGTTGGCCTGAGAGGCCACGTAAACAAGACGAAGCTGACCACGCTGCTGCAACTCTCGAGCAAGGAAGTAGCGCAGAGCGATGTGCTTCGTTCTGTGCTCCAGTCTGTGCTCCTGACACAAGGCAATCATGGCCTTGTTGTCGACGTACAGAACTGGAGGAGAACGAGGCGCCTCTCCCAAGTCGTTCAGCAGGTAGGTGAGCCAGCGTAACTCCTATGCAGCCATGGCCCCAGCGTAGATCTCAGCCTCACAACTGCAGCTGAGAACAGAAGACGAGCGGGTAGACCGCCACGAAACAGAACCGGAGCCAAGGCTGAAGGTGTAACCCTGTGACGACCGCTGCGTAGCCAAGTCGTCAACCCAAGAAGCGTCTGCGTGACCAGTGAGGGCAACTGGACCCCGTCCTCCAAGCACGAGCCCCATGCCCGACGTACTGCACAAGTAGCGCATCACCCGCTTAGCGGTCTTCCAGTGCTCTGGTCGGTGTCTCCCGGGCGTAACGTAGCGTGCCAGGATGCTAAGAGGGTAAGCAAGGTCAGGTCGAGTGCAGGTCATCAGGTACATGAGGCAGCCCACAAGCTCTGGATACGGGCCACTCGGCTCTACGGACTCATCCGAAGGCAGAGCTGAGAGCGAGTGGCGCGTAGGCAGAGGAGTGGACTGCGGCGAGGAGTACTGGAAGTCGAAGCGCTGAAGGACCTGCTGCACCATGTGTGACTGAGTCAGGGTAATGGTGTGCCGTGCTCTGTCCCGGGTGATCTGCAAGCCAAGATAGCTGCGCAGCTCACCCAGGTCTGTGCACGTGTGTCTCTTCTGCAGCTCCGACTTCACGTGGGCCAGTCCAGCAGTGTCAGCAGTAGCAAAGACCAAGTCGTCGCCGTACACGAGGATGTAAAACGGCGGCAGCGAAGTGTCGGTGCGTAGAAACAGCGACGGGTCAGCAGTAGAAGGAGCAAACCCAAGAGCCGCAAGAGTCGTCTCAGTGTGTCGTGCCACTCGCGAGGCGCCTGGCGGAGACCGTAGACTGGCCGCCGGAGGCTCCACTAGGTACCTGCAGGAAACGACCCAGTGAAGCCAGGTGGGCGGCGCAGCCAGATCTCCTCGTGCAGGCTGCCCTGTAGGAAAGCAGTGCTGAAGTCAAGAGAGTGAAGCTCGTAGTCACGCTGAGCGGCGACGTGCAGCAGTACCTGAAGAGTGGTCATCTTCGGGGTAGGGGAGAAGGTATGGAAGAAGTCAACTCCCTGTCGCTGACTGAAGCCTCGTGCAACGTAACGCGCCTTGAAGACAGGCGGAGAACCCGGCGGCCGCTTCACCCTGAAAATCCACATGCCACTGACGATGTTCGCCCCAGGTGGGGGAACCTCGTCGACGTAAGTGCCTGTGGACTTCCAGGATGCCATCTCTGCGTCCATGGCTGACTGCCACTGAGAGGAGTAGGGACCCTCTATCGCCTCTGCGTAAGAGCGCGGGGTCGGGATGTCTGGTGCATCCGGGTCTCCCTCAGGTGCAATCAGCATGGACACGAGATGAGGTACAGCAGCTGCAAAGAACTCAAAGTCCTCCTGCCTGTCCTCAAGGACGTCCATGCCAAGAGCATACTCACCCCCGACGGACGGAGGACAGATAGACTCTGACTCAGCAACAAGGCTAGCGGCGTAGTCTAGACGACAGCGAGCAGTAAAGTCGACAAGCTCAGCAACTAAGGCAGATGCAGCAGTGGACTCAAAGGAAGGGTCAGTGACAACAGTGGCCAGGAGACGCGTGACAGTAGGACTAGCAGCACGAAGGGAGTCAGACTCCGGGTCCGGACCGTCAGCAAGGGAGGACGCAGGAGGAGACGGCAGAGGGACACGCAGTGGAACAGAGGAAGGACGAAGTGCCATCTGGTGCATGCCGGGAACAGGAGGAGGGCGCGGACGCGGGACACGACGACTAGTGCGACCAGTGCGAACAGGCGACGCATGACGAGACGCAGGCGCACGACGCTCAGCAAGACCTCCGGGCTGCTCAGTGTAAGGAGAAGGAGCAGGCAGCGGGGAGGCTGGCAGTAGTTGTGGCTGGGACTGGTCAGGCGGTGGACACAGGAAGGGAGGAGCAAGGTCAACAGAAGGCGGGAGACCAAGAACCTGCTGAAGCAGTGGAACGAAGTACGGTCGCGACCGCACAGTACCTCCAGCACCAACACCGACAGCACCAGTACCTCCAACAGCTCCAGCTCCAGCAGCACCTCTAGTGGCTCCAGCGCTGGCAGGACCTCCTGCTCCAGTAGCTCCAGCACCTCCAGCAGCTCCAGCAGTACCTCCAGCCCCAGCAGCTCCAGTACCTCCAGTACGAGCACCTCCGGGACTAGTGGCTCCAGCACCTCCAGTAGCTCCAGCTCCAGCAGCACCACTCCGGAGGCTCCAGCGCCGAGCAAACCACTCGCGCAGCTACAGTGGAGAGAGAGACGGGAGAGACATGGGAAGACCAGAGACAAGGAGACGGGAGTGCATGCCACGGAGGCGTGCCACAGAGGGGTGACCAAGACGGTGGTGCCAAAGGAGAGTCTGGTGCGACAGGGTGCGACACGAGCAGGGGGCAGCAAGCTGACCTGACGCAGACGCAGACGCAGCTACCTGAGGAGGTGCAGTAGTTAGTGTGTACAGACTCGACCCCGACCGACGGGTGAACGTGGCCAGGTGGCGACCGGTCCCGGAGCACGTACAGATCGCCACACGCTGCCGTCCAGGGGTGAAGGTGTCAACCCCCGCATCCTGGAGGACAGCAGTGCTCACCAAGTTCGTAGAGAACGAGGGGAGGTGGAGACCTGACAGTGACCCAGACGGAACCGCCGGACAGGGCAGAACAGTGGAGGAACGTGCAAGGACTGGGCCCCCAGAGGGGTCAGCCAAAGAGACAGCAACAGGTGCTGAGAGCGGTGTGACTGTGGTACTGTCGCGAAAGAAACAGCGGGAGGCACCTGAGTCAAGCGTGAAGGTGTGCAGGGCCGCAGCAGACGCAGTACCAGAGAGAGCAGACTCACCAGCACCTAGTGCAGCAGACTCACTAGCACCTAGAGCAGCAGCCTCTATACCTGGGTCTGGCGGCATACACAGGTAACAGTCACCCTCAGCAAGCTTTTGAGACGCCCAACGCTGAGCAAACCACTCACGAAGCTGCTGGGGCGTAAGGGTCTCACGTGGACGCCGCTGCAGCTGCACCGGGCCACCTCCAGAAACTCCCAACTGAGTAGCTGCACCGCGACTGCCACTACGGCCACTACGCTGAGACGCCCAACGCTGAGCAAACCACTCACGAAGCTGCTGGGGTGTAAGGGTCTCACGCGGACGCCGCTGCAGCTGCATCTGGCCATCGCCAGAACCTCCCAACTGAGTAGCTGCACCGCGACTGCCACTACGGTCACTACGCTGAGACGCCCAACGCTGAGAAAACCACTCACGAAGTTGCTGGGGTGTAAGGGTCTCACGCGGACGCCGCTGCAGCTACATCTGGCCACCGCCAGAAACTCCCCACCGAACAGCTCCACAGCGACTGCTACGACGGCCGCCACCACTCCCACTGCTGCCGCCACCGTCGCCACCACTCCCACCGCTGCCGTGAAGAGAAGTCATGCGACCAGCAGGGCAGCACGTAGGGAAGGTAGGGCGGCGAGGAGGCACTACGGTAGGTCGGGGTGGTGCACGGTCAGGGAAGGGCGGCGCGCGGCCAGAGCAGGGCTGCGCGCTGCTAAAGCAGGGCGGTGCGCGGCCAGAGGAGGGCGGCGTGCGGCCAGACCAGGGCGGCGTGCGGCCAGAGCAGGGCGGCGCGTGGCCAGAGCAGGGCGACGCGCGGCCAGAGCAGGGCGGCGCGCGGCTAGAGCAGGGCGGCGTGCGGCCAGAAGCAGGCAGTAGCTCCTAGGGCAGAAGCACCAAGGGGTTTTTTTTTTCTTTTAAATTTATTTATTTATTTATTTTAGGGTTTAGCAGGGCGCACAGGGCGCTGCAGAGGCAGCTCGGGCAGGGCAGAGCAGGACGCCAGCGCGCGCAGGGCAGGGCGCTGGCGCGTTGGCAGGGCAGGGCGCTGGCGCGGGCAGCAGCGCGCACGGGCAGGGCGGCGCTGGGCAGCGAGTGCAGGCCCGCGGCGGGCGCAAAACGCAGGCACGGCGGGCGCAAGGGGCGGGCCCGCGGCGGGCGTAGCGGACAGGTGCGGGAGGGGCGAACGGGCGGGCCCGTGACGGGCCTAACGGGTAGGCGCGGCGGCGCGAAGGCAGGGCCCGCGGCGGGCCTAACGGGCGGGCGCGGCAGCGGGCGTAACGGGCAGGCGCGGCGGCGCGAAGGGAGGGCCCGCGGCGGGCCTAACGGGCAGGCGGTAGGGCGCGACGCGCAAGGCAGCAGGGCGCTACGCGCGGGCTGCAGTAGAGCGCGACGCGCGGGGCAGCAGAGTGCGACGCGCGGGCTGCAGCAGGTCGCGACGCGCAGGGCAGCAGGGCACGGGGCAGGGCAGGGCGTGCGCGAGGCAGCGCGACGCGGGGCAGGGCAGGGCGTGCGCGATGCAGCGCGACGCGAGGTAGGGCAGGGCGTGCGCGATGCAGCGCGACACGGGGCAGGGCAGGGCGTGCGCGGGGCAGCGCGACGCGGGGCAGGGCAGGGCGTGCGCGAGGCAGCGCGACGCGGGCCAGGCCAGGGCGTGCGCGAGGCAGCGCGACGCGGGGCAAGGCAGGGCGTGCGCGGGGCAGCGCGACGCAGGGCTAGGCGTACACGGGCAGTGTGACGCAAGGCAAGGCAGGGCAGAGCGCGCGCTGACGGCGCAGCGCAGGGCAGGGCGTGGGATAACGCAGTAACCGCAGTCGGTTACTAAGTAATGGTGGGCCCGAAAAAAAACGGTCCTAGGCTAGGACCTGCTCTGCTACCATGTCAGAATAACGAACAGGAATGAATGAACTAGGAGCAGGATGGGTACAAGTAGCAAACCCTAATTTGGGTTGTACCCCATATGGGCTACCCCACTATAGCCTACACAATAAGCAGCATGTATGTTTGACAGTGAGAAGCTCGCATGGCATGCGCTCGCTAATTTGGCAGAATGTGCTTCGAAACTTGGCCAAGGTGGCGCCCCAACTATGGGCCCTTGCGTCGAAGTGGATCCCATCATCATAACGGTGGCTCTGATGGAATAGGGCACCATTAAAACGATTCAAGTGCACATTCCAAAAACACAAATTTTCCGTCGATGCTAACAACAACGAATCTTCACGTTCCATGACGACGTGGAATAAATCAAATGCAGTAGCTCGTGGGTGAAGGCGCATGCTATTGTGCCTAGCGCGAGCACCATGGTACTTAGCATTCCTGTGATCCGGGCGATTTGGCGAATCAGCACTTGTCGACCTGATTGCCCTATCGCAATGAGCAGGTGGAGCTCATGCAGCAGATGCTCGCGCTGATTTTCTATGACGAGAAACATCCCTCGTACGGTGTCGAGCTCCTTCCCCAAGAAGCGCAATTGGTGTGTGGGATGTAGGTTTGATTTCTTGGAGTGGATCACAAAGCCTGCAGCCTTCGGTTTTTGAAGAACTTCCATGCACGTTGAACGGTCTCGTGCCCGGAGCCACAGAGGAATAGCAGGTCGTCCACGTATGCAACCACGCTCATTCCACGCGCGCGCCATCGCTTGGCTAACTTCTTGATGAGGTGGGTAAAGACAAACGGGGCCGTCGCCAGGCCAAAAGGTAGGGATGTCAAGCAATAAAACTGTCCATCAAATTCAAAGCCCAGGAACTTCCAGCACGATGGATGAATTTTGACGTGGTCATAGCCCGACTTCAGATCGATTGTGAATAGCCAGTCTTTTGGGCGAATGCTTTCCGCAATCGGACTCAAGCTTTCGTACTTTACCTTGGGCTAGGGAGGTGGGTATTGACCTTTCGCAGGTCAAGGATGAGATGACATTTGTCTCGTTGCTCCACTATGTTGAGCATGCTGATGCATGCTAGTGGAATTTTTGACGAGACTCTTAATGCGGCACCTGTAGTGATGAGGTCGCTGGCAGCACCTTGGGTGAAGGTTATGTGTTATTGAACCCCTATATGGTTGGGGACCTTGAAAGGGGAAGGCTCCATGCCATTCCATGGTAGCCAATATTCTTTGGCGATGATAGAAAGGATGAAACCACTTTCGCATCATGATAGCCACCAATGTAGGCCATTGCACAATTGCGAAAGGCACCATGTTGTCCCTTATTGCGTACTCGTATGGGTCCCATTCGGCATCGCGCCACTCGCCACCAACTTCTGCAAGTGGCCGGCAACTTATACAAGATGTTGCTTCACAGCAAGAGCAAGGGAGAGCTGGCTTGTGCATTGCCATGCCATGCCTTTTTTTTTTTTCTTCTTCTCTCTCTCTCTCCAAAACTTCTTATTATAAACTCCAACACAAAGGCATATAAGCCTAGGCCTATGCCATATTCAGCCCCTATGGCTCCCTTTTCCATGGCCCCTTGGCCCATGCTACTTCTCATAGCTTACAATCAGCCTACGCACCACTGGTGCACCCTATGCCCCCCGGCATAGTGGCAATGGGCGCCACCTCGTGGGCCCCCTCACACTACGGGTGCAGGGCCTTGTGCGCCTCGCCCTCCCATAGGGCAATCGTTTACCATATGGCCGGGCTGGCCACAGCAGAAACACACCGATTTGAAGCGGGGCTCATGGTAGCCCGCGGGAGGCATGCCCTCGCCCTCCGTTTCTCCATCTCGAAGGGAATACGGCCACCGCGATTGAAGCCAGTACGTGCGCGCTTGATTACTACGAGCTTGTACGAGCAAGATGTGAGTACACTCGTTGATTGGTAGAGCTGGAAGTGATCCCCCGCCTCAAAGCTGGCCTCATCCGGAGCCGGGGCGGGCGCAGTATTGGCGTTGTTGGCGTGAGCGACCTTAGCGGTGCGAGGGGCTGCAATGAGTTCCTTCTGCTTTTTAGTTTTTGCGAAAGCGGAAATGTAGTCAGATTATGTAGCGGTTGTAACCATCGTTTGCTGCTGCAACAGTGAGATCAGCACTTGCAGTTGCTGTGTAGTCAAAGAGGGGAGGGAGGGAGAGCGTGGGGGGGAGGTGGGGGTGCCAGGTGTCAGTAGATCTGCACTATGGATGCCCGATTGATCCTAGGGGGGGTTACAGGCGCGTTCGCCTGGGGGGTTATGGGCGCACAAACCCGCTACACAAACAAGCCCTTTTATCCCAATGGTCTAGTGGTTGGGATTCTGACATGGTATCAGAGCGGTCTCGAGTTCAAATCCCGGTGTATGCACATGTAGGCCGCTGCCGCTGTGCTCAGTCCTGTACCTCCCAGTGTGGGGGGGTGTCAGTAGATCTGCACCGTGGATGCCCGATTGATCCTAGGGGGGGTTACAGGCCCGTTCGCCTGGGGGGTTATGGGCACACAAACCCGCTACACAAACAAGCCCTTTTATCCTAATGGTCTAGTGGTTGGGATTCAGACACCAGTGTAACACGCGTTGTCAGCAGAGGGTGCCACGCACTGGCGCTTCTGGGACGTGGGTCCCGGTTGACCCGCGTCAGCGGCGAGCAGGACAACCGTCGCGTCAGCGGTTTTGGCCCATGGGCCCAAGTTTCAACGCGTACCCGACCGCGCATCTACTTCACCCCGCCCCCCAGTCGAGGCTCCTAACACAGGAGGATCATGGAGTGCGAGCCCAATTAAACACAATCATTGCTGGAAGGGCTGTTGGAGCTGCGGAACCACCTGCATGGTTGGTTATTTATCAGAGTTGCAAGAATAATTCGGCAGATAGACATCTGACTGTAGTGGAGGCTTTGAAAAAGGCCCGTGAAGATGCGGCGGAGCGGGAACATGCAATTAACAAGGCTGACGCACATGCGTAGACAAGTAACCTACAGGCTGTTCTGGAGAGGGAGGGGAGCAAAGAGGACGGAAGCCGCCAGCCAAGCGCGACGGATGATAGGCATGCAGGCACGATCGTGGCAGAAGAGCATACCACACGCCCGTTTCTGGAGGAATTATTGGACCGTATTACGAGCGAAGATGTTTGTCGCTGCCCGTACACTACCGAAATTTTTGCGCGGATGCTTTTGAATGATTCAATGGATAGATTAGCAGCTGGTGCGATTGCTAATGCTGCAGAACACACATTGGTTGCAAGAGAGGAGCTAAAAAAAACCTCTTTTCCGGCAGTGAAACTTCAAAGAGCTGTCGAGGGGTCACAGGGGGGGGGGGCAAGTGCTAGTTGGCTCCCAAATGCAGAGGGAGAGGGTGAAGCCTAAGAGGCGTGCAGACATGGCATTGATGACATGGCAAAAGAACCGTCCATGGATCATCAGACAGCGAAACATCCAGACCTCTCACTACCCACTAGAGACTTTCTGAACGTAGAGGATGCATTTGTGAGGCAGTAACACAGTATGGTTTAGAGAAGGAGGTGGCAATTTCTACTGCAGGTGTGTTGGCCGCAGAAACACTCGCAAGTGTTGGCATGGAGGGTGTCCAACACAAAAACTTGGGAGCAGACACCGAGGCTTGAGTAGTAGCTCACACCTTTGCCAGAACAACAGGCCAGTGCATCTGTCAACGGGACTTATGCACATCCGATCCACACGTCACTGGTCAACACGATGTCGTTCTCGGACAGTGGTTCAGCGTATGAGAAAGAAGAAAAGATTGGGGGTGTCTATGGTAATCTCGACCGGCGAACCCTTCCGACGCGAAAACGCGATCGTTTCGGAACTTTTGCGTGGGAATTTCGGAACATTGCGGACATTGAGAAATTGACCCCCGGAAACAGTGCGTGAACTTGGGGTGTTCAATCTGGGGGCGAATTGAACCACATGAGCAAACTGAACCTGGCGCACGTTTTTCGTAACTACGAAAACGTGCGTTACAAATGTTGTTTAAAACAACCTGAACAGTTAAAATAACTACTTTTAGGTAGGTAAAAATTACCAACTAAGCATGTGTTGTAATTTTCACCTGACTTGGCAAAGCGCAGCTAAGTAGTAGTTATCTAAACGTTCTTGTGAGAACGTTCTCTTGCTAGGTTCAGTGGTTGGGTAGTTCTTTATCCCTTGTATTCTATCTTTCATTCTATTCTAGTGAATTTTCTGTGTGTGCCAAATCTATGCCTTTCTCTTTTTTTTGGCCAATTTTCTCCTTGGTGAACAACAAAGTTTGTGTGGCTGCAGAGAAGCATTTCGTAGAGCTCCAACTCCCGTTAGAGCAGAAATCTCTACATGGTGCGGTGAGCGTGGATCGAACACGCATAGAATCCGTTCTTCGACGTTAGGTCTCATTGAACTTAGCTAGTCGACATGGTGGGCTCTGAGGAAATCCTCGAGACGTTCGACAGTTTAAGTGAGCAGGAGGCTGCTTTGATGGCTCGTCATGAAGGCGGAGATCTTACAGAGCGGGAGCTCAACTTTATGCTCTTGGGAGCACGAGCTCAATGGGAGATGGATCATCCGCAGACTCGTTCAGAGGAAGACGGGGCATCACAGACTTCTAGAGACGACGAGAACGCTGAAGAACCAGAAGAAGGCGGAATGCAGGAGCCACGAGGTGTTCTAGGACAAGGAGAACTGATGAGCCCTGGTGAAGGCTCGCAGCAGAAGAAGGATGCAAGCCCGAAGAAGGCGGCTGGCAGGGGTGGACGCTTGAGCGGTCGAGAATCTGCAGTGAAGACTGGTGGGAGCTCGGCAATCTCTCATCCGACGGCATCGAAAGACGGTGGAATTGCTCCTGACTACGGATACTTCAAATTTTCTCCCGACAAGATCATGGTGCCGAAGCTTCTCGAAGGACGTCATGACTTATCCATCTGGAGGGAGTCCATCGAACCTCAACTGGAAATCGCGCAGCTGAAGCCGTTCATCGACGGCTCGATCAAGATTCCACGGCTGAGCGACACTTCACAGTATACACAATTTCGCTCGGTGCAACTTCTGACCTTTATGGTGATATCGCGCTGCTGCTCTCCATCTGTGAAGATCGCCTTGAAATCATGTCGACTACGAGTGGACGCGGGTTACCAGGCGTGGCGCTTCATCATGGAGACCTACAAAGCAACGGACTATCTCTATATCGGCCAGCTGGAGAGGAGCTTGGCGACGCTAGAGATGGCGGAGCATGAGACGGCGACGACCTATTGCAATCGCGCGCAGATGATTCTCGCTAATCTGCGAATGGCCGGCGTTAACTATTCGATGGCCTCGTATGTGACTCATGTCCTCACAGGCCTTCCCGCGGAGTACAAGTACCTTCGACGAGTGCTACAATCTCCGTAAAACTGCAAGCACCTCGACGAAAACACTTTGACGAGCAAAATTATTGCTGAGGAGTGCACGCTCGAGCTTGAAAAACGAAAGGAGTCACCTCTGCCACAGGTCAACTGGGCGTCGACGGGACAGCAGCAGCAGCAGCAGCAGAAGCGTTGGTCTTCTTCGACAACTGGCGGTTCTACGGAGCAGAAGTCGTCGAACAAGGAGCAGCAGAAGAAAGATGGTCAACAGCCGAACAACAAACGGAGCTCGAAGAAACCTTGCTGGGTCTGCGGAGAAGTCGGTCACTTTGCGTTCCAGTGCGAACAATGCGCCGACAAGAAGAACAATGCTTCCGCGTAGAAGGAGAGTTATTCGAAGACGGGAGCGCAGAGCGACAACTCCAATTCGACCAACAAAAAGGGACCTTCTTGTTCAATGGTGGGACCAGTTGTGGACCAGCTGCAGACGACCGATCTACTCATTTCGCTGAACGCGGAAGATGGTGAGGATTATCAGGCGATTGCTGCAGCCGTCGAGGCCGATCCTGCAGTTGTTCTTCTCGACAGTGGCTGCTCACATCATCTGATGGGCGACGATGCAGCCTTTGTCGAAATGCATGAAGGCGGCGACATTAAACATGTTCGCGGATTCAACGGGGCATTCCAAGACGTGTGTGGTCGCGGAACAATCGCTCTACGCGGTGAAGCTGGGAAGCAGATTTTGATTCCTGATGTGCTCTACGTACCTGGAATTCATGCGAATCTGTTGTCTGCTGGGCAGCTGAAGGATTGTGGGGTAAAGATGAAGGATGAAGGTGAAGAGACCCTCCTCCTCTCTACTGATGGGACAGTCCTTGGACGCGCTCGTTATCGAGGACGAGTGCTCAGCACAGATCTCCAGGTTTGCAGCTGCAGAAATCGGCAGAGGAGGCGATTGCTCTGCGGACCTTGGCGACGGATACACGGGCGAAGATGGATGTGTGGCATCCTCGACTTGCACATGCGGGCGTTGAAACAATCAAGCAGACGGCGACGCATGGTGCAGCGACAGGCTTGGATATTGACAAGTCAGCCAACCCTGATCTACCGTGCGTTTCTTGTGTGGGGGGAAAGCTTATTTGGCATAGTTTCCCTCAAGAGGGGAGCGAAGAGCAGAAGGTGCTGGGAGTAGTGCACATCGATCTCTGCGGGCCCTTCCGAGTTCCTGCGAAAGATGGCAGCCGCTACTTTCTTCTGCTCAAGGATCGAAAATCTCGCTACGTCTGGATCTACCCGATTGCGCAGAAAAGCGATGCTCTGCGCGTTTTCCAGAAGTAGCTTCCGCGTGCAGAGAGGCAATGTGAGGCTTCGCTGAAGGCTCTCCGCTCCGATCGAGGTGGCGAATTTTTGGGACGTACCTCGAAGACAAAGGGATTGAGCATGACCTCACCTGCCCCTATACGCCGCAGCAGAACGGGATGGCGGAACGTGAAATGCGGACTGTCGTCGAAGCAGTTAGGACGATGCTTCTGCACATGGGAGCTCCCCACCATTGGCGGCACCTTGCAGCTCTGCAAGCTGTTTGGGCGAGGAATCGTCTGGAACATTCCTCTCTGCCATCAGGGGTAACTCCTTATCAAGTGCTGTTTGAAAAGAAGCCTGACCTTGGGATGGCTAGAGTTTGGGGGTGTATGCAGTACCTCATTCCAGAGAGCCAGCGGGGGGGGGGGGGAAGTTGGAGCCGAAAGCTCGTTGGGGTCTCCACCTGGGTT
Organism: Closterium sp. Naga37s-1; assembly: GCA_947471745.1. Taxonomy (NCBI): domain Eukaryota; kingdom Viridiplantae; phylum Streptophyta; class Zygnematophyceae; order Desmidiales; family Closteriaceae; genus Closterium; species Closterium sp. Naga37s-1. The sequence goes on from CANJKZ010000971.1 coordinate 1,083,519, forward strand.
TCTCGCAGCACAGTAAGGGGTGGTTGGTTCTCGACTTATCGAGCAACCGTTTGATCACCACGGTCGAGGCCATCTTCTACGAGACAATGTCTCTTGCAGAGTGGATGTGAAAATAGTGGGTAGAGTTAGGAGCCATAGCTAGGTAAGTCCTAGCTAGGCAAGAGAAGTTTAGGCAAAAGAAGAAGAGGTTCACTAGCAGCAATGAGGATACATATAGCAAACCCTAGATGGGTTGTACTCGCTATAGAGCACCCCACTACAGGCTAGAGAATAACATTCTGACACACCCCCATAGCCAAAGTGGGGTGTAATCAGTACAATGAGCAAGCAGGTATAGAGCAGGAGTTCACAAAGGTAAGCAAAGCTAGAGCTAATCACAGCGGGCAAGTGAGGAGGAGGAGGAGCTGTGGAGGTAGAGAAGATGGGAGGCAACGACTGAAGCTGCAGAGGCACGGGCACAGGAGCGGCTGACTCAGAGGCTACCGAAGCAAGGGCGACGGACTACTGGAGTAACTGGCTCGGCGGCTATAGAAGAGCGGCAGGAGCAACGGACCCACTGGCGACTGGTGCAGCAGGCTCACTGGCTACCGAAGCAAGGGCGACGGACTACAGGCGCTGCAGGCGACACGACAGGTACCTCCACACAACCTCCTCCAACTGCCCCACACCCTCGACACACACCCACTGCTCAAACCCTAGCTCCACTCCCACGCACCCCCCTAAAACCCTAAACCCTAGGCTCCCACACACCCACCCCCCTCAGCGGCAGCTGCAGCAGTGGAAAACCAGGGAGGAGGAGGAGCAAGGGGAGTAACACACAACCGCCACCCCCACACTCCTCACCCCCAAACCCTAATTCAGGAGAACGGGCAGCAGTAGGGGTGGGGCACCGTCAGAAGCACGGGGGACAGCGAGCAGCTCAGGGACAGAGAGGAACGGGCCGCCCACGGGCCTGGCACAGCCCGACGAACCGCGCGCAGGCGGCCCGAGCCGCGCGCGGGCCTGGCGCAGCCCGTACGGGCCGCGCGCGGGCCTGGCGCAGCCCATACGGGCCGCGCGCGGACCTGGCGCAGCCCGTACGGGCCGCGCGCGGGCCGGGCGCAGCCCGTACGGGCCGCGCTCGGGGCTGGCGCAGCCCGCGCTGGCCAGGACGGGCGACGGGGGACGACGGGCTGGTCCCCGTCGCCCGTCGAAGCGCCCCCCGGGGGCGACGCGCGGACCGACGGGGCAGAAGGCCGCCGCGCGCCTCGGGGCGCACGGCGAGCAGAGAACCGCCGCACGCCCCGGGGCGCACGGCGGGCAGAAAACCGCCGCGCGAATCGGGGCGCACGGCGGGCAGAAAACCGCCGCACGCTCCGAGCGCGCGGCGGGATGAAAAATCCGTCGCACGCCACGGGGCGTGCGACACAGAGAGTGGCAGTAGCAGCGGAAGCAGTGAGGAGGTGAGCCCACCCACAGGATCGACCCAAGGGGATCGACCTGCTCTGATAGCATGTGAAAAATAGTAGGTAGAGTTAGGAGCCATAGCTAGGTAAGTCCTAGCTAGGCAAGAGAAGTTTAGGCAAAAGAAGAAGAGGTTCACTAGCAGCAATGAGGATACATATAGCAAACCCTAGATGGGTTGTACTCGCTATAGAGCACCCCACTACAGGCTAGAGAATAACATTCTGACAGTGGAAGGCGACAAAGCAGAGTCCCACCATCGACCGTGCTGCGCTCGACAATGTGGCATCGTTCCCGACGGATCCTGCGAATGATGACGACGATGATGACGAAATGACTAAGGCACCAGCCCCTCTGCTCGTGCCTACGCCGATTTCTCGACCGCAGCTGCTTACTGACAACCCTCCAGTGCAACTCTCGCCGTTGCCAGAGACTCCTCCTGCAGAAGACACTTCTCCTGCAGATGACGCTCCTTCCGCGGAGCAGGTTCGTTCTGCAGAAGACATTCGCTCTGACTCTTCTTTGACAGGGGAGCAGCTGTCGACTACCTCTTCTTCGACGTTCTTTCCTTCGACTGAAAAATTGGTGCCATTGTTGACACTCCTTGGCGAAGAGGGGAGCAAATTGCCGATGAATGTCGTCGCCAATGAGCGTCGAGAAGTCGAACACCCTGCAGACGAAAAATCCGCAGAAGAGCGATCCGCAGAAGACCAATCGGCAGAAGATCGATCTGCAGACGAGCTGCCTGTAGAAGAAAATGTCGAAGAAGAGATGCCTGAGTTAGAAGAAATTGCCGCAGAAGAGCAATCTGCAGAAGAAGGACCGGCAGACGAAAATTTTCAGGTTTCTCGCTACGGTCGAAAGATTCAGAAGCCGATCTGATTCCGCGAAGCACTGACGATGTTTACGACGACTTCGCTTGACGACATGCATGAGGATGTAGTGCAGAAAGCTCTCGACTCTGCTGACGAGTGCGTCGTCGACACGGATCATCGTTGGGACATTTCGACCATGACGGTCGCAGAAGCTTTGCAGAGCTGGAAAGGTGAAGCGGTCAAAGCTGCAATGGATGCAGAGATGCAGACTCTCTACGATCAAGAGACTTGGGAGCTGGTTCCTCGACCGCCTGGGGTTAATGTCATGAAGAATTGATGGGTTTTGACGACGAAGTACAACCCAGACGATATGGTCGACCGAGAGAAGGGTCGACTTGTCGTCAAAGGATACACGCAGACCCCTGACGACTTCGACGCTATATCTGCCCCCGTCGGAAGCTACGGAACTGCTCGGATGCATCTGTCGAACGCAGCTGAAGAAAATTTGGAGTTGATGCAACTCGACATGACAAATGCATTTCTGAATGCGAAACTTGACCGTCCTCTCTTCATGGAGCAGCCCAAGTTCTACAACGACGGGACGGGTCGAGTCTGCATGCTGAAGAAAAGCCTTTATGGACTGAAGCAGAGTCTGATATTGTGGTACGAGGCCCTCGACGAAGTGCTGGAAGACGCAGGATGGTCGAAGAGTCAAGTCGACGAAGCTTTCTACTTCCACGAGGACGAGAACCACGACATGTGCTGGGTGCTCGTCTACGTCGACGATCTGCTCGCCGCGAGCCACAGCAAGGAGCATCTCGCAGAGCTGAAGGCGCTGCTCGAAAACGCCTTCAAATTGCGGGAGATCAGCCCTGTCAACAAGTACCTGGGACTGGAGCTGATCAGAGACAGGGAAGCGGGGAAGATCTGGCTGCATCAGAGAGGCTACGTCGACAGGGTGCAGAGGCGTTTTCTGCCAGAAGGACCTCCTCAGCGAGTTCCGAAGACGCCAATTTTGGTCGACGCCTTCAAGGTGCTGACATTTGACGACGAGAAGTTGCAGGCGCGCACAGAAGAAGAGTATCGGCAGAGGGTCGGCTCTCTGCAGTTCGCTGCCTGCACTACTCGCCCCGACATCTCCTTCGCCTGCAGCAAACTTGCGTCTGGTCAAACGGTTCGAAGCGACCAGCATTGGAGGGAGCTCGACCGCTGCATTGCGTACCTTGTTGGGACGCGCGATGTTGCTCTCGAGTTCGGCGGAGGAAATGGAGATATGCGTCTCGTCGGCTTCGCAGATGCAGACGATGCAGGAGACAAGCAGAATCGCAGCAGCACGGGTGGCTACATTTTCACTCTTGATGGAGCTGCTATTTCATGGGCAAGTCAGAGGATCAGGTGCATCACTCTCTCTTCTACGGAGTCGGAATACATCGCTGCAGTGGAGGCTGGAAAGGAAGCCCGAAAGCTCCGTTATCTGATGGCAGAATTTCGCATGCTCGACGAGACGTCACCAACGTCGACAATCAATCTGCGATTTCTGTGTCTGAAGGAATGGGCCTAAAGGGAAAGCTGAAATACATGGAGCGGCGCTACATGTGGCTGCAGAGCATGGTGAAACGACGCAAGCTGAAGCTGCAGTACATCTCGACGACTGAGCAGCCGGCAGAGTACTTGACGAAAGCACTACATTTCCCTGCGTTCAACAAGTGCTTTGCAAAAGTTGGTCAAGTAAGGCTTTCGACGAAGGGGAGCTGCGCAGAGAGTCCTCTTGACGAGGAATGGGTGCCATGACCTTTTCATGGCTGGTGCGGTGATGGTGTGTGCGAATTGCAGACTTGGCAAAGCGCAGCTAAGTAGTAGTTATCTAAACGTTCTTGTGAGAACGTTCTCTTGCTAGGTTCAGTGGTTGGGTAGTTCTTTACCCCTTGTATTCTATCTTTCATTCTATTCTAGTGAATTTTCTGTGTGTGCCAAATCTATGCCTTTCTCTTTTTTTTGGCCAATTTTCTCCTTAGTGAAAAACAAAGTTTGCGTGGCTGCAGAGAAGCATTTCGTAGAGCTCCAACTCCCGTTAGAGCAGAAATCTCCGCAATAACGGCGTTGTCTCCGCGCCAGCTTCTTATTGGCGCCGGTGTTCCTGCCGTCATGGACGGCTTGGTGGACGCGGCACAATGTGTGCGAATATGAAGGGGTTCGACACTCTTGTGAGGAGATGGTTACCTCTCAAACGCATCAATGTCACCATCTCACTCACATTGGTGCAATGTCAGTGATGACGGGTGCTGTTTCCAGCGTCCCAATTGTCAAGCTGTAATTGGCCCGTGAGAGCAATGTGGTTGTTTGTGAGTATTCGCGTTGTTTCATATAGTCGGGTGATACATTAATGTGAGAACAAAGTGGTAACAACAACACCTAAGAAACAAATGTGGCAACCCAGTACTGTTTCGGTAAAAGCAAACCAGTAAAAATCTGTCTTTTTTATAAGCCCACACTGACCGAGGCGAAATGCACTAAAATCAACGAAATGTCCAAATCACTTATAAGCCCAATGCACAAGCCAACCTTGGGGGACTCAACGAGCAACAGGTGTACTACAGTAGGTACAGTAGAGGTACTATTGTGAGGAGGTCATTCACTGCCGGCCCTTGCAGCAAAGGCAAGTCAGGTTCAAAGCTCCGTGTACGCTACGTCAAGTAAGAAGTGATGACAAGGCAAATATTTCTCTGCGGCGCGGCGCAGCTGCTTTGATCGTGACAAAGCAGCCAAGATTGGGGTGAATAACTCAAAACGCCCGTCACGTGTTTAGGGTTTGACCCCATAACCTCGATTGCGTATGCGGGTCTTCCAAGACCAGGTGACATCGCCGGTAGTAAGCGCTCGTCAGGTGATCACCTGACGATACTATCGTGGCTAGGGGACAACCGCCATCACCTCCACTGGCAGCGCCGGAGGTGACTCGAGTCACTCCGAATCGCCGCCCTCGGGGCCACGCCAGGCAACGGGATCTGGACGTCAACGCGGGCTAGATTCGAGAGCAAACTTTGTGACAGCGCGGCGTGTCATGCCCACAACTACTCCTGGCTGTAAGAGGGCATCGTGCAGCGGCGAAGGCGATTACAGTCGGACGACTTCGGCGAACATTTTTGGGCACCTGTTTGCGAATCTCGCTACTGTTGCGTGCGAGCGCAATCCCATCGCTAGCTTCATTGGCTAGCTTTCACCATGCCCCCCCCCCCCCCCCCCAGTCCTCCCCAGCCCCCCATCCCAATCCCATCGCCAGTCCGATCGCCAGGTGAGCTCCCTCACCTCCTGCGTCCTGTACGCCGCCAGCTGAGCCTTCACCAGTACTTATACAGCATGATGAGGTGTCGCGTCATCCCAGAAGCTGAGTCCGTGGTAAGTGTGTTAGAGTCCCTTCACCAGTACTTGTGCTAGAGTCTGTTCTGTGCCACTGGGTGCTCTGTCCCTGTGAGCCTCACCTTTGCACTGACTGCTGTCACGGGCTCGAACCAGACTGCTTCTCATAGCAAACCGCTTCCATTACTCTCAATCTTTGGCGGAGTATATGATGGTGTCACGCGCCAACATTGCTAGAGCTCGCCGGCTGTTGCCAGTGGTCGTTGCCGTCTTCCTGACGGTTTCCGTCAAGGCCGCACCCGTCAATTCCACAGTTGAATCCGCCGTGAATGCTGGTGAGGAAAGTAGGCCACCACGCTCCACCGCTCCCTTTTCATTCGACTCAAGAGCCATCTCGTCTTCTTCTTGGCGATTCACGTCAATCCACCCACCCACCGTGAACAATGGTGCAAGACAGCCAGTGAAGCTGTAGCGCTCTCTTGTTCTCTCCTTAATAGCCATGACCGTGACACCCTGGAGTGGAGAAAGGCTAACCCAAATTTTAGGGACCCCAGGGGCCCTCCTTTTCCCCTTCCTTCCCCGTCCTTACCCTTCCGTTCCCTACTTTCTCCTTCCCATCCCCCCTCCTTTCCCTTCCTTTCCCTACTTTCTCCTTCCCCTTCTCCTTCCTCCCCCTTCCGTGAACCGTGATGATTACTCCCGGCAGAGATCAACGGCCAGAATGCTACGAGCCGGCATCTGGTGGGCAGGGTGGGAGAGTTCGAAGGCGAGCTTAACTATTACCTGCCAGTGCATTTGAGGTCGGTCAACGTACTTGCCAGAGCGGTTTCATTCAATTGGTTATTACTTGGAACACCCACACACACACGCACACACCCACACGCACACGCCCACACACGCACACACCCACACCCTCGTGACGATATGACCTTGGGTAGCTTCAAAAGTACTCGCTCTCTTCATCCATATCTTTCCTCCCCCTCCCGCCCAACAACGCCAGGAATCACCCGGAGCGAGTCGGCCTTGTCTTTCACCCGCTGGGGTGCCCTCTAGACGTCTCTCGCCTGTCCAACGTGTTTATGGGCTTCTTCGAACATCTCCCTTACCGCAAGCCCTGGCCCCCCAGCTTCTCTGGCACTCCCATCAAGCTTGGAAGTGACAGTTCATGTGTCGATTCAGGTGTCAATTCAAGTGGCGGTTCAAGTGACGGTTTAAGTGGCAGTTTCAATGGCAGTTCAGAGAGCAGTTTACGTGGCAATCCAAGAAATGGTACTGGAAACGTTACAAGTGCGCCAGCGGACAGTGGTTCAGCGGACAGTGGTTCAGCGGACAGTGGTTCAGCGGACAGTGCTTCAGCGGACAGTGCTTCAGCGGGCAGGGTCTCAGAGGAGATTGTCTCAGAGGAGAGTGTCTCAGGCGAGTCAGAGTGGGTGAAGAAGCTCGGCTGCCACGGCCCTCCCTGCCCCGCCTTCGGCTCATGCACCGCCCGCTTCCCCAACGTGCAGGCCTGCTGGAACCCGCACCTCGTGGACGAACCCGATACTGAAATTGCCCCTCCTATAAACTGCCCCCTTAAACAGAATAGCACCGCATTGGAGAAGTGGAGGAAAGGAACAGGGAGGGCGCCGTTCGATGAGACGTGCTCGAACAGAAAGGATTTCAATGCGCACGGGGCCACTGCGCTGCAGGTGATGCGGCTGGAGGACGTGTTTGTGACTGACAGCGGGGTGAATCTCAACCGCTCACACGTGTTCGTCAGGAACGGGTGCTGGCGCTTCCCTGAAATGGTGAGAGCTGGCTGTGTGGAGGGAGGGGTGTGAGTGAGTGAGAAAGGATGTTGCGGGGAGAGGGTTGCGTGGAGGGAGGGATGTGAGTGAGTGAGAACGGATGTGGAGGGGAGGGGGTTGCGTGGAGGGAGGTTTTGCATTAAGGGAGGTTTGAATGGAGGGAGGGTTGTGTGGTTGCGATGGGTGCCTGTATGATCACACATAGTGTGCCCGTGCAAATGGCACATGGCCAGCCAATTGCAATGTTCAATCTGACCTGCCTACCAGCAAGCATAGTGGCGCATTTATTATTCTGCCACTCGTGAAGTGAATTCCATCTCATCAGGTTAAGTATGAGGCGAACCACTTGGCCCGCGATATACCTGCTGATGTGCGAGTCAACTAAAAATACACCACGTTATGCAATCCTTTCCCTTGGCTATCACCACCAGGCCAAGTATGAGGCGAACCACATGGTGCACGAGGTGCCAGCGGTGTTCAACTGGGCGCACCAACCGGGCAACAACTTCTACCACTTCCTCATTGAGCTCGTTCCGCTCTTTCTCGTCTCCGCGCCCCTCATGGCATCTACGCTGCAGCATGTGCCTGTGCTCGTGAAGCATAAGCAGGTGGGGTTCGAGTCATCATGTAGTGTTGTCTGCATGCCTTACAGTTTCGACAGATTTCCAATCTTGACCCGAGCACCTGCATGCATTCCAGGAGCGGTGTGGCGGGGTTTGATTCAAGCACCTGCATTCGAGAAAGTTCTCCACATGTCCGCGCTGCAACACCTGCCCCTGCTCGCTACGGCTGGCTAGGCGGGGCTGGCTCGGCGGGGCTGGCTCGGCGGGGCTGGCTCGGCGGGGCTGGCTAGGGCTGGCTTGACCATGAGCCTGCATTCCTTACAGCAGCCATTGTCGCTGCTGCATCCCTTGCTGCTCCCTGCTGCGCCCCTTGCTGCGCCCCTTTCTGCTCCCTGCTGCGCCCCTTGCTGCGCCCCTTGCTGCGCCCCTTGCTGCGCCCCTTGCTGCGCCCCTTGCTGCTCCATGCTGCGCCCCTTGCTGCGCCCCTTGCTGCTCCCAGCTGCACCCCTTGCTGCTCCCTGCTGTGCTGTGAGGTGGAGTCAAATGTTGTTGACCCACCATCTGCCATCTTATTCCCGTTCCTCTCACCAAAGGTGCGTTGGTACGAGCAGCTGGGTGCTCCACTCATCGGCATCCAGGCAGATCAGATTTGTTTTGAGGCGCGTTGAAAAATCATTCCCGTGCCATTCCCTTGCCTCTCGTGCCACCCGTGTCCGTCCATGCCTCTCCTCCCTGCAGGTGCGTTGGTACGAGCAGCTGGGCGCTCCCCTCATCGGCATCCCAACAGATCAGATTCGCCTGCTGCCCACATTCGGCAACGACCTATTTCACGCCGATGTGGTGTACCAGGTAAGCCAAAAAATGGCATGGCGTGGCATGGCATGGCATGTAGTTGTTGTGTCCTATGTGGACATGGACGCGTCCAGCGTCCCATACGCTAGCGTATATACGCTGGACGCTCTAATGTCCAGCCCTGGACGCTTGGGTCGGGCAGGCTACAAACTTTTTCGGGCAGGGGGGAAAAAAGCGGGGGGAAAAGGAGACGAATTTCATCAGTGTAACGCAAGTATAGGCGAGCTAGCTGTTAGGAATCATCTGGTGGTGGATGGGATAGTGGTCCCTAATCGTCGACTAACTCTGGCTAGGAAATGTCCCTGCCAGAGTTTGTCGATCTACTTACGATAGGTTGGCTTTGCTAGAGTAGGAGGGGTGAAATGTGGTAGAAATAGAAATTGCATGGACAATTTGTTGGATTTGGTTCTGTTTTGGCGAATTGAACCAGATCCGCTTCGAAATTGCATTTGCGCTGAAGTCGCAAATCTCAATTTTGTCGCATGATTTTTTTCGTCGGGCTGCCCAAAATTTTTTGGGGCGAGCGTCCAGCGTCCAACGAGCGTCCAGCGTACGGACGCTAGCGTATATACGCTGGACGCTCGCCGTCCAGAGCGTATATGTCCACATAGGTTGTGTCCCAGGTACAGCATGCATGCATGGCAGACAGAGGTGGTCAGGTAGACTTCATCCTTACATGACATGCCCTTCCCTGCCCTGCCCTGCCCTTCCCTGCCCTGCCCTGCCCTGCCCTGCCAGGTTTGCCATTCCATGCCATGCCCTGCCATGCTTGCCAGGCCATGCCATGCTATGCCATGCCATCCCATTTCATGCCATGCGTCCATGCCATGCCATCTCATCATCCCATGCCGTCCCATTCCATGCCATGCTATGCCATCTCACATCACAACTTCCGACCGTCCCATCTCCTCTCTCACTCTTCCACCACTCCCCCCCACTCCCCTTCACTCCGGCCCACTCCCCCACCTCCCCACCATCCCACCTCCCCAACCCCCCAGCCCATATACCAAGACTGCGACCATCCCAGCAGACCCCTCTGGCGGTTGCTGCGCCGGCGCCATCTGCTGCACCCCACAGGCCTGCCTCTCTTCAACCCCGACTGGACCTACCGCAGCCACCGCCCGCTCTCCCTTTCTGAAGCGCGCTCCTTCCCCTCCGACTGGGTGGTGGTGCTGGCAAAGCGCCCGGAAGGGCAGAAACGTTCGATGGTGAATTTCCGAGAGGTGGAGGAGGAGGTGGTGCGGCGGTTTGGGCGAGAGAGAGTGGTTGTGTTTAACGGGTCGCTGCCGATTCTGCAAGGTGGGTTGAATAGAGGGTCCACTCCTGCATTCGTTCTCTGCCTTGTTGTGTGTTGGAGCATTGCAGTCGTGCATGTGTGATTTTGATAGGTTCCTCTTGTCCCTCGTCTTCTGTTCCGTGTTCTGGGCTTCTACTCAATTTAAACCCACGTCGCCATGTATGATACGTCGACCTTCGTGCTAAAATTCTTCGTGCCTAGAAATCTCCGTGCCTAGAATCCTCCGTGCCTAGAATCCTTTGTGCCTAGAATCCTCCGTGCCTAGAATCCTCCGTGCCTAGAATCCTCCGTGCCTAGAACCATCCATGCCTAGAATCTTCCGTGCCTAGAATCTTTTGTGCCTAGAATCTCCCGTGCCTAGAATCCTCCGTGCCTAGGATCTTCCGTGCCTAGAATCCTCCGTTCCTAGAATCCTCCGTGCCTAGAGTTCTCCGTGCCTAGAATTCTCCGTGCCTAGAATCCTCCGTGCCTAGAATCCTTTGTGCCTAGAATCTCCCGTGCCTAGAATCCTCCGTGCCTAGGATCTTCCGTGCCTAGGATCTTCCGTGCCTAGAATCCTCCGTTCCTAGAATCCTCCGTGCCTAGAATCCTCCGTGGCTAGAATCCTCGGTGCCTAGAATCCTCCGTGCCTAAAATCCTACATGCCTAAGCCACAGCTCTTCCTTCCCGACACTCTCTCCCAGCTTGTGAGCTCTTCCTTTGAATGACGTTTTGCATAGCGAGCTGATGACTGCACTCACCAACATAACGAGATCACCAACATGACCTGCATCCCTAACTCCCGCCTTTCTTTGTGCCTCCCGCTCTCCCTGTGCACTCCTGTGACGATCACGATTCTACTTAGCAGCCCACGGAGCGGCCCTCACCAACCTGACTTTCATTCATAACACCTGTCCTCTTTCCCTTCCAACCCCCACCCCGCTTTCCAACCCCCCCTCCTCACCCTCCTCAGCCCGTGCACTCCTGTCACGAGCACGCTTCTACATAGCAGCCCACGGAGCGGCCCTCACCAACATGATCTTCATGCCGGAACAAAGCTCGGTGCTCGAGATTCGCCCAGAGGGCTGCGATATTACTGTCTTCAACGCACTCGCCTCTGCCTGCTCCCTGCGTTACCACCTCCTGTTGACCAAGGGGGATTGGAGTACCCCCATTGTGGCGAATGTGACAAGCGTTTCTCAGGTGCTTGATTCTGTCCTGGCACGAATGCTGAAGGAGGATGGTGGAGATGTGGGGTTGCGGTGACCAGGTGCTGTAGAAGCAAGCACTAGACACGACTCTTATGTTTATGCCTTTTGTTCTGGTGGTTGTGTTGTACTGTAGTGTACAGTGGACTGGGGGTTATGTGAGTTACAGGTCGAGGTAGGTTGGCTTGGCTCTTTCCAAGGGGGTTGTTGCCTTTGGGGCGCACTGGTGTAGTTGGAAAATCAATTTTTGTTCTCACAGTGAACCAGCACAGGAATTCACAGACTTCCGGTGCAACACCAATAACAAATACTAATCTGTAAAAGATCCTAAGGGCTTTGTTCAGCCCAACACTTCCTAATCAGAAGCCAAGCACGAGGTAGAGATATTGTGGATGAGAGAGAGCTTGGCTTATGGCTGTGGATGAGAAGAGGACAGATGAGGGGCACATAAGTACGGGGTTACAAAGAGCAGAGCTGTCAAAACATATTTGTATGTTCTTAGTTCTGCTAGGCTACAGTGAGATGCTCAGTATAGAGTACAACCCCAGTTAGGGTTTCATACGTGTATCTCCCTGTTGCTAGTCATTCCTCATTCCTGCACAAATATTTCTGACATGGTTTCAGAGCAGGTTACCTGTTGGGCCCACCGATAGTTCCGCCCGTCCGTGCCCGAAGCGCCCTTGCGCTGTCCTGCCCTAGCGCGCTGCCTGCTGCACGCGCGCTACCTGCCCGCACGCGCGCTGCCTACCCGAGCGAGCTGCCTGCCCGCTCGCGCGCTGCCTGCCTGCGAGCTCCGCCTGCCCGCGAGCAGCCCCTGCCCCGCGCGCCCCTGCTGCCCGCGAGCAGCTCCTGCCTCGCGCGCCCCTGCTGCCCGCAAGCAGCCCCTGCCCCGCGCATCCCTGCTGCCCGTGCGCAGCCCCTGCCCCAGAGCGCCCTGCTGCCTAGCGCGCCAGCACGCCCCGCAGCCCAACACGCCAGCGCGCCCCGCAGCCCACTGCGCCAGCGCGCCCTGCTGCCCAGCGCGCTACCGCGCCCCCCTGCCTAGCCCGCCAGCGCGCCCCGCAGCCCAACGCGCCAGCGCGCCCTGCTGCCCAGCGCGCCCTATTAGCCTGCTAACCCGAGCGCGCTCTACTGCCTACACACCCTACTTCTGTTGTTGCAGCCACAGCACCTACCGCTACTGCTACAGCTGCAGCTACAGCAGTCGCGTCTGATGCCCTTGCGCCACTGCTACTGACTGTCATGGCCACTATCACAGTCGTAGCAGCGTCTGGCGGTAGACAACAGCAGCCGCGTCCTCCGGATACTCTACCGCCGCAACAGCTTCGTGAGTGGGTTATTCAGCGAGGTCGCTCTGGTCCTGGAGCTTGGGATTATTTGCGTGCGGCCAGTACTGGACAGCGGCGGCAGTCTTGTCGCTAGGAGACTCTCTCGCCACAGCAGCTTCGTGAGTGGGTTATTTAGCGAGGCCATCCTGGTGGTGGAAGATATGTTCCTGGAGGTACTCGACAGCAGCGGCAGCAGAGTTAGCCGAAGACCCCCTCGCCGCAGCAGCCTCGGGAGTGGTTTTCTCGGCGACGCGTCTCTAGTAGTGTCGGTGCTGCGGCTCTAGGTGCTACGCTCTAGGTGCTAGTGCGTCTGCTGCCACAGGTGCTAATGAGTCCGCTGCCTCAGCTGACGCCTTGCACACTTGCACACTTGACTCTGGAGCGTCTCGTTGCTTCTTTCGTGATTGCACCACAGTCACACCACTTGCTGCACCGGTCCCAGTCTCACTGGCGGACCCCTCTGGGGGCCCCGTCATTGCACGAGCCTTCACTGTCCTCCCGTGTCTGGCAGTCCCCTCCGGCTCTCTTTCAGGCCTCCACCTCCCCTCGTTCTCGACGAACTTGGTGAGCAACGCAGTCCTTCAGGATGTTTGGGTTGATACCTTTATCCCTGGAGGGCAGCGTGTGGCGATCTGTACGTGCTCCCGGACTGGCCGTCACCTTGCTACGTTCACTCGGCAGCCTGGGTCCAGTCTGTACACCCTGGCCATTGCGTGTGCACAGTTGTCTGCGTCAGGTCAGGTGGCTGCGTCGAGTCAGGTCTCTGCGTTTGGTCAGTTCGCTGCGTCGTGCTCGTGTCCCGTACTCTCCCACCAGAATCTTCTCTGGCACCACCGACTTGGTCACCCCTCTCTGTCGCGTCTCCGCATCATGCACTCCCGTCTCCTTGTCTCTAGCCTTCCCAGGTCCCTGCCCCCCCTACCGCGCTCGCCTGCCCCGCCGTGCCTTCCCTGCGTCGAGGGGCGGCAGCGCGCCGCTCCTCACTCCTCCTCGTTTCCTCCGACCACTGCTCCTCTGCAGACTCTCCACATGGACGTGTGGGGCCCAGCCCATGTCTGTGGGACGAACAAGGAGCGCTACTTCCTGCTGGTCGTTGACGACTACACGCGCTACACCACGGTCTTCCCCTTGCGCAGCAAGACGGACGCCCGCGGTGTTTTGATCCCCTGGATCCGTGCTACTCGTCGCCAGCTGCGCGAGAGGTTTCGGCGAGACCTTCCGATCCTGCGTCTGCACTCTGACAGGGGCGGTGAGTTCTCTTCCAGCCTCCTTGCGGACTTCTGTTGAGACGAGGGCATCCGCCAGTCGTTCACGCTTCTGGCCTCTCCGCAGCAGAATGGGATTGCTGAGCGTTGCATTGGCTTGATCATGGAGGTTGCTCGTACCTCCATGATCCATGCGGCTGCTCCCCATTTTCTGTGGCGGTTTGCGGTCCGATACGCCGCGCATCAGATCAACCTCTGGCCCCGTGTCTCTTTGCCAGAGACCTCGCCCACACTTCGTTGGACGGGAAAGGTTGGCGATGCGTCGGCGTTTCAGGTCTGGGGCGCGCTCTCTCTTGTTCGCGATACCACCGCGAACAAGCTCTCTCCTCGCACTCTCCGCTGCGTCTTCCTGGGCTTCCCCACTGACGCCCCGCCGTGGCAGTTTTACTACCCTCGCACGCGTCGAATCCTGTCCTCCCAGGACGTCACCTTTGACGAGTTTGTCTGTTTCTACAGGCTCCACGTGCACGCGCCCCACCCGGTCCCCCTAGCGCCTCTCTTCCTGGTACCAGTTTCCCCCCCGGTAGACCCCCACCCCCCACAGGGTCCTGCTCCCTCAGGTGTGTCTCAGGTAGACCCACCCCCCTTGGTTAAGCCTCTGGAGATCTCTTCTGAATCCTCTGGCCCAGCTAAGGGGGGTGACCCAGCTGCTTGGTTTTCCGCCTCGACCGTCTTCGCCGCCTCTGCAGCCTGTAGCTGTGGACACTGGTGCTGCTGGGGGTGGTGACACTGGGAGTGAGGGTTCTGGAGGTGCTGAGACTGGGGGTGCTGGTCCTGGGGGTGCTGAGACTGGGTGTGAGGGTTCTGGGGGTGCTCACTCTGGGGGTGCTGACTCTGGGGGTGCTGCGAGTCCTAGTGGTGGTGGGGCCGTGGGTGCTCCTATTGCAGGTCCTGGCGCTGGACAGCAGCAGCCGCCTAGTTGACTCGAGACGCCCTCACCGCAGCAGCTTCGTGAGTGGGTCGTTCGGCGAGGCCGCTCGGGTGCTGGAGCTTGGAGTTTCCTAGACGCTGGAGCTGCTAGTGCTGGAAGTACTACTGGAGGTGCTGCAGGTACTGGTGTTGCTGGTGCTGGAGGCGCTGGAGCTGGAGGTACTGGAGGTGCTGGAGCTGCTGGTACTGGAGGTGCTCGTACTATAGGTGCTGGAGCTGCCGGAGCTAGTGGTGCTATTGGTGCTGGAGGTGCTGGAGTTGCTGCTTGTGCTGGAGGCGCTGGAGCTGGAGGTATTGGAGGTACTGGAGCTGCTAGAGCTGCTGGTCCTGGAGGTGCTCGTACTAGAGGTGCTGGAGCTGCCGGAGCTGGTGGTGCTGCTGGTGCTGGAAGTGCTGCTGGTGCTGGAGGCGCTGGAGCTGGAGGTACTGGAGGTACTGGAGGTGCTGGAGCTGCTGGTCCTGGAGGTGCTCGTACTAGAGGTGATGGAGCTGCCGGAGCTGGTCGTGCTAGTGGTGCGGGAGGTGCTGTTGGTGCTGGAGGCGCTGGAGCTGGAGGTACTAGAGGTGCTCAAGGTGCTCGAGCTGCTGGTCCTGGAGGTACTCGTACTAGAGGTGTTGGAGCTGCTGGAGCTGGTGGTACTGCTGGTGCTGGAGGTGCTGGAGCTGCTGACGGTACGGGTACTACGCCGCGCTGACCGATTTTCTACCTGCCGCATTTGTCGTCCCTTCCATCGCCTGACTCGGCCCTTTGCCAGGTTCTTAGTCTCCCGTCTTCCACTGGCCTCACTCCACCTCTCCTGTGTCCACCGTCTAGCCCGTCTCAGTCAGACTTGCCACCTGGCTCCCCACTGCCTGCTCCTTCTCCCTACACTAAGCTGCCAGATTCCCTGACTGAGCGTCGTGAGCCTGCGTCTCGTGCCTCCACACCTGTTCGTTCGTCGTATCGCCCGTCTTCGTCCTCCTGCTGTCCAAGGCACTCACATTATGGCACTTCGTCCCTCTTCTGTTCCACAGCGTGTTGCCCTGCCGTCTTCTCCAGCGTCCTCTCTTCCTGACGTGCCTGACCCTGAGTCCGACCTTGCTCGTGCCGCCAGTCCTATTGTCACTCGTCTCCTCGCTACTTTCGTCACTGACCCTGACTTTGAGTCTACTGCTGCGTTTGCCCTAGTCACTGAGCTAGTAGACTTTGCTGCTACGAGTCGTCATGATTACGTCGCGAATCTTGTTACTAAGTTTGAGCCTGTCTGTCCTCCGTCCATCGGGGGTGAGCCGGCCCTTACCAGTGACGTCCTTGAGGACAGACAGTTTGAGCTTGAGTATTTTGCGACCGCTTTACCTCGTTTCGCATCCATGCTGCTTTGCCCTGAAAGAGACCCGGATGCACTTGACATTCCTACCCCGCGCTCTTACGCTGAGGCGATCGCGGGTGAGTAATCCTCTCAGTGGTAGACAGCCATGGACGCAGAGATGACTTCCTGGAAGTCCACGGGCACCTACGTCGACGAGGTTCCTACTCCTGGGGCGAACATAGTCGATGGCATGTGGATTTTCAGAGTGAAGCGGGCGCCGGGTTCTCCGCCTGCTTTCAAGGCGCGTTACATTGCTCGAGGCTTCAGTCAGCGACAGGGGTTCGACTTCTTCCAGACCTTCTCCGCCACCCCGAAGGTGACTACTCTTCGGGTGTTGCTGCATGTTGCAACACAACGTGACTACGAGCTGCACTCCCTCGACTTCTCCACAGCTTTCTTGTAGGGCAGCCTTCACGAGGAGATCTGGCTGTGCCGCCCACCTGGCTTCACTGGGTCGTTTCCTGCGGGTACCCAGTGGAGCCTACGGCGGCCAGTCTACAATCTCTGCCAGGCGCCCCGCGAGTGGCACGACACACTGAGGATGATACTTGCGGCTCTTGGGTTTGCTCCTTCCTCTGCTGACCCGTCGCTGTTTCTACGCACTGATGCTTCTCTGCCGCCGTTCTACGTTCTCGTGTACGTCGACGACTTGGATTTTGCTACTGCTGACACGGAGGCGCTGGCCCTAGTGAAGGCGGAGCTGTCAGAATGTATTTGCTGTCTAGCCTGCAGTGGGGTACTCTGTAATGAGTACAACCCAATTTAGGGTGTTGTACTTGTATCCCAACTCTTGCTAGTGAAACCCCATTCCTCTCCTTCCAAACCTCTCGATACTTTTCCTAAACTCGAACTCAACTACCAAGGCTCCTAAACTATGGCTCCTAAGCCAAACTCACGCTAGGATTCTGATATGTTATCAGAGCTTAACGTTCCTGGCCTGTGGGCCCACTCGATTCCGCTGCCCTACTGTGTGTCGCGCGCCCCGTGGCGCGCGACATCCCATTTTTCTTCCCGCCACGCGCTCGGAGCGCGTGGCGGTTTTCTGCCCGCCGTGCGCCCCGAGGCGCGCGGCGGGTTCCTACCTCGTCGCGGCGTCTTAGGGGCCCGCGCACTGGCCCCGACCGTCGCCTCGTCGAGGCGTTTTGGGGGCCTGCACGCAGGTCCCTCCCGTCGCCTCGTCGCGGCACTTTCGGGGCCCGCGAGCCGGCCCCTCCCGTTGCCTCGTCGCGGCGCCTTAGGGGCCTGCGCGCGGTCCCCTCTCGTTGCCAGTCGAGGCACTTTTGGGGACCTGCGCGGCTCCCTAGCACATCGCCCGTCAGGGCACAATGGGGGCCGCGCCCTTCCCCTCCCCTCCCTCCTACTTTCCGCTGCAGCAGCCGCCCCTGGAGCCGCCGCCCCTGAAGCAGCCGCCCCTGGAGCGGCCTGCCTTGCAACAGCAGCCGCCCCTGGAGCAGCCGCCCCAGCAGCAGCAGCCCCTGGAGCAGCCGCCCCAGCAGCAGCAACCCCTGGAGCCGCCGCCACTGCAGCGGCCGCCCCAGCAGCAGCAGCCCCTGAAGCAGCCGCCCCAGCAGTAGCAGCCCCTGGAGCAGCCGCCCCAGCAGCAGCAGCCTCTGGAGCAGCCGCCCCAGCAGCAGCAGCCCCTGGAGCAGCCGCCCCAGCAGCAGCAGCCCCTGGAGCAGCCGCCCCAGCAGCAGCCGCCCCAGCAGCAGCAGCCCCAGCAGCAGCAGCCCCTGGAGCAGCCGCCCCAGCAGCAGCAGCACCTGGAGCAGCCGCCCCAGCAGCATCAGCCCCAGCAGCAGCAGCCCCTAGAGCAGCCGCCCCAGCAGCAGCAGCACCTGGAGCAGCCGCCCCAGCAGCAGCAGCCCCTGGAGCAGCCGCCCCAGCAGCAGCCGCCCCAGCAGCAGCAGCCCCTGGAGCAGCCGCCCCAGCAGCAGCAGCCCCTGGAGCAGCCGCCCCAGCAGCAGCAGCCCCTGGAGCAGCCGCCCCAGCAGCAGCAGCCCCTGGAGCAGCCGCCTCAGCAGCAGCAGCCCCTGGAGCAGCCGCCCCAGCAGCAGCAGCCCCTGGAGCAGCCGCCCCAGCAGCAGCCGCCCCTGGCCCCTGCAGCAGCCGCTCCTGGACCCGGTGCAGCCGTGGGGGGGTGGGTGTGGGGGTGATGGTTGTGGGGGTGTCGGTTGTGCGTGCCGTTCCCTCCTCCTCCTCCTCCTTCGTCTCCCACTGCTGCAGCTCTCGCTGAGGGGGGTGGATGTGTGGGAGTCTGGGGTTTCGGGTTTAAGGGGGTGCTGTGGGTGTAGGGCTAGGGTTTGAGCAGGGGGTGTGTGAGAAGGGCGTTAGGCAGCTGGGGAGGTCGAGTGGAGGCAGCAGTCTTGTCGTCAGCAGCAGCAGCAGTCCGGAGGCTACAATCTCCGGTAGTCGCCAGTCGCCCGTGGGTCCGTTGCTCGTCTGCCGCTACTTTTAGCCGCGGGGCCAGTTACCCCAGTAGTCCGGAGCGCTGTTCCGGTAGCCACTGAGCCAGCAGCTCGTCTGTGTGTCTGCAGCGTCAGCAGTCGCCTCCCATCTTCTCTCCCCCACAGTCTCTCCTCCTCCTCACTTGCCCTCTGTGATTAGCTCTAGCCTTACTTACCTATTGTGAACTCTTGCTCTATGCTTGCTCATTGTGCTGATTACACCCCACTTTGGCTATGGGGGTGTGTCAGAATGTATTTGCTGTCTAGCCTGCAGTGGGGTACTCTGTAATGAGTACAACCCAATTTAGGGTGTTGTACTTGTATCCCAACTCTTGCTAGTGAAACCCCATTCCTCGTTTCTTCTCAGGAGCTGCAGGAGAGACACACATGCTCTGACCTGGGTGAGCTGCGGAACTATCTTGGCTTGCAGATCACCCGGGACAGAGCATGGCACACCATCACCCTGACTCAGTCACACATGGTGCACTAGGTCCTTCAGCGCTTCGGCTTCCAGTTCTCCTCGCCATAGCCCACTCCTCTGCCTACAGGCCACTCGCTCTCAGCTCCACCTTCGGACGAGTCCATAGAGCCGAGTGGTCCATATCCAGAGCTTGTGGGCTGCCTCATGTACCTGATGACGAGCACACGACCTGACCTCTCGTACCCTCTAAGCCTCCTGGCTCGCTACGTGGCTCCCGGTAGACACCAAAAGGTGCACCGGGATGCTGCGAAGAGGGTACCGCGTTACTTGTGTAGTACGTTGGGCATGGGGCTCGCGCTTGGAGGATAGGGTTCAGTGGTACTCACAGGACACTCCGACGCTTCTTGGGCCGACGACCAGGCGACTCAGCGTTCGTCACTGGGTTACACCTTCAGTCTTGGCTCTGATCTTGGCTCGTGGAGGTCCACTCGTTCTTCTTCTGTGCTTGGCTCTAGCTATGAGGCTGAGATTTACGCTGGGGCTATGGATGCACAGGAGCTACGCTGGCTGACCTACCCGCTGACCGACTTGGGGGAGCGGCCTCGTTCTCCTCCAGTTCTGTACGTCGACAACAAGGCCATGCTTGCCTTGTGTCACGAGCAAAGACTGGAGCACAGAACGGAGCACATTGCTCTTTGCTACTTTCTTGCTCGAGAGCTGCAGCAGCGTGGATTGCTTTGCCTTTCCTACGTGGCCTCTCGAGCCAACACTGCTGATCTCTTTACTAAGGCCCTCGGGTCTGGTGATCATCAGTGTTTTTGCACTGGTCTTGGGCTTCTGCCCACTGCGCCTCACCTGCTTGTCTCTTGATCTTGCACTTGTTGTACACTGATATCTATATTTATACCTGCATGTTTACTCTTGTTAGGTTGTGATCAGTGCACTACCTTGCTATTATATTTCTGCACGTGAGCTGGCCTTGTGGCCGCTTGCTTGTGCTCAGAATGTGTGGTGATCTTGAGATCCACCTTGGGCTTTGCATTGCTTTGTTCTCTTGCCTGACTGGTCTTGTGACCGTTTGTTGTGTTGGCTACCCTCACTTTGCCTAGGAGGGTGTGTCAAAACATATTTGTATGTTCTTAGTTCTGCTAAATTACAGTGAGATGCTCAGTATACAGTACAACCCAAGTTAGGGTTTCATACTTGTGTCTCCCTGTTGCTAGTCATTCCTCATTCCTGCACAGATAATCTGACAAGAGCACCACACAAAAGGGATCAGGGAGGAGGGTTTACAAGCAGGAAAGAATATGATTCATGACAACCTTGCGACTCTCCTGCTTGAATACGCCGAGCTAGCAGAGGAGGCCAAAAAGCGCAAGTTGTAGAGGCATGATCACGAAAAGCAACAACACTGTTAAGGCGCCTTCTTGCGTTCATTCCAGCGAGTTTTGTTAAATTGTATTATCTATATTGTAACTCCGTGTAGCACTAGTTTGTGTATTCTGTAGTCAGTTAGAAACTCTATTGGTGGTGTACCTCTTGCTTTGCCTATATCTTGTACTCCTCGACATTGTTGCCTACTCTCGACCTAGCCTTCCAAACTCTGTTTTGCTGAAATTACTTGACATCGATCTAGTTACTTTCTTCATGGGCCCACCGTGTTACTACCTAGGCATGGTGCCCAAAGCGCACCCCTCTCGCCCCTGTCACGCGTCCGCCGCGACCCGTCGCGATAGTGGCGGCGACGAGTTGGAGACGCCCCCCCCCCCCCCCCCCCCCCCCTTGACCTGCCCCGTCGCGATGCCCGGCGGCCTGCCCTGTCGCAAAGACGCCCCCTGCCCCGTCACCTGCCCCATCGCCTGCCCTATCGTGCTACCTGTCGCATTGCCCCATCGCCTACCCCGTAGCGGCTCCCTGGCACGCCCCCGTTTCGGGCCTCCTTGCTCGTCACCCTCTGTCGCGGCCCTGCGCGTACGCAGCGACGGTCGTTGTAAGGGGGGAAGGAGGGGGGGGGGGGGGGAGGGAAGGGGCTGGCGGCCGTTACGCTAGCACCAGCGCCAGCGCCAACACTAGCTGCCAGCGCCAGCACCAGCACCTGCGCTTGTGTAACTCCAGGCACAAGCAGTGCCTCCTGCCGCCCTGCCTCGCCCCATCCGCGATTGTTGCTGTGGGGGGAGGTTGCGGGGGTGGAGCCGTCACCCACCTCCTCCTGTCTCTCCCTGCCGTGCCTTCTGCTTTGGGGGGGGGTTTGGTGGGGATTGAGAAGGGGGGGCGAGAGGTTGTTCCTTCGGTGGAGGACAGGTCGTTGAATTCTCGAGGATTTTCGGCATCGACAGCTAAAAGGAGGAGACGAAGCAAGTAGTGGGTATTGTGGAGAATCACTCTACAATGGTGGGAGCTAGACTACGGGGAAGGCACGGGGTCTACGAGTGATCTTAGCATCCCTTAATGTTCTCTAGCACTTGTGCGCTCACAGGGCAAAACAGCATTTTTTTTACTAGCAAAAGTTGTGAACAACAATGATAGCAACAGCAAAGGCAAGATTGACCGCATCAGAGCCTATCACCTAGCAGGCAAGGTAGTCGACTGCCAGCATAGCAAGGTTGACATCTTCTAGCATTGCATAGATGCACCGCGCGTTGCAGAAGAGCGACCTGCCGACAAAGCAAGTCGACGGCTTGCCAACGCTGCACCAGGGCGACTTGCAAACGTTGAAACCGCTTGTGACAGTAGTGCAGGTGCGCACCCACTTCGCGAGTGCGCAGCGACGGTCGAGCACGTTCTCTACCGTCGCGCAGGTGCCGAGTCAGCCATGTGCCGACAATTGCACTAGAAGCTCCACGTCGACCTCAAGATACCAGCCCGATGTCGCCTTCGCCATCGCTGCCTTGACGAGCCTCGCGTGTCTCCGCAGAACCTGGTCGGGTGGATCGACCACCCGGCGCCCTGGTCGACGACCTCCCTCGTCGACCACTACTTCCATCGAGGACCACCCTGGTCGACAGACCCTTCAGTCGAGCAGCTCGGTTAGCTGCTGCTGTCGAATTTTCACCGTAGGCGGCTCCGTGACAGTCCCGCGCAGGTCGACGACCACCTTCATCGACCTGCCCTGTCGAAGTCGGTCGCCGGCTTCCCGTCAACGGTCGCATCGCAGCGGTCTACTACAGGTCGACCAGCTTGACCTGCACGCCCAGGCTGGCGTCGACCTTTGCGGACGGTTAGCTGCACCTCCCGCATACCCGACCACAATGTCGACTTCGCCCAAGCGAGGGCGGGGACAACACCCAATTCCTGTCAACACTCCCCTGCCATGCTCACATTTGGGCACCCAACCTACACGGCAGTACTATACAGAGAAAACTCGTTGTCGGCGAGCACGCAACACACAGCACACCGTCACCGCACCAGCCGTGCAGAAGGGCACGGCACCTACTCCTGCACGTCCTAATCACCGTCGCCGACGTCGGCCAGACGCACTTGGTCAATTGCGACAGAGCACCGATTAGGTCAGAAAGTGCACCCCTTCGTCAGGAAGTCGGCCCGCTGCTTAGAAGTTGGGATGTACTTCAGCGCGAGCTTCCCACGCTTCACCATCTGCTGCAGCCAGGCATATCGCCCCTCCATGTGCTTGAGGTTGCACTTTAGCCTCAAGCCTTCGGCGACCGTGATGGCCAACTGGTTGTCCACCCGAAGGACTGTCGGCATCCCAACGTCCAACAGCTGAAACTCTGCAAGGAGGAAACGAAGTCGACGAGCCTCCTTGCCGGCTTCCGTGGCCGCGGCGTACTCTGACTCGGTCAATGAGAGCGTCACGTACTTGATGCGCTGGCTCGACCAGGAGGCAACGGCCCCTCCGAAGACGAACACGTAGCCGCTCGTGCTCGTCCGGCTCTGCTTGTCGCCGGCGTCGTCGGCATCCACGTAGCTGACGAGACACAGCGACTCTGGCCCACAACCGAAATCCAGGGCGGTGTCACTATTGTCGGCGATGTAGGTGAGGCAGCAATCAACCTCGTGCCAGTGCTGGTTGCTCCTCACCGTTAGGCCACTTCCCAGCTTGCTGCACGCGAAGGGGCCTCGTCGACGTCGCCGCGAACTGCAGCGAGCCATGTTGCTCAAGATCCGTCACTTTGAAGACTTGCGACGTACTCATTTGTCAATTAAACGCAAATCTTCTCTGTAGGATTGCGCGCGCTAGTCTTAGCTACCAGCGCGAAGTTGAATCAGTTCAAAAGTTGGTATAGGGAGTGAGAACCACTTGAAAACGTATAGCTGATGCTTTCACTAGAATTGATGAAGGAAGAACAAACATTAGGCATAAAAAGATAGGAGTTGGGGGATTCAAGAGAACCTTGTGAGGGAAGGGCTCTCCAAATGCTAGGGAAGGATGGTAGGAACCTTCTTAGCATCAAAGATGCAACCCTCATCATAAGGTCCTTGAGGTGTCATACGCAAAATCCAATCTAATTGGATTTTGCATAGGTGTCGCAACATTTGCAACCCATGCTAGAAACTTCTAGCCACCCCAAACCAAAAGTCAAAGATGCCTTCCTAACCACTTAACCAAAAATCCCTTTGTAATCATGTCTTAATAATCGACCAATTTAGATAATATCCCAAATGAAGATAAAATTTCCAAATCTTGGAAATCTTGTAACTTGGGCGATCTTGGTCTGGATAAGGCGATCTTGGTATCGTTGGAAAGCTCTGGATTTCTCCTGCGCGATCAAGCATTTAGACTTGGATAAAAACACAGAGGTGATAAAATCCAACAGCCATGCATAATGATTTAACGGGTTTACAAATTCGTTGAACGGATTTACAAATTCGTGATTACACGTTTGCGAAGCGGCTCGTGCATTGTCACGCAAAACCCATCCGCGACGCGCCGATCCATCTTGACTGCTGAACATTTCCCCGCTTCACCAGGCAAACTGAGTCCACTACACACAAGGCATACTGCATTTAAACATCTCAGCCAAACTCGAACAAGCATATACGGACTATGGCTAACAAGGAAAGCAACGGCCTGAACAGCCAGGCTAGCGACAATGACGGCACGCCAGGCCCTCGCCAAGAGACGCAGGAATCTACCAACGACCCTCAGCCGCCACCCATTAGAGCGCTGTTACGATATGAAACCTTGTGAGAAGGCATTCCTGTATGCTGCAGGAGCCGACTCTACCGAGTACGAAGTCGAAGAGTCAGAAGAGCCGAAGCGACGCTGGTAGCCGTCTGACCAATACCTATGCATGCAGAAACATTTGAAGTGAAAAGAGCGGGAACGGGTTTGAAACGGGTTCCCGCGCCGCACGGTTTGAACTTCACTGTAATAAGGGAATGTACCCCTTAGAGTACATGGCTAGTCTAGGTCGTTTCGTATTCCTTTGTATTTCCTATATAAGCTCGATGTATGCATGCTATTATCACTCTCAGTCATTTACATTCACTCTGACCTGAGGTCAATACTTTCGCTGCAACACTACCCTGCGATCAACCTTAGCGATCCTTCGCTAAGTCCCACTTGGGATTGTAACAAACGCGGGGCGAGTCTTCCGTGCTCACATTAACCAGTGGGAGCGTAATCCAAACTGGTGGATTAACAACCTGCCCAACCCAGACTCGCCATATGGGATCAACGACGTCTACGAGGTAGGCGAGGAGGCGGCACGCGGTTTCCGCTTTGCGACCTAAGCTGCGCCGCATGGAAGCCACGTGGCTTCGTTGGAGCACTGTCTTGAAGCGCTCAAGAGAAGGTATTTCGGTCGGATGTCCGGCCTGGTATGATCTTGCCGACCAGATTTTTCGGGAGCGCGAATCGTTGAATCCGGAGGCGACAGTGGAAAGCACCCCAACTGCAATGACGGTGAACACCAATCCATCTACCGCGAATGGCGGTGCGCCCCCAGCAGGGTTCAACGACGCGCCGGAATCTCTGCCTGATAGTGTGGTGTCACCGTCAACCGGACCGGCGGATGCAGTGCAACATGGCGGGACACCATTTGCACTTGCGCTAGGCGGCTCTGCTTCCAAAGTTCGCTCTAGTAATTTCTCATAGTAACGTTGGTATATCATTGAATTAGTGCATTATCCACTTCCACCATATTACGACAATTCCAGCATAACAACATCACCTCCACCCTTCCCTCTTGTGTCACACACAGATGCATCAGTGCCTACTACTGAACCTGCCGCCGCCCCGCCAGTCGCCAATCCCCTCGTCACTTCGTCATCACGCACGACGGGCCCGGCGGTAGCCCAACCCGCGGCGTCGATGCCGACACCGCCTCGTCAAGGCGCTTCGCCGCGACCGCGCGCTGGCGCACTATCCCTCGGTGCGAGGCCGAGTGGATCTCTTCGAAGTGGACGCACCACGGCGAGGGCGCGTTCGGCGGCTGCGGTGGGAGGGGGTGGGGGTACACAAAATGGTGAGTTTAGCGGGCGACCTGGAGGGCGCACCGGCAAATAGGGAATGATGTACGAAATGTGTGGCTTCATGACGAAGGAGATAATTAACGCAATCCAGACGCAAATGACACCGGTTTTTGAACGTACCCGAGAAGAGGACGAGAGAGCCCGGGATGCCCGAGACGCCAAGAAGCGTAAAGGAAAGCAGAAAAGCGATTCCGCCTCAAAGTCGGAGTGAAGCCCGGAACCTCGCTGCCGTGGTGTACAAGGTTTGCGGACGGCCCTTGCAGCCACCATCGGTTGCGAGGGTATGGCATCTCAATCCGGTCTCTTGTGCCAAGCACCATCTCTATGTTATGCAGGGTTACCACCGCCGCGACGGTGGCCGGGACATGGCGACGGTGGCATTCCATTCGGGCGTCCAGGATACGCCATTTCATCTTTAAGCGCCCATTGACTTGTTCAACAATCATGCGCGCCCGTGACTGCTGCTTGTTCCACACGGCTTGCGCGTCCGGGAGTAGCTAACCTGGTGTTGCTCGAAAAGGGACGTAGGCGTAATTTTTTAGGCCGTATGCCACATCACTAACGATTAGTAGTTGCCAATGCCGCCGCTTTCAATCATTCGTTTTGCTCTTGAATGATTGGAAACGTTTGAATCATTGCACGATCCCGACCATCCAGCAACATGCTCCACACTATACCGTTTGCGTCGACGAGGAGTTGTAGGATAATGCTGAAGAAGCCTTTCCGGCTCTTAAAATCTTCAGCATGTGGTCCCGAACCGCGAGTGTGTATGTAGGTGCATCGCGAAAGTGCAAGGCCCGAAAAGTTGCGGGAAAGCAACTTGAGTTCCGCAAGAAAAAAGTCTAGGTCAAAAGCTACAGGGGCAGGGCTACGTGCAAAGTGACTCCTCCGCAACTTTGCAGCGAGGGTTCCAGCAACTGAAAAGTGACATGACCAGTGACAAATGTGTCACATATATGTCACATATGCCACGTGGACGTCTGAACGCCACGTGTGTAGATATTTTGTGCCAGCTGTCAAGGTAAACAGTGGTTACAAATACGACATGTGGGCCAATCCGAAAGGCATACACTGGGGACTCGGGCTTTAAGCACATTGGCTCACTGCGAATTTCTAAAATACACTCCCGATCATAATCATGTATATGGAAAAATCTGTTTGCTCCATAAATATTATACCGGGTACATGAAACCCTTACACAATCACTAATATATAGCTAAAATTACAATTTTCCATGTTTTGCAAAAAGCTAACATAGCTGCCCTGGTGTCAACTTAAGCCCGTATCCTGAAACAGAGACAACAGGAACATCAGATCTCAACAACGGCACCGTTGTTATCCACCTCCTATCGGTGGTACCTCCAAAAACAGACGGATACGAGTTAGTAGTGCAACAACAACAGTAAGAAAAAAAAACGCAAGATTAGCGCAACAGGAAAGATGTGAATGCTGCAACACTGAGCTTACAGGATCGACAACTTACCTGTCAGCCATGGTACGCGGCTCCGTTTAATGCATATGAAATCGTTGCATGAATGGAAGCGAATACTTACTATGGTGGCCGCGAAATGGAGAGCGGCACATGAGCGATAAAAAAACATCTGCACACGAAGCTGCACAACAAAATACACATAATCTGCACTTTATCCTAAGCACCGCTTAGTAAGCGCATCGTACTGGGTTAGACAGGTACGCCTAGTTATGAATACGCGTCGGAAATGACAGCGTGAAAACTATGGAAATCGCGATAATACTGCCACATACTGGGAAATGTAAATCGATGTCCCCTTGATGGAGCGCACCACCCGTATCACAATGTTAACACGACGCCTGGTCTTCCTGAATGACATTTTCAGTTGCATCGTAACTGCAGCCAACACATCAATGCCACAGAAAACGGGAAAACAAAAGAATAATTAGTAAGAAAGTACGATAACGAATGCATAGCAAGACTCGAGACAAAGAGAAAGAGTCATGAACTACAAGAAGAAAGAGACAACAAGAGACTAAGGAGACATTCTATTAGAGCAACAGGAAGCGAGGGGGATGGAGCTGGATTCTGGAGAAGGGTTGGAGATGAGATATGAACAACAAGGAGGAAGAAAGAGCCACGATGTTACAATAAACTGATCGAAGAAGTGAGAGAAGGTAGAAGAAAGTAAAAGAAGGGTCTAGAGCACATTTGTGAGGTTCTAGGTTAGGAGCTGACGTGGAGATAAGGTATCGTGGTGATTGGTGGGCTCAGGTTTGTACCTTACGTCGATTGGTTGAAAACTACAAGAGTTGGTTCTGATTCAGCAGGGTTTTGGCAGTTAGTGGTTGGCGACGTTACCATGAAAATCGAAAATTTCGTTGCCATGGAACATTCGCGCTGCCTGGGGATTGGTCGATTCAATTTCAGGTTTCCGAAATTTCGGTCACACAGGTAACATTTCGTAGACTGTGCACTTCTCTCGCTAACCTGAACTCCCTTAACCGCACTGTAACGCTCTTTACCACGCCGGACACGAAGTGGTTGTGGACATTTGGGGACTGCAAGCGACATCTTTCACACTGGGTGTTTTTTCCGAAGGTTTCCCACAGCTTTTCCGCAAGAAAAGCTACCGTGTACATTTTGGGCCCACAAGGAATTTCGCAATGTGTCGTCCATGGCACCTACAATCCCAGGGATCCCACTGTCCCATAGGAACTCTTCTTCCGAGGCAGTAAGATCGTTGGCATCAGGCCATAGAATCCACTCGTTCATGAGTAGGTCTTCATTGAACCGAATCCACGCCTTGACAATCGTGTGGGCGTGCGCGTGCGAAAAGCTGAAGAGCAATTCCAGCTGACGACAAGTCATTCCGCTGCCGAAGCGAACCAGGACAAGCGCTACTTAGAGAGCCACCTTGCACGCCTGTTTGCCTGTGCCGATGAGGTGTGCAGACCACGCGAGACACAGGTAACTCAAGACGTTGCGATCCACATGAAGGGCTTCATACAGGTGGTCTGGCGACATGTGCAAGAAGCGGTCCATCCAACGCGCTCGTTGAATGCTTCGGTCATTTCGCCAGAATACCTGGTAATCGCTTTCGTCACACCAGTACTGATTTGAGCGACTCCGTCGCTCAATCTGGCCACCCAAGCGAACTGCAACTCTGACACATTCGCCATCCGGCCTGCGAATCGGCCACAGAATGTGTCAGATTTCAGGACCCTGTAAATGTGGCCGGATAATTGTCGCTTTGGAAGTCGACCATGTAGTCGACTTTAGCGAGAGATATAGTCAAAATGGACGACACAATTCCAGCCAAAACACCTTGTAACGGATCTGACGCGCCCTGAGGGCGTGTCTTGCGGGGTGTATATTGGGCCTTTACACCCTTTTTACGTAATTGTGATTTTTCCCAAATGTGCTGCCCGCATGTACAGAAAATGGTTTGTGTCTGCCTGACGCGAACCCATTTTTTTGCACGCGGACATACAGTCCCGCCCGAACACAAACCCTGTGGCATATCCGAAGTCGCGAGCGGTAACTTGTCGCACTGTGAATTTCGTTACTTAATTCGGCGGGATTTGCTCACGCCCGTGCCATGGGAAAAATCGCCCTCGGGCCTTGGTTTTTTTCGTTAGACCTGTATTGGCGAACTTCGCATGCCTGAAAACACCTTGGCAAACCCCGAAATATGTGTGTACATGTTCTGTACTCGAGTGCATGGCACGTGCTGCACACGAACTAGGACACGCAGAAAAATCGCTGCCAGAAACGAATCCACAAGTGACTGTCTGTTCGGCTCGTAAAATGCATATGTTACAGAATGTTATCGAGTAACAGTACCACAAAGTGAATGTACTTCCGCCAAGCAAGACACGCCCTGATACGACAACAGAACGCAGCCAGTGTATAGAACCAGGCAATGTTCGTTCGGGGGAAGTGCCAGTGCCCCTGGCCCAAAACCCGAGTGAGCAATTTTGGGAGGCAAGTCATGCAGTTTTGCTCAGCTCAGGTTCTTACCAGTCAGGTTTATAATTTTCCGTGTAGGTTAAGTCAAGTACTAGACGAAGTGACGAAAATGCATTTTCTGTTTCTCTGCGGTGAGGCGCACCTTGCTTTGATCGCGGCAACACCCCTCGCGTGTTTAGGGTTCCCCTCCGATTGCGTATGCAGGTCTAGTTCTGTTCGTCGTCAGGTGGACGCCGCGCACGCCGGCCGTCACATCGCGGATAAGTCAGGCGCACATTTTTGGCTCCCGTGGGTTTTTCTACGGAAAAGCATACAAAAAGTCCCAAGAGCATACAAAACATCCCAGAAAACCATGTGACAGTAATGTCACGCCCACGTAAGGGCCGAACCGTTACAAAAAGGTCACGATTCAGTGACGCGAAGGACTTAGCACCAAGCACGTTCGGGTGGTGTGGTCGGATATGGAAAATCAGAGTGGTTTAGAGCGTTTGAATGTGATTCCCAATTGTGTTGCTGACCGAGTTCACCAACCCAACTTTGCGCACAGTGACACAAAAACAGGCGAACTCACACGACAGCTAGCGAGGGAAGAATAAACTGGGCAACAACGTTTGTTGATTTCGCCAACAAAATATTGCAGCCAAGAAGCCCGTCAAATGTACACGTCAGCAAGGGAAGTGACGAAAGCAAACCAAACACACCCAACCAAGCCCGTACACCTCA
Organism: Closterium sp. Naga37s-1; assembly: GCA_947471745.1. NCBI lineage: Eukaryota > Viridiplantae > Streptophyta > Zygnematophyceae > Desmidiales > Closteriaceae > Closterium > Closterium sp. Naga37s-1. The sequence continues at coordinate 1,113,658 of CANJKZ010000971.1, forward strand.
ACCAGTCAGGAAGACCTCAACCTAATGTTTCGAACATGCCACATCACACCTCTGGTAACCACCCATATCTTCGAACCAATCTAGCCGAACCTCGCGAATCGTCTCAACCAATTGTTTCAGCGCACAAAAACAGAATCAACGCTCTCAGCCTCCCTTACCCACACATCAGCCCACCGAACATGCAACCCACGGCCCAAGCCTCCCCTTTTCCCAAATCCTCCCCCTTTGAAACCCTCCTCGTCTCCACACAAATGCTCTCTGCCCACCACACAGCCTTCTCAAACCTTCTTGACAGTTTGTAGTTTGGGTCTTCCGCTCGAGTCACACTTCGCTCTTCTCACTATGCTCATCACTTCATCTCCTCAAGCTCTCTGTCTAGAGATTTTGCCATCGTTGGCCACCTCTGATAGCAATTTCAGAAGCTACTCTGCACTCTGCTATCCTACACCTCCGGTCCCTAATGATGGGGCAATCCGTCAGCTACTCGCAACCGCAAATCTCACTCTGAATCCACCCTGCCCCCCCCAACCTTCCCCCCCTCTTGTAGTTCATTTCCGCGTCACCGAACGAATCTCCGCACGCCTTGCGACGGGAAGCCGTTGCCCGAGCAGTCCTTTTGGAAGACAGGTTCGGTTAGTGCCATGTCGCCACTTGTGTTGACGTAGGGCATTGATCCCACACCTGGCGCTATCGTAATTTTGCCATGGTTGCACATCTCGTTCTACATCTATCCTCTTCGACTTCTGCCCCTTCCCTCCCACCTCCATTCCCCAGAGTAGCTCAGGGTTAGCATCGGCGCTAAGCAACATCGCTCGTTCCCGCGCGCTTAGAGACTAGAAGCCGCCGTCCGCTAATAGTATTGGTGAGTGCCTGTTGCGGTGTAACGATTCTCACACGCCAAAAGCTCCCAGTTGTTTCCCCTTGCATACGCCGTCACGGAAATGCTATTTCCATTTATTTCTAAGATAAAATCTGCCTTTTTGTTGGCAGCATTTGCGCGCAACTATGACGGAGTATAGTGGGCCTTCATAGAGCTACGATGACAAATTCGACGACGAAGAGCTTGGGAGGAAGGTAAGGCGCTGGTCATTTCGTGCATTGCGCGGTTATGTTTCTGTTCGCGCTGCTGAATTCACGTGCTGTGTCCTATGCTTTCCATGACTCACTATCTACTGTTATTGTTGCCGTGATTTTTCTCAGGTGCTATCAAGTTCCGTGCTGGTTTCATCGTGAACATATGACCATATGGTCAATTAGCGCCTAGGCAAAACCTGGTGTCCTTTCGTAGCTGGGCGTACTGTTATGGTTGGATCGTGACGCCCATATACCAGTTGACAGTTGACTGTTGACAGTTGACAGTTCAAGGTCCAAAGTTGACAGTTGTGTCCATGTACGCATGCCTGGCTAATGAAACATTTTCAAAGCAAAGCGATGGAAATTAGCTGCCCTGAAATTTTGACATGCAAACCGATGCCGTGTTTCGAAGAATATATCTCAGCCGACAAGCGAGTCCGCCCGGTGAGCTCGCTGCCCGCGGGCAAAAAAAATAAACCCCAGAAGGGCATGCATCCGGTCAGGGAGGCATCAACCCTAAACACCTGGAGGCATGGTGTTTAGGGTTGAGGCTCCCTCGGATGGCATGCCATCCGATGGGGTTTTAGTTTTTTCCTGCCCGGGGCAGCATGTCGTCAAGTCGTCAACAGGTCGTCAGGCTTGACGACCCGTTTTGGCTGAGATATTCCGTGTGCGACACCAGGTCCAATTCCAGAATCGCCAGCCAATCAAAATGCGTTTAGGCACACCCACAACTGACATGTTATTGGTCCTTATCGACCAATCATCAACAAGGACACGTGGCAAAATATCTGGTTACACGTGGACGCGATTCGGTACCATTGTAGTGACTGTCCAGTCACTTTTATGTGACTTTTTCGTGGCAAAATGGGGACTTCGCAGTGACATTTTCGTGACCCGCTCGCCCGGTACTTTCAACCATCACCTTTTTCTACCAAAAAACCGTATACCTAAATGTGACGGAAAAGTCACAAATCCGTCACTTTCGGCCCTTGCCTTTTCCGAGGTGGCACCTGACGATATCATGAGGCTTGGGGACAACCTCACCTCGAGCGACCGGGAGGTGACTCGAGCCACTCCTATCGCCCTGGTCGGGAGTCACGCTCCGCATTACAGCCGAAAGGAATCTGGAGTTCAAACGCGTGCTATGCTTGTACTAGCAGCGGCGGAGACGATCACAGCCGAGTCTTTTCGGCCAACTGCACCAACGGCCAGGATTCAATCCTAGTATGTCGGAACGACTCGGGAAAAACTTCCAACAAACATTTTTTGGCCTCTGTTTTCTCGCAGATTCACGACACAGCGCTCCAGTAATATGATCTGTGCGAGCGCTCCCCCAATCCCGTCCTTATCGCCAGACCAATCGCATCGCCTCCTTCTGTGTCCTGTGCATCGCCCGCTGAGGGGCTTCACGATGCAGCATATAATGTCACGTCAACCCAGAAGAGGCTTGTGCTCCCACTCTTTTCTCTGGGTGCTCTGTCGTCCCTATGAGCCTCACTTTCACTTTTGCACTGACTGCTGTCACGGGCTCTCACCAGACTGCTTCTCATAGCAAACCCCCATCCACTTCTCTCAATCTTTGACGGAATCAAGCTACTATGATGGCACACGCCCTTGCTAATGGTCGCCTGCTGTTGCCAGTGGTCGTCGCCGTCTTCCTGACGGTTTCCGTCAAGGCTGCACCTGTCAAACTCACGGTCAAATCCACCGTGAATGGTAGGCCGACACGCTCCACCCTTCCGTTTTCAGTCTTCTTCTGACGATTTCCGACTCAAAAGCCACCGCATTTCTTTTTGGCGATTCCTTCAATGCACCCACCTTGAACCATCGTGGAAACCTCCAGTGAAGCTGCTGTGTTCCCTCCCGTTCTCTCTTTAGTACCCATGGCCGATTTTACTCCCTCCGTTTTTCCATCCTTGCCCTTCCTTGCCCTTCCTTGCCCTTCCTTGCGCTTCCTTGCCCTTCCTTGCCCTTCCTTGCCCTTCCTTGCGCTTCCTTGCCCTTCCTTGCCCTTCCTTGCCCTTCCTTGCGCTTCCTTGACCTTCCTTGCCCTTACTTGCCCTTACTTGCCCTTACTTGCCCTTCCTTCCCCTTCCTTCCCCGTCCTTCTCCGTCCTTCCCCGTCCTTCCCTCCCCTTCATTCCCCGTCCTTCCCCGTCCTTCCCCTTTATTCCCCGTCCTTCCCCGTCCTTCCCCTTCATTCCCCTTCATTCCCCTTCATTCCCCTTCATTCCCCTTCATTCCCCTTCATTCCCCTTCATTTCCCTTCATTTCCCTTCATTCCCCTTCATTCCCCTTCATTTCCCTTCATTCCCCTTCATTCCCCTTCATTCCCCTTCATTCCCCTTCATTCCCCTTCATTCCCGTCCTTCCCCGTCCTTCCCACTCCTTCAACCGTGATGATTACTCCCAGCAGCGATCAACGTCCAGAATTTTCCAGGCCGGCATCTGGTGGGCAGGGTGGGAGAGTTCGAAGGCGAGCTCAACTATTACCTGCCACCGTGTTTAAAGTCAGTTGACGGTGCTTGCCAAAACGGTTTCAGTCAGTTGTCTAGTCCTACTTGCTAAAGTTTTCTACTACTTGGAACACCTACATACCCCCCCCCCACCCACACACACACCCCACATACACACACCCCCCACATACACACCCGATACACACCACACGCCCACACCCACACCCACACCCACACCCACACCCACACCCACGCCCACACCCACACCCACACCCACACCCACACCCACACCCACACCCACACCCACGCCCACACCCACACCCACACCCACGCCCACACCCACACCCACACCCACACCCACACCCACACCCACACCCACGCCCACACCCACACCCACACCCACACCCGCACCCACAGCCACAGCCACAGCCACACCCATACCCATACCCAGACCCTCGTGACGAGTTAAATTTTGGGTCGGCTCTCTTCATTCATTCGTCGCCCCTCGTCCCGCCCAACCACGACAGGAATCATCCGAAGCGAGTCAAGCATGTCACTCGCCTCGCCCGCTGGGGTGTCAACATCTTACCTCTCTCCCACTCTTTCTTTCCATCCGTTCTTCACCCCTCCTCCTCCCCCCCCCCCCACCCTCTCCGTCCCTCCCTCGTATCCCACGGCAGAGATCACCCGGAGCGAGTCAACCTGGTCGTTCGCCCGCTAGGCTGCCCTCTAGACGCCTCTCGCCTCTCCAACGTCTTCATGGGCTTCTTCGAACGCCTCCACGCCAAGCCTTCCCCCGCCAGCGTCGACGGCACTCCAATCACGTTGAGTGAAGCCGTATGTGTCACCTCACGTGACATCTCAGGTGGCAGTCCAAGTGACGGCTTAAGTGACAGTTTCGATGACAGTTCGGAGAGCAGCTCAAGTTGGATTTCAAGAAATGGTACAGGAAAAGTTACAAGTGCTTCAGTGAACAGTGCTGCAGCAGACAGTATCCCAGGCGAGTCAGAGTGGGTGAAGAAGCTCGGCTGCCACGGCCCTCCCTGCCCCTCCTTCGGCTCATGCACCGCCCGCTTCCCCAACGTGCAGGCCTGCTGGAACCCGCACCTCGTGGACGAACCCGATACCGAAATCGCCCCTCCTTTGAACTGTCCTTTCAAACGGAATAGCACTGCGTTGGAGAAGTGGAGGAAGGGAACGGGGAAGGCGCCGTTTGACGAGACGTGCTCGGGTCGGAGAGACTTCAACCCGCGTGGGGCGAGCGCGCTGCAGGTGATGCGGCTGGAGGACGTGTTCGTGACTCACAACGGATTCAATCTCAACCGCACACATGTGTTCGTGAGGAACGGGTGCGGGCGCTTCCCTGTAAAGGTGAGAGCTGCTGTGCAGTGCATGGAGGGAGGGAGGGATGGGATGTGATGTGATGTGATGTGATGTGATGTGTTGTGATGTGATGTGATGTGATGTGATGTGATGTGATGTGATGTGATGTGATGTGATGTGATGTGACAAGGAATGTGGAGGAGAGAGAGAGGGCTGCGTGCAGGGAGGGATGTATGGCATGGAAGAAGGGTTATCATGTGCATGGAGGAGAGGGGGTTGTGCATGGAGGAGAGGGGGTTGTGCATGGAGGAGAGGGGGTTGTGCATGTGCGATGGATGCTTTTGTGATGAGACATTGTGCACTCGTGCAAATGGCGCATGTGATGCACTCCCTTCGCTTCCCTTCCCTTGCACCAGGCCAAGTATGAGGCGAGGCACATGGTGCACGAGGTGCCAGCGGTGTTCAACTGGGCGCACCAGCCCAGCTCCAACTTCTACCACTTCCTCGTGGAGCTCGTTCCTCTCTTCCTCGTCTCCGCGCCTCTCATGGCCTCCACTCTGCGTCACGTGCCTGTACTCTTGAGGCATAAACAGGTGGGTTTCGAGTAGAGTCAGTCAGGTTGGGTCAAGCAGTGTTGCCTGCATGCCTTACCGTTCCGAAATATCTCAAAACTCGATTGAAGCACCTGCGTTCCAGGCGGCCACGTATGGTCTGGTCTGATTAAAGCGCCTGCGTTTGATATCTTTTTCTGAATGTCCACGCTGCTGCAATGCCTGCCCAAGCTCGCTAGGGCTGGCTAGGTGGGGTTTCACCCACGCACCTCATCGGCATCCAGGCATCATTTCTGTTGTAAGGCACCTTCAAGAATTCATTCCCGTGTCATTCCCGTAATTCTCGTGCCTCCCATGCCACCCCTGTCCACGCCCCTCCTCCCTGCAGGTGCGTTGGTATGAGCAGCCGGGTTGTCCCCTCATTGGCATCCAGAAGAATTTGATTTGATTTTACGCGCCTTAAAAACTCTTTTCTGTGTCATTTCCATGCCCCTCCCTGCAGGTGCACATGTACGAGCAGCTGGGTGCTCCCCTCATTGGCATCCCAACAGATCAGATTCGCCTGCTGCCGACATTCGGCAACGACCTCTTTCACGCTGATGTGGTGTACCAGGTAGGCCATGCACGTATGGCATGCAGATGTGGTGTCCCAGGTAAAGCATGCATGCATGGCATGCACACGTGGTGTTCCATGTAGACTTTTTCCCCACATGCCATGCCATGCCATGCCATGCTTGCCATTGCATGTCATGCCCTGCCCTGTTGTGCCATGCCCTGCCATCCATGCTATGTCATGCCATCTCATCCCATGCCATGCCATTTTGTGCTGTCTCTCACCATGCCATCTCACATCAGACCTTGTCATGACCTCCGACCACCATATTTCCCCCTACTCCCTCCCCCACTCCCCCACTCCCCAAACCCCCAGCCCATATTCCAAAACTGCGACCATCAGAACCGCCCCCTCTGGCAGATGCTGCGCCGCCGCCATCTGCTGCACCCAACAGGCCTGCCTCTCTTCAACCCCGACTGGACCTACCGCAGCCACCGCCCTCTCTCCCTTGCTGAAGCGCGCTCCTTCCCCTCCAACTGGGTGGTCATTCTGGCAAAGCGCCCGGAGGGACGGCGGCGGTCGATGGCGATTTTCCAGAAGGTGGAGGAGGAGGTGGTGCGGCGGTTTGGGCACGAGAGAGTGGTGGTGTTTAACGGATCGTTGCCGATTCTGCAAGGTGGGTCGAGAAGGGCAGAATCCTTCGTGCATAGAATTTGACATGCATACTCCACAGCTCTTCCTTCCTCCCCAACACTCTCTTGCAGCTTGTGAGCTCTTTCTTTCGATAAGATGTTACATAGCAAGTTGTGGACTCGCACTCACCAACAGAAACGAACTCACCAGCATGCTCTTCGTCCCTAAATCTCTTCATTCCTCCTCTCCACTTCTTATTCCCTCTTCCTCTGTGCCTCCCCTTCTCAGCCCGTGCACTCCTGTCACGAGCACGTTTCTACATAGCAGCCCACGGAGCGGCCCTCACCAACATGATCTTCATGCCGGAACAAAGCTCGGTGCTCGAAGTTCGTCCAGAAGGCTGCGAAGTTACTGTCTTCAACACGCTCGCCTCAGCCTGCTCCCTGCGCTACCACCTGGTGCTCACCAAGGGTGATTGGTTCTCTCCCATTGTGGCTAATGTGACGAGCGTTGATCAGGTGATTGATTTTGTCCACGCACGAATGCTGAAGGAAGATGGTGAAGTCATATGAGGTTGCAGTGACCAGTGTCAAAACATATTTCTATGTTCTTAGTTTTGCTAGGCTACAGTGAGGTGCTCAGTATAGAGTACAACCCCAGTTAGGGTTTCCTACTTGTATCTCACTCTTGCATAGTTCATTCATTCTTGCACAATTCTTTTAATAAGAGCGTGTTCCTACGGGCCCCTATCAGGCCAACCTAGTATCAGGCTTGCACGAATCACTGACATTTCGGCTTAAGCTGACTGCTTAAATTGAGTTTTTTCGTGGCTTTGCAGAGTGCGAGCGAAAATGTGTGGCTGATGTGGCACGAAACAATGGGGCACGGAACTGTAGTTCTTCTGTCTCGGCTTGAAACAAATCAGGGAACCAGTCAACTGAGTCAATCCGCACGAATTTGGTGCAGCAGCCCCATACTCGACAATACACAGCTGCATTCTCGCATTTTCAGGGTGATGGATTGACGTGGATTTCTGTTGTGCCACGTCTGAAACTTCACGCGCGGGAACTCAAGACGCGCAATATTAGATTCTTTGTTCATGAGATTAGTGAGTTATAACAAAAATCTCGAGTCTTGCTGAAGCTGATATCAGGTTGGCCTGACTAGAGGCAGTAGGAACACGCTCTAACCAGGTGCCATGGGAGGAGCGAGCAAGCAAATGAAATGGTATCAGAGCAGGATTGTTCATAGGGCCCATCAAACGTTCCAACCTGCCCTGCCCGTATATTTTTTTTCTACCCTCTGCCCAGCGCTCGCGCGCCGCCCTGCCCGCCCTGCAGCCCGCGAACCGCGCTGCCCTGCCCTTAGGCCTGCGCGCCGCCCTGCCCTGCAGCCAGCAAGCCGCGCTGCCCCGCCCTGCAGCCTGCGAGCCGCGCTGCCCTGCCTTTAGGCCCGCGCGCCGCCCTCCCCTGCAGCCAGCGCTCGCCCCTGCAGCCCGCGCTCGCCCCTGCAGCCCGCGCTCGCCCCTGCAGCCGCGCTCGCCCCTGCAGCCGCGCTCGCCCCTGGAGCCCGCGCTAGCCCCTGGAGCCCGCGCTAGCCCCTGCTGCCGCGCTCGCCCCTGCAGCCAGCGCTCACCCTGGCAGCCACGCTCGCCCCTGCAGCCCGCGCCCGCCCCTGCAGCCCGCGCTAGCCCCTGCAGCCGCGCTCGCCCCTGCAGCCTGCGCTCGCCCCTGCAGCCGCGCTCGCCCCTGCAGCCGTGCTCGCCCCTACAGCCTGCGCTCGCCCCTGCAGCCACACTTGCCCCTGCAGCCCGCGCGCCTCTGCTGCCCTGCGCCCTGCGTGCGCCCTGCAGCCCGCGTGCGCCCTACCGCTCGTGCTGACCTACTGCCCGCGTGCCTGCGCTCCCCGCGCACTGCTGTTAGCTCGTGCCCTGCTACCCATGCACAGCCACTCCAACAGTCGCTACTGCTGTTACAGCCACAGCGACCACCGCTACTGCTACAGCTGCAGCTTCAGCAGTCGCTACTGTCAAAGTTATATCATAATTCTTACTTAGCCTATAGTGAGATGCATCTTAGGGGGTACAACTTTTCTCTCGTCATTCTACTTGTACCCCCCCTTGACCTAGTCGAACCCATTCCTCTCCTCTTAGTTCAACATGGTATTAAGAGCGATATAGTCCTTAGGACCGGATTTTTAAAAGGGCCCACCATTCAATTTTCGATCTGCTGCCTGATTCGCGCCCCTAGGCGCGTCCCGTCTTTAGTCCTACCCGAAACGCACCCTAGGCGCGACGATTTTTCTGCCCTAGGCGCGTCCCATCCCCTAGGCGAGACGGTTTTTTTCTTTTTTACTGTCTAGTCACGCGCGCCCCTCTGCCCAGCCCGCGCGATGCCCTGTCCTGCAGCCCGCACGCTGCGGCCGCTGCACCCCATCTTGCGACTATGCTACTTGCCCCTGAGGGAGACCCGGATGCACTTGACATCCCCACCCCGCGCTCTTACAGAGAGGCGATTTCGGGTGAGTAATCCTCTCAGTGGCAGACAACCATGGACACAGAGATGGCTTCCTGGAAGTCCACAGGCACCTACGTCGACGAGGTTCCTCCACCTGGGGCGAACATTGTCAGTGGCATGTGGATTTTCAGAATGAAGCAGCCGCCGGGTTCTCCGCCTGCCTACAAGGCACGTTACGTTGCTCGAGGCTTCAGTCAGCGTGCGGGAGTCGACTTCTTTTAGACCTTCTCCCCTACCCCGAGGATGACCACTCTTCGGGTGTTGCTGCACGTTGCAGCACAGCGCGACTACGAGCTACACTCCCTCGACTTCTCCACAGCTTTCCTACAGGGTAGCCTTCACGAGGCCATCTGGTTGCGCCGTTCAGAAGGCTTCACTGGGTCCTTTCCTGAGGGTACCCAGTGGAGCCTACGGCGACCAGTGTACGGCCTGCGTCAGGCGCCCCGCGAGTAGCACGACACACTGAGGACGACACTTGCGGCTCTTGGGTTTGCTCCTTCCATTGCTGACCCGTCGCTGTTTCTACACACCGACACTACTCTGCCGCCGTTCTACATCCTCGTGTACGTCGACGACTTGGTTCTTACTACTGCCGACACTGAGGCTGGCCCTAGTGAAGGCGGAGCTGCAGGAGAGACAAACCTGTAGTGACCTGGGTGAGCTACGGAGCTATCTTGGCTTGCAGATCACCCGGGATAGAGCACGGCGCACCATCACCCTGACTCAGTCACACATGGTGCACCAGGTCCTTCAGCGCTTTGGCTTCCAGTATCCTTCGCTGCAGCCTACTCCTTTGCCTACTGGCCACTCGCTCTCAACTCCACCTTCAGACGAGTCCGTAGAGCCGAGTGGTCCGTATCCAGAGCTTGTGGGTTGCCTCATGTACTTGATGACGTGCACAAGACCTGACTTCGCGTACCCTCTCAGCCTCCTGGCTCGCTACATGACTCACGGTAGACACCGAAAGGTGCACTGACTAACAGTACACCGAAATATGTACTCAGTGGTACTCACAGGACACTCTGACGCTTCTTGGGCCGACGACCAAGCGACTCAGCGTTCGTCACAGGGTTACATCTTCAGTCTTGGCTCTGGCCCTGTCTCGTGGAGGTCCACTCGTTTTTCTTCTGTGCTTGGTTCCAGCTGTGAGGCCGAAATTTACGCTGGGGCTATGGCTGCATAGGAGCTACGCTGGTTGACCTACCTACTGACCGACTTGGGGGAGCGGCCTAGTTCTCCTCCAGTTCTGTACATCGACAACGACACCATGCTGGCCTTGTGTCACAAGCAGAGATTGGAGCACAAAACAAAGCACATTGCTCTTCGCTAATTTCTTGCTCGAGAGCTGCAGCAGCGTGGTCAGCTTCGCCTTCCCTACGTGACCTTTCGGGCCAACGCTGCTGATGTCTTCACCAAGGCCCTCGGGTCTGGTGATCATCAACATTTTTGCACTGCTCTAGGGCTTCTACTCGTTCCGCCTCACCTGCTTGTCTCTTGATCTTGTAGTTGTTGTACATTGATATCTATATTTATACATGCATGTCTACTCTTGCTAGGTTGTGATCAGTGTACTAGTGTACTGCCTTGCTATTATAACTCTGCATGTGAACTGGCCTTGTGGCCGTTTGCTTGTGCTCAGAATGAGTAGTGATCTTGAGTTCCACCCTAGGTTTTGCATCGCTTTGTTCTCTTCCCTGACTCGTCTTGTGACCGTTTGTTGTGTTGGCTATCACTCACTTTGCCTAGGGGGGTGTGTCAAAACAAATGAAATGGTTTTGTTGGAAGCAAGGGATTCATCCATTGAGTAAATGAAATAAAAGTACTGACTTGGATATTGATAATTGCTATGGATATTTTATCCAACAAAGGGGGCTACAACAAATTGCAAGTGCTAGGTTCACACTTTCAAATTACCCCGTAGTTGACTGCAGGTCGACCATAGATTATATTTCGAATTTAAAGCAGGAACTTAACAATACACTCAGATAGGCACGCGCCCTAATAGTTCTGTAGAGGTATTACTGTTGCGAGGTCATTCCCAGGTGTAACACACACTGCCGGCCCATTCGCGATAAGGCAAGTCATTGCTGGGGTTTGTACTAGCTCAGGGTTCTTTTCGAGTCAGGTCTAAAGCTTTTCCGTGTAGGTTACGCAAAAGGCAAGCAAAATTTCCTAAATCGCGGCAAAGCAGCCAAGAATGGACGAATAACCCAAAAGGCCCCTCGCGTGTTTAGGGCTTGACCACATCATCTCGATTGCGTATGCGGCTCTTGTTCTGTTCGTGCTCAGGTGGACATCGCTGGGCGCTGGCCATACGAGGTGATCACCTGACGTGACAATATTATCATGTGGCTTGGCTTGGGGGACAAACCGCCGATCACCAGCGGCGGAGGTGACTCGAGTCACTCCAAATCCCCTTGGCCGGGGGCCACGCCTGCCAACGGAATCTGGACGTCACGCGGGCTGAAATCAAGAGAAGACTTCAAGACAATGTTGCGAATGCCTACTTGTGGTTGTCAGGCGATCACCTCCAAGCTGGCCGCATCATGAAGCTGGCGAAGGCGATCACAGCCTAGACCGTTTCGCCGACTGCACCTCGTCGGTCAGGATATACTCAAAGTATGTCGGGACGACTCGAAAACCTCCAACGAACATTTTGAGCATCTGTTTGCGAATCTCGCTAATGTTGCGTGCGAGCTACCCCCAGTCCCATTCCCACCCCCCCCAACCCCAATCCCATCGCCAGTCCAACCGCCAGGTCAGCTTCCTCGCCTCCTTGTCGTCCTGTGCACCCCCGCTGAAGAAAGAATTTCACGCGGCACGATGCGACCTCGCTGCAGGTGATGCGCCTGGAGGACGTGTTTGTGACTGACAATGGCTTTGCCGTCAACCGCTTTACGTTGAAATTCGCTTCGTAACCCGCAAATCGTGATCTCGGCGGTTGTTGCTGCAGGTGATGCGGCTGGAGGATGTGTTTGTGACTGGCAACGGAGTGAATCTTAACCGCTCACACGCGTTCGTGAGGAACGGGTGCGGGCGCTTCCCTGGGACGGTGAGAGCTGGCTTCGTGGAGGGAGGGATGTGAGTGAATGAGGAGGGATGTGAGTGAGTTAGGAGGGATGTGAGTCAGTGAGGAGGGATGTGAGTGAGTGAGGAGGGATGCGGATGAGAGACGGTTGCGTGAAGGGAGGGTTTGCATGGAGGGAGCGTTGTGTGGGTGCCGAGGGTGCTTCAACGATGAGACATTGTGTTCTCTTGCAAATGGCACATGTCCAACCTGTTGCAGTGTTCAATCTGGGCTGACTGCAGGAAAAGTGGTGCATTTATGGTTCAGGCATAGTGGCGCGTTTATGATTCTTCCATAAGTGTAGTGTACTCCCTCTCAACTGGACAAGTACGTGCAAACCTCTTGGCCCACAGCACCTCATGTGCACTCCCTTCCCTATCACCACCAGGTCAAGTGTGAGGTTCACGAGCTGTCTTCAACCTTGTTCAACTAGGCGCACCAACCCGGCAACAACCTCTACCCTCTACCTCGTGTTGCGCACTGCCCCCCCTTCCCTTCCCTATCACCATCAGGCCAAGTATGAGGCGACTCACATGGTTCATGAGCTGCCAGCTTTGTTCAACTTGGCACACCAACCCGGCAACAACTTCTACCACTTCTTCGTGGAGCTCGTTCCTCTCTTCCTCGTCTCCGCGCCCCTCATGGCCTCCACGCTGCGAAACGTGCCTGTGCTCGTCAGGCAAACACAGGTGGGTTTCGCGTCAAGTCAACTTCTGATGCGCCTCAAATGTCCCCTCATGTCCACCGCGCTCCGACATGTGCCTGTGCTCATGAGGCATGAACAGGTGGGTTTCGGTCGAGTCGGGTCAACCAGCACCGCCTGCATGCCGTACATTTTCAAGAGAGATCAAAGCTTGATTGAAGCACCTGCGTTCCAGGCGGCCATGTATGGTCTGATCTGACTGATCTGGTTCAAGCATCTGCATTGTGAGCATTTTCCAATTGTCCACACTGCTGCAGCGCCTGCCCAAGCTTGCTAGGGCTGCCTAGGTGGGGTTTCACCCATGCGCCTGCATGCCTAACAGCAGCCGTTGTAGCTGTTGCTCCCTGTTGCTCCCTGTTGCTCCCTGCTGCACCCTGCTGCACCTCGTGCTGCCGTCTAACCTTTCTGCAGCCTTGCTCCCACACATTGAGTGGATTAAAGAAATCTTCCCATCTCATGCCCTTTCCCTTGCGCTTGCCCCTCCCTGCAGGTGCGTTGGTACACACAGCTGGGTGGGCGGTCCCCTCATTGGCATCCAGGCAGATCCGATTCGTTTACAGGCGCCCTGAGAACTTTTTCCCGTGTCATGTCCATGTCCACGCCCCTCCCTGCAGGTGCGTTGGTACGAGCAGCTGGGCGCTCCACTCATCGGCATCCAGACAAATCATAGTCGCCTGCTGCCCACACTCGCCAACGACCTCTTTCACGCTGATGTGGTGTACCAGGTAGGCCATGCATGGCATGGTATGGTATGGCATGGCATGGCATGGCATGGAAAAGCATGCAAATGTGGTGCCCCAGTTACACAGCATGCATGCATGGCATACAGAGGTGATCAGGTAGACTACATCCTCACATGCCATACCATGCCCTGTCCTGTCATGCTTGTCATTCCATGCCATGCCCTGCCATGCTTGCCAGGCCATGCAATGCCATCCCAAATTATACCATGCCATGCCATCTCATCCCATGTCATCCCATTCCATGCCATGCTATGTCATCTCACATCAGACCTACTCATGTCTTTCAACCGTCCAATCTCCCCACTCACTCTTCCCTCACTCCCCCCACTCCCTCACCTCCCCACCTCCCCACCTCCCCCATCCCCCAGCCGATCTACCAAGACTGCAACCGTCCCAGCAGGCCCCTCTGGCGTTTGCTGCGCCGGCGCCATCTGCTGCCCGCCACAGGCCTGCCCCTCTTCCACCCCGACTGGACCTACCGCAGCCACCGCCCTCTCTCCCTTGCTGAAGCGCGCTCCTTCCCCCACGATTGGGTGGTGGTGCTCGCGAAGCGCTTGGAGGGGCAGCACCGGGTGATGGTGAATTTCCGGGAGGTGGAGGAGGAGGTGGTGCGGCGGTTTGGGCAAGAGCGAGTGGTGGTGTTTAACAGGTCGCTGCCGATTCTGCAAGGTGGGTCGAAGAGAGGGTCTGTTCCCGCTGGTCCGAATCTTTCGTGTTGTGTGTTGAAGCATTGCAGCCATGCATGTGTGTCTTTTCTAGGTGCCTGTTGCCCCTTCGGTTTCTACTCCGTGTCCTGGGCTTTCACTCAACGCAAACTTATGTCGCCATCTATGAGACCTGGATCTTCGTGCTAGGATTTTCTGTGGATAAGAATCCTCTATACCTAAATCCTCCGAGCCTAAATTCTCCGTGCCTATATCTTTTGTGCCTAGAATCATCCGTGCCAAACATCCTCCCTGCTTAGAATCTTCTATGCCTAATCCACAGCTCTTCCTTCCTCTTAAAGTGCCCCAACACTCTCCCAGCTTCTGAGCTCTCTCTTTGATTGAGAATTCACATAGCGAGCTGTGGACCTGCACTCACTCACATAAACAAGATCATCAGCATCCTCTTCATCCTTAACTCCCTCATTCATCCTTTGCACTTCCAATGCCCTCCTTCTTCCCGTGCACGCCCGAGCACGCTTCTACATAGCAGCCCACGGAGCCGCCCTCACCAACATGTTCTTCATGCCTAATGCCTGTCCTCTTTCCCTTACACCCTCCACCCCGCCTTCTACCCGTTCCCCTCCTCCCCCTCCTCAGCCCGTGCACTCCTGTCACGAGCACGTCTCTACATAGCAGCCCACGGAGCGGCCCTCACCAACATGATCTTCATGCCGGAACAAAGCTCGGTGCTCGAGATTCGCCCAGAAGGCTGCCATGCTACAGTCTTCGAGTCGCTGGCCTCTGCCTGCTCCCTGCGCTACCACCTCGTGCTCACCAAGGGTGATTGGTTCTCCCCCTTTGTGGCTAATGTGAGGAGTGTGGCTCAGGTCTTTGATGCTGTCCAGGCACGAATGCGCAAGGAGGATGGTGGAGGTGCGAGGTTGCCTTTCTCAGCCGAACATTTATGAAGTACCGTAATCTCCCGGCTATGAGACAATAGGGGCTTATTAAATCTTCAATACAATAGAGGGAGGGTGAGGGGGTGTGAAGGGCAGGGTCCTTGCTAGTGTTTGAACCCGCCTGATGCATCAGACGGGCCCGAAGGGCCCGTCTGATCCATCAGATATTGTGAAGTTTTGTGTCGTGTGAATCAGATTTCTTCAATAAACAAATCTTAGCAGTCAGATATGGTGGAGACCTAGTCTTGTATCCAGCACGGACTACATTCATCATGGCAAACGAAATTACACTTCTGAGTAAGAATCACTGTCAAGAGTTACAGTTGCACGAACATCTACTGCATCATCATCACTATCGCTAATCACTCTAGCGTTCCCTTCTCTCTACGCTGCAGTTCAGCAGGGTCAGGCTTCTCAGAAGCCTCGGTCTCTAGTGCTGAAGGAACTTCTGCCTCTCTCCCTTGCGTTTGTTGCCTTGGGCCACACCACTGACTTTCTCTTGCAAGACGCCGCTTCTTCGCTTCGAGCCACAGCTTCGCAACATCATCCCAGTCCGGTTCATACTGAAGCAGAGAAATGCACATCAGGTCGGCGAGCCTGGCGTTGCACATGTTGCCACGAAGCCAGGACTAGATGATGTTCTGGCGTCTGAATGAAGCCACGCTCACACTCCACGCTGCTGAGCGGTAATACAGCCACCGCCACCCACAAGCGGACGAGGTTTAAGAAACATGTCTCCCATTCCCCGCACCACAACATGTTCTTCAGGCATGCGTGAAAGGTCTGGTCATTGTATTGAGAGACCATCACCCGAATGAAACGTGGCAGCTCCTGTTCCGCCTTCTTCCAGTTGACACCTAGCAGGCACAAACGAACAAGACATAGAGATAGTACCTTGGCGTGTACATGCTGCAGAAACTACCGTAAATGATTGTTACAGATACGCAATTGTTGAGAAATATATGAACTGTTCTTTCCTGGCTGGGCGTATGCATCAGCGTTGAAGAGCTTGTGTAGGGAGTTGAAACACTCAGCACAGACACGATCGTACTTGGCGATGCCATCCGGGTAGGCGTCGAGCAGAAATAGCTTGGCCCCAACAAAGGAATCTAAGCTGCGCATCCGGTACTGCTTCCGGCCAATCACCTCCTGCGCAAACAGGGTGGCACGGGAGAAACAAACTTTCAAGTCTTCCTTTGATTCTTGGCCATCGATGTCCAACTCGTGAAGCTTGAAACGGTGTGTCACATCATTCCCTCATCCATCCATGCCCTCCACTGTAACCAGGCCACGGGATGGAAGCGTGTGTCGTTCGAGAAGCGCAGAGAGGTGTTCACATTCTTCGACGAAGATCACACCGTGTTCTACGTAGCGCACCCTCAGCATCCCGCATGTGTTGTGTACCATGCCCACCACTCGTGTCATGTCCACCTGCGACCATTGTCATTTTTCGAACTTCCAAATCCACATTCCCCAAATTGGCCACACTCCAACCTGGTTTGGCATCCCCCAAACACTTGGCAGCAACTACAATAGAGTGGTGAAATTTCCCAACCCTCAATGTCCCTTATTCCATATAGAGTCACCCCGTGAATTCCCATAGTCGCCACAACAATATATCGAAAGCATATGTCTTTGATCGCTCGTAGCTTTCTCGTTTTTGCTCTGATGGAGGCGATTCTTGATTCGCCAGAAAGCTCTTGAACGGAAGTGTCCTTTCAGATACCTAGAAAATAACACTCACACGCACTCACAAAGTCCAAACCACACCAAACACAAATTCTTACACGCGCGCTCACCACGCATGCACCGTAGAGCGCGACGGGGCCAACGGGCCTACGGGGTGACGGGGCTCGATGGGGCCAGCAGGGTGACGGGACCAGCAAGGCCAGCAAGGCAACGAGGCTAGCGAGGCTAGTGGGGCGCGACAGGGCTAGCGGGGCCAGCGGGGCGTGACAGGACCTATGGGGTGATGGGGCAACAGAGCTAGCGAGGCAACGAGGCTAGTGGGGCCAGCGGGGCGCGACGAGACTTATGGGGCGGCGGGGTCATCAAGCAATATATTTGTTGTTGTAGGTTGTTGTGAGGCATGCTGTAAGCGGCATAACACTTTAAGGCCTCCTACTTATATCATCCATGCTTCATATTCACAAAATCCGCTGTTCTCATTCTGACATGGTATCATGAGTAGGTTACGACCCGAGCCTAGCCTAGCCCGCCCCGCCCCGCCCCGCCCCTTAGTAGGTCACGCCCGCCCCTTAGCCGGCCGCACCCCTGCCCCATCCCGAGTGCACCCCGTCCCGCCCTGTAAGGCCCCGTCCTGCCCCTTTGTAGGCAGCGCACTGCCCTGGCCCGCACGCTCCACACCCCGCCCCGTAGCCCGTCCTGTCCCGCCCTGCAGCCCGCCCTGTACCGGCGCAGCCAGCAGAGTGCAGCAGCGCACGCGCTAGCACACTCACGCAGCCGCGCGCACGCAGCTGCCAACAGGCACAGCTGTGCGCCAGCAACCGCGCAGGTGTTGCCGCCTGCACACAGCCACGTGCACGCCTGCTGCCCGTGCATTAGCAGCCGCACGCAGCTGTGTGCGCAGCCACAGCTACGCGCACAGCAGCATCAGCCGCACGCGCCACTGCAGCCGCACGCTCCACTACAGCGTGCACGCCCCTACAGCCGCATGCACACCCTCAGCAGCAGCCACACGCACACCCTCAGGAGCAGCCGCACGCACCACTGCAGCCATGCGTGCCCTTGCAGCCGCACGCACAGCTGCAACTGTGGTACAGACCTCTTATGCAACAACATCACCTACTGCGCCCACAGCTACAGTTGCCCGTGCCACCACCCTTACGCACACCGACCGCAGCAACTACCCCTCCACCGTACCTGGCTCTTTCCAAAACGCCTCCTACCATAGACGTTCCTCACAGCGTCTGACGGCCGCATTCAACTCTCCGGGCACGACTTGTGTTTCACCTCGAGTTTTCCCTAGTGTTCCTAGGCTTGTCAATCTGGCCCCATTCGTCACCCTCTTCGCCGGTTTCTATCCTAGCCCATCGGCCATGTCTCGTTGTTCATTTCGGCTACTCCTATCCTAGCCACTCTAGCTTCGTTCGTTACTCGCACAGGCCGTTCCTAGACCAATTTCATTCGTTTCTACTGGCGCCGTACACCCTTCATTCGTCTCTAGCTCTTGCCATTCCTAGCCTTGCGCTACTAGACCGGTAGAGCACTCAAGTCATGCGTTTTGATCCATAGGGTAGAGCACTAGACTTCCCCTCTGGCTCCTCCGCACCAAGCAGTTCCTCCAGAGTCAGTGCCAGGATGATGATGCCCTCCGGGCGCACGCCTCTGGTGACCTACCTGAGCCTCCACCCCCTGTTTCCCTCCCTGACGAGCCTACTGATACTGATTGGGAGCACTTAGGCAGGGAAAGTACAGCTCTGTCGGCGCGGCGGTCTCGTGACGCGGCGGCTTGCATTGAGCTCGGCAACCTTCTCCTGAGTGTGAGGAGGCTCACTCCACCCAGGTTCGATCCGCCAAGGACTTGTTTGTTGTGATTCAGGCCTGTTACTCCACTCCATCCTCCGCCTCTCTTGGTCCTCTCTTCCTGCCGTTCCTGTTTCCCAACCTAGGAGCGTTTGACCGTACTACTGTCCTTATCACCCTCCTGCTATCACCCCCCTAAGAAAGGGGGGGAGGGATGGTGGCATTGGTGGTAGTGGCGGGGGTGGCGGAGGTGCTGGTGGCACTAGTCCGTCTGGTGGAGGTGGCACTGGAGGTGGTCTTGGGCCTACGGGCCTGCCGGGAGGGGGTGCCTGAGTGGCTGCTTGGTACACGGCACAGTAGCAGCAGCAGTCCCAGCAGCACTAGCCGCAACAGGGACAGCAATAGTAGTACCAGGGGCAGCCGTAGCTGCAGGTTAAGCGGCAGGTGCAGCAACAGCCTCAGAAGGGGGTCCTGGTGGACCAGGGAGCATTGTTCATGGCGGTGGTCCACCCAGCTCGGTGCCACGTAGTGTCACTTTCCCTCCATGCCCGTACATTGTTCGTACGGGCACTCATCAGGGTCAGCGCTGTGGCCGTTTTCACCTTCCGGGTCAGTGCTTTGTGCAGCTTAAGGACCGCAATGTGCCCAGTATGGCTTCGGCCCTGCTCCGGACTGGGCCCCACTTGCTCGTGTTCGTGTTCCAGCTTTGTGAAATATGTCTGCGGTAGAGTTAGTTGATGCCATGGCATCTGCTTCTGTAATGTATGCCAATGTTGACTAGAGTGCTGTTGGATATGTTTGCTCGTGTATTCGTGGCTTAGGATCCTTGCATGTTGCTAGTGTAGGTGCTAGTGCTTCCAATCTCGGTGCGCATAAGGCTAAAGCGTCGCTCTCTTTCACGCTGGACTCTGACATGTCTCAGTGATTCTTCCGCAACCACATCTCTCTCACACCGCTTCCTACTCCGGTTCCGGTTGCACTAGCTGATTCTGCTTCAGGACCAGCAGTTGCATACAGCTCTACCACCCTCCCATGCCCAGCTGCCCCCTCTGGTGTCCTCTCTGGTCTCTACATCCCCTCAAGAACTTGGTGGGTGTTGAACACCTTCAGGACCTCCACGTCGGCACCTGGTTTCCTCCGTCTAAGCATGTTGCGACCTGCGTGGATGGTGACACCTTCGATATCCTTGCCACGTTTCTCTGGGAGCCCCGCTCCGGTCTCTTCACTCCACACTGAGTCTCCCTAGGCAACTGCGTCTAGTCAGGTAGTTGCTTATGGTCAGGTTGCTGCGTCGTGCTCCTGTCGGTCGCTCACCCACCCGACAGTCCTGTGGCACCACCGTCTTGGTCACCCGTCCCTCCCATGCCTCCGTAGCATGTTTAGTCAACGTCTTGTCTCCGGTCTCCTGTGCGTCTTTGCGTCACTCACTCCTTTGCTTGCACAGCCGTGCACTCCTTTGCGTCAAGGGTCGGCTGCGCTCCACCCCTCACTCCTCTCTTCGTCCGGCCGCCACGCCCTTCCAGACTCTCCACTTGCACGTCTAGGGCCCGCCCCTCGCCCTGGGCTCGAAAAGGAGAGCTTCTTTCTGGTGGTCATAGACGACTACTCCCGGTACACCATGGTGTTCCCCTTGGCAAAGAAGTCTGACGTGACTTCTACTCTGATTAGGTGGTTGCTGGTCACTGAGGCAACTCGTGGTAGCCGTGTCCGTTGTCTCCACTCCGATCATGGGGGTGAGTTTTGCTCCGACATTCTTTGCGGATAATGTAACGAGCAGGGCATCACCTAGTCCTGGACGCTTCTGGAGTCCACACAGCAGAATGGGGTTCCTGAGCTCTGCATAGGCTTGGCCATGGAGATCGCCCACTCCTCCATGATCCATGCCCGCACACCCCATTTTTGTGGCCCAACACGGTTGCTATGCTGCCCACCAGCTAAGTCTCTGGCCTTGTGTCTTACTTCCAGAGGCTTGACCGACCAGTCTGTCGACAGGGTCCCTTGGTGTTGCATCAAAGTTTCGTGTCTGGGGCTACCTGTGCATACAAGCTCTTGGCTCGCACCCTCCACTGTATCTTTCTTGGTTTCCTAGTGGACGCTCCTCCGCAACTTTCTCAACTCTTGTGACGCCACCTTTAAGGGGTATGTGACCTACTCTGCTCGCTACCCTTCTCGCGGTCTCCCAATTCCCCCACCTCCCATTTTCCTTGCCCCCGCTCCTCCTCCTGCTCCAGCTCCTCCGGTACCCCCCCCCCCCCCCCCCCCCCCCCCCTCCTCCCCCTGGTCCTACCCCGTCAAGTGTGTCCCACGCTACCCCTCTCCCCTCAGTAGCCCATCAGGTACCGCCTCCTTCCCGACAGTCATTTTCATAGTCACCGCAGAAAACATCGGCACTACCGCGCCCGGTTGCAGTGGACTTTGGGGGTGTTGGTGTTGGAGGCACGGGCACTGGGTGTTGGTTCTGAGGATACTGGAGCTGAGGGTACTAGCACTGGAGGAGCTAAAACTGGGGGTGCTGGAGCTGAGGGTGCTGGCACTGGAGGTGCTAGAGCTGGGGGTGCTGGAGTTCGAGGTACTGGCGCCGAGTGTGCTAGTTCTGGGGGTGCTGGCACTGGAGGTGCTAGTTCAGGGAGTCTTGGAGCTGGAGATATTGGCACTGGAGGTGCTAGTTCCGGGGTTGCTATAGTGGGAGTTGCTCATTCTGAGGAGGCTGGGGCTTGAGGCATTGCTACTGCGGCGCCTACCCCCCCTCCCCACCGCTACCCGACGTGTTTCTAGGAGCTTTGTCAGCTGGAGCGTGAGCAGCAGGAGAGAGCAGGAGAAGCTGGGGCTAGAGCAGCGGCAGCAGCAGCAGCAGCAGCCGTAGCCGCCCCAACCGTCACTTCTACACTAGCTGTTTCCACTTGTGAGTCGGGGCCTTGGTCTCCCTTCCTCCTCTCCGTACCGCTCACCGCCTCCTGCTCCCGGTCTTCCTCCTCCGGTTTGTCCCCAGCTGTTTTCTCCCCTCCTCGTTCAGAGCACACTCTTGTTGTCCGGCACTCTCGGATCACCCCCTGTCCCCCACGTGCTCGTCCCTTGTCTCTTGTTGACGACCTCAGGACTGTCCTGCTTCGTTCTAGTCCTCGTCGTTCTCCACCTTCGTCTTTTCTCTCGTCACCTCCTGAGTCGTCTCGTACAGCCTCCACTCACCCTATCACTGACTACTACCGCACTGCTCGTCATGTTGTCTCACGTGTTCTCGCCTCTCTTTTCATGGACCCTCGTGCCTCTCCGTTTTCTGTCTCGGCTCTTGTTGCTCCTGTCGGTAACTTTGCTGGCACTCGCCACCTAGACTACGCCACCCACATGGTGGCTGGCCGTCCTCTGGCTACTGGGGATGAGTCTTCCCTTGGCTGTAACATGCTAGAGGACAGGCAGTTTGAGCTGGAGTTCTTAGCAGCCGCTTCTCCTCACCTCTGTGCCATGCTGCTAGCCCCTGAGGGAGATCCCAGCACCCTTGACATATCGACTCATCGCACATACTGTGAGGCAGTATTAGGGCAATGGCATCTCGGTGGATAGCAGACATGGACTCATAGATGGCGCCTTGGAGATTCACAAGCACTTACGTCAACGCAGTTCCCCCGGCCGGGGTGAACGTAATCGATGGCCTGTGGATCTTCAAGGTGAAGCGGCCGCTTGGATCACCGCATGTCTTCAAGGCGCGCTACGTGGCTAGTGGCTTTAGTCAGCGTGAGGGAGTTGACTTCTTCTAGAACTTCACCCCAACCACGAAGATGACTACTCTTCGGGTGTTACTTCACGTTGCAGCACAGCGAGGCGCTGCACTACCTTGACTTCTCCACCGCCTTTCTCCAGGGCCGCATACACGGAGAGATCTGGCTACGCCATCCTCCTAACTTCACTGGTACTTTCCAGTGGAGCCTGAGGTGACCAAGTCTACGGTCTTCGCCAGGCGCCCCATGAGTGCCACGACACACTACGCACCACTCTTGTTGACATTGGAATCCGCCCTTTCTCTGCCGACCCGTTGCTGTTCGTTCGCATTGGTTCCACTCCATTCTTCTTTCTTATCTACGTTGACAACCTGGTTTCTGCTACACCAGACAGGGTCGCTCTAGGTGAGGTGAAACGTGTCAAATGTTATATCTGCTACAGTTTGTTTAGGCTGTAGTGGGGTAGTTACTATGGGGTACAGTAAGTTTAGGGTTTCCTACTTGTACCCAACTCTTTCCTAGTGCAATCACTCTTGTTCATTCTAACATGGTATCACGAGCCTAGGTTGCCACCTAGGACCGCTTACTACTACGGGCCCACTATTCCGCTAGAAGCGCCCTCGTGCGCCCTACCTTACGTGCGCCCTTGTGCGCCTTTCTCTGCTCGTGCGCCCTCGTGCGCCCTTTTTTTTCTGCTAGTGCGCCCTCGCGCGCCCCGAGCCGCCTCTGCAGGCCCGTCAGGCCCCTGAGCCGCCTCTGCAGGCCCGTCAGGCCCGAGAGCCGCCCCTGCAGGCCCGTCAGGTTGGCGCGCTGCCCCTGCAGGACCACGCCGCCCGAGCGCAGCCTCTGCCCGACCGCGCGCCGCCCCTGCGGGCCCTCGCCGCCCGAACGCAGCCTCTGCAGGCCCGTCAGGCCAGCGCGCGACCCCGTAAGGCCGCAGTCGCGGCCCCCTCAGGCCGCAGTCGCGGCCCCGTCAGGCCGCAGTCGCGGCCCCGTCAGGCCGCAGTCGCGGCCCCGTCAGGCCGCAGTCGCGGCCCCGCCCTGCCGTGACGCGGCCCCGCCAGCCCTGCAGCTGACGCGGCCGCGCCCTCCTGCTGACACGGCCGCGCCCTGCTACTGACGCGGCCGCGCCCAGCTGCTGACGCGGCGTCGCCCCTGCCCGCCGCGTCGCCCTGCTCGCCGCGTCGCCCCTGCCCGCGGCGTCGCCCCTGCCCGCCGCGTCGCCCTGCTCGCCGCGTCGCCCCTGCCCGCGGCGTCGCCCCTGCCCGCCGCGTCGCCCTGCTCGCCGCGTCGCCCCTGCCCGCGGCGTCGCCCCTGCCCTACTCCGCGCCGGGCCCCTGGAGCAGCCGCCCCTGGAGCAGCCGCCCCTGAAGCAGCCGCCCCTGGAGCAGCCGCCTCTGGAGCAGCCGCCACTGCAGCAGCCGCCCCTGGCCCCTGGAGCGGCCGCCCCTGCAGCAGCCGCCCCTGACCACTGGAGCGGCCGCCCCTGCAGCAGCCGCCCCTGGCCACTGGAGCAGCCGCCACTGCAGGAGCCGCCCCTGGCCCCTGGAGCAGCCACCCCTGCAGCAGCCGCCCCTGGCCCCTGGAGCAGCCGCACCTGCAGCCGCCCCTGGCCCCTGGAGCGGCCGCCCCTCTTGCAGCCGCCCCTGGCCACTGGAGCAGCCGCAACTGCAGGAGCTGCCCCTGGCCCCTGGAGCAGCCGCCCCTGCAGCAGCGACCGTCGCGGCCCTGTCCCTGCCCTGCACCAGCCGCCGTCACGGCCCGGTCCTGCCCTGCACCAACTGCCGCGGAGCTTCCTGCCGCGGTCGCGGCCTCGCCCTGCCGCTGTAGCGGCCCCGCAGTCGCCTCCGTCGTGCGCCTGCCCTTCTCACCACTGGTGAGCACTGCCCTGCCCCTGCTGCTACTGCTACTGCTGCTCCTGCTGCTCCTGCTTCTACTACTGCTCCTGGCGTGGCCAGATGCAGCTCCAGGGCCGTCCGCGTGTGTCCCTCACGCCCCAGCAGCTTCGTGAGTGGTACGCCAGTTGGGGTTGTCGGGGTGGCAGTAGTGGGAGTCGTCCTGGAGTGGGTAGTTCGGGAGCTTCTTGTAGTCGCCCTGTGCAGCAGCAGCGTCGTCCGCGCGAGACTCTTTCGCCCCAGCAGCTTCGTGAGTGGTACGCTCAGAGTAGAGGGTCGCTGAGTAGTGCTCGCTGCCCGTACGTTATTAGCATGGGTGTCCGGACTGGTCAGCCTTCCAAGACGGTGGTGCCAGCTCTGAGTCTCGTGCGTGAGTACTCTGCACGAGCAAGACGCAGCTAACTGCCCTGACGCAGACGCTCGACTCGACGCAGCTACCTGACCTGACTCAGCCACCTGTGCAGACGCAGTGGTCAGTGTGTACAGACTAGACCCAGGCTGTCGAGTGAAGGTAGCCAGGTGACGGCCAGTCCGGGAGCACGTACAGATCGCCACACGCTGCCCTCCAGGAATAAAGGTATCAACCCAGACATCCTGAATGGAAGCGTTGCTCACCAAGTTCGTCGAGAACGTGGGGAGGTGGAGACCTGACAAAGAGCCGGAGGGGACTGCTGGACAAGGGAGGACCGTGGAGGCTCTCGCAACCACTGGGCCCCCAGAGGGGTCAGCCAGTGAGACTGGGACAGGTGCTGCGAGTGGTGTGACTGTGGTGCAATCACGAAAGAAGCAACGTGACGCGCCTGAGTCAAGCGTGAAAGTGTGCAAGACCTCATCTGAGGCAGGACCTGTGGTAGTAGACGCACTAGCACCTAGAGCGTCGGTAGACGCACGGGCACCTAGAGCTGCAGCAGACTCACTAGCACCTGGAGCGGCAGCAGACTCAGTAGCACCTAGAGTAGCAGTCCTAACAGAACGATAACCTCCACCACCAGGACGACCTCGCTGAATAACCCACTCACGAAGCTGCTGAGGGGTGGGGTCGTCCGGGAGAAGAAGTGCCCGCTGCTGTCCACCCCTGGCCGCAGCAACTGCCGCTGAAGTGGCCATGACAGACAGTGACGGTCATGAGTAGGTCCAGCACCTCCAGCTCCTACAGCGCCAGCAGCACCTCCTGCACTCCCAGCGGCACCTCCACCACTCCTAGTAGCACGAGTAGCAGCAGCAGCAGTAGTAACAGCAGCAGGGCGGCGCGCGGCCAGAGGAGGGCGGCGTGTAGCCAGAGTAGGGCGCCGTGCGGCCACAGCAGGGCAGTAGTAGGCAGTAGCTCCTAGGGCAGAAGCACCTAGGGCCTTTTTTTTTTTTTTTTTTTTTTTTTGGTTGCGAAGCAAATCTTTACGATCGATTTTGACAAATTTTCTTTTCATGTTTTTTTAAACATGAAAATAGAATTCGTAAGCTACAGTACCACCCTTCCCATTGTGCACATATTAAACTCATTATTTTTATTGCAGTAATTTTTTTTTCTTATATGCCATACTGTTTGCATTATATCTTTTACTGTTTAATGTTGTTGTGATAATTGCATGTAGTAAAGGTTACGAATATTAGTAATAATTACACACCACGCATGCTTAAATGAATGCAATGCGGCAAGATATATAGATGCATAATACTAATACATGGATGAAAATGCTTTTTGCATGAAGTGAAATGCTGAAATGCAACATACGATATATCATACAAATGCGTGATAGTTAACGACCCAAAAACTAGGCTACCGCATCCCCTGCCTAGCATGGGGGGGAAGTCAATATCAGAGTCTTTGAATAATCAACTAACACATGAAAAAATGCAATCTGTTAACTCCAAAAAAGAGGTTCACACTATCAAATCCAGTTCGAAGTGGCAAACACACGAGTCACTGAGTGCGCCAATGAACCAATGAGAAATGATAGAAATGAAGCCCCTTTTTAAAATTGACAGACATGCATTGATATTGCAATGAGAGATGAGATGAATGCACTCACACAAACAAACACATTCACACAATAAAAAACACGAGCTCTGACAAACCCAGCCAAAAACACGCGATACTAAATAACAAGCAAATCAACGTTAAAAGGACAATACGATAAATCATAGTGACCAATACACATTTTCCAGATTGAAATCGCCTTCTTGACAAGCGAGGCTCCTGAGAAACGGGTTTAGGAAGTGGAAAGGAGGAACGGAAAGAAATAGCCGGTACAACAGACAAAACAAAAATAGGTATGAGGTTAATGAAATGAAGAGGAAACGGAATAACAAAGTAATGAATGAAACATTACAAAGGCTAAGAAAAACGCCGTGAGCATTGAATGGTTAGAGCAAGGAGAAGAATGTGATATGATATTCAGCCTTAAGAATACCCTTCAGCTCTCTTCTCTCTCCCCCTCTCTTTCGCAATATGATATTCAAACTTAAACTCACTGTTAGCCAAAGGAGTGAGACAACGATGTGCTTGACCGTTTCGTGCAAGCAATGGTGGGACATAGAAGCAAATCAAACACCTACAAACGACCACATCAAGTTCAATCAACTGCGGTCTCAAAATGAACCTACAGAGTAGATGAGATAATGTAACTTTTCTATCATTTAATTCGAATTAGGCAGCAACCAAAAAACGACGTAGCAGAAGGTTGCAGCCCTTGAAACGGACATCGACAAAAAAAAATGAAAACGACATTCTACTAGGTCAAAGCGGGCTTGAAAACGACATAAACCAAAGAGAATAAGTGCAGCTTATCAACGACCTGAAATACTACCATTAGATGCGCTGAAATCAATGACTAAAATTGATACTACTTCTTATCGTCAGCTAACGAAGTTCTAAGACACGCTAAACTATATGACTAGAATAAGAGCCTGCATCTTAAATCAACTAGCCATGGTAAGGTCTAGGTGGCAGGTTGATTTTCTTACCTGTGAGTGGTAGGAGGAGCATGAGTGGCGGGAGGCAACCTAACTAGGCATCTCTCACGATTGGAAAGCGGGAGAAAGAGGAAACCAAAACGAAACCCTAAGGCAGTTCACGCGCAACATTATGTACCGTAAACGATAGACGCGAATCTTCTTCTAGCCACGTAGCACAATCGTTCGAAATTGTCTGCCAGTCGAGACGCGTTGGGTTCGATAACTGACGCAACTGTTTTGCAGTCTCTGCTTAAAAAACATTCTATATCATATAATATAAAAACACTCATAGGCATTCAAGGTTGAAGGTAATATATATATTAAAAAAAAACCGGATATGTGAAAACAGCTTCGCAACCCTAAGACGATTTCGTCGCCTCTTGTTTTTTTTTTATAAACAATTTAATTATATTTAGGGTATAGCAGTGCGCTGGCGCAGGGCAGGGCGCTGGCGCAGGGCAGGGCGCCAGCGCGCGCAGGGCAGGGCGCTGGCGCAGGCTGAAGCAGTGCGTGACGCGAGGGGCAGCAGAGCGCGACGCGACGGGCTGCCTTAGGGCGCGACGCGCGGGCTGCAGCAGAGCGCGACGCGCGAGGCAGCAGCGTGCGACTCGTGGGCTGCGTTAGGGCGCGGGCTGCAGGGGCAGGACGCACGGGCTCCAGGGGCGGTGTGCAGGCTGCAGGGGCGACGTGCGGGCTGCAGGGGCGCCGCGCTGGCTGCAAGGGCAGCTCGTATGGGCTGCAGGGGCCGCGCGGCTCGGCAGGTCAGCGCGCGAGCTGTAGGGGCGGCGCGAACGGGCCGTAGAGGCGGCGCGCGGGCTCCAGGGGCGACGCGCGGGCTGCAGGGGCCGCGCGGACGGGCTGCAGAGGCGACGCGCGGCTCGGTAGGTCTGCGCGCGGGCTGCAGGGGCAGCGTGAACGGGCTGCAGGGGCAGCGTGAACGGGCTGCAGGGGCAGCGTGAACGGGCTGCAGTGGCAGCGTGAACGGGCTGCAGGGGCAGTGTGAACGGGCTGCAGGGGCAGCGTGAACGGGCTGCAGGGGCGACGTACGGGCTGCAGGAGCGACGTACGGGCTGCAGGGGCAGCGCGCGGGCCACAGGGGCAGGTGCGGCTGCAGGGGCAACACGGTAGCAGGGGCGAGCACGACTGCAGGGGCAGCACGGTCGTAGGGGCGAGCACGGCTGCAGGGGCAGTGCGGTCGCAGGGGCAGCGCACGGGCTGCAAGGGTCGCGACAGTGAGAGCTAAGGGCGCCAGCACGCTAGCTACTGTGTAGGGCGTGGCGCTACCACTAGGCGGAACGGTGGGCCCATGTAGGAACGGTTCCTACTCTGATAACATGTCAAGAATAGAACTAGGAATGAATGATTGAACTAGGCAAGAGGTGAGTACAAGTAGGGGAAACCTAACCCTAAAGTGTTGTACTCATTAACGAGTGACCCTACTGTAGCCTAGAGATACAATTGCAATTTGACACGTACGCGTTAATTTTTTACCATTCACGTTATCGAGTCCCATGTTGGTTACTTGTGACATATTTTCCCCCAAATGAACGCACACGACCAAACTAAAGTTAGGGTATTTCCACCCCCACCCTCTCCTGCACCATCGGTGATAATGTACAGCCGAGGTTAGGGTCAGGTATTTGTACCAACTTTCTGTTTCAGTCCAATCATTCCGCTGTTCCTCCCCTGAAATAATATATTCACCGTGTCTCCAACAAAACCGAATCATTTTATTCCAATTGGGCCTGATTAGTGCAACGACACAACACACCTCCATTATCCTCCTTTTAAATCCGGGCACGAACCGAGTCAAGCACCTGCGCCACCTTACTCACATTCGCCACAATGGGGTCGAACCAATCGCTCTTGCTGAGCACGAGGTGGTAGCGCAGGGAGCAAGCTCTGGCGAGAGCATGGTAGACGATCACATGGCAGCCCTATGGGCGAATCTCGGGCACGGAGCTTTGCTCAAGCATGAACACCATCTTGGCCAGACCCGCTCCGTGGCCCGCTATGTACAGACGCGCCCGTGAGAAGTGCTAGAAAGGCATAGTGCCGGCGTAGCGGAAGCCTTGATATATGATAGAAAAACAAGAGAAACCTTGCAACTGAAAGGATTCAGAACAATGGAATGGATTATTATGAGATCACACAGCAGGGCATTTATGCTATCAGCTACCCTGCCCATATCCACCCATCCACACCAATAATTGTATTACCAATAATGGTGACTCCAATAAAGGAGTACCAATAATTCTGTTAATACAGAATTGATTTCTGTATATCAATCAGTCAGTTTTTATCCTGGAGAGTGCAACAATCATTTCTGCAGTGCTGGGGCGAGACGGTTATTATCGAGCGATCAAAGGGTTAGGTAATTCGGCCAATAAGAAGTGACAGTGCAGTTCAAACTCAGTTTGACTCACTGTTTTCACAGCTCGAAACTTCTGTTCGTGTTTTCGAGCTCGCTGCTGCTCAAACCGACAAGATCGACGGTGCCGATTGGATCCTGCTCGCGTTCGCCGTTTTTGAACATGTTCTGAACGTGTTCTAAACAGTCGACGCGGATAAATGACGGAGCGCGAGCACTGACATTTCGAGCTGCTCCGGAAACGCCTCAGCTCAAGAAGCTGCTCACGACTCGAGTGATCAAAAGCACGCGACGAAACTTCTCACGCAATCAAGAGTCAAGCAAGAGGATTGGCCACGATCAGCACGCATGTTCAAAACAGCGAGCTGAGTCAAATAAACGGATCGATCGAAGCCGTTATCAGAACGGCGCGAAAAACACAACGGATCGATGCCATTAATAACTTCCGCGCGAACATTCAAAATATTCACCGACGAATCGCAACCTAGCTGAGTCACAAAATAAAACGAGGGAAACGCGAAAATTGCTCGCGCCTCGCTAGTGATAGGAAGTGCTTAGAGATGTTAGATAGATAGCAGTAGAAACAGCCTAGAGAATATATAAATGTATGTCTTGCACATTAATAAATATACTCTGCCTATCAAGCACTCTCCCACGCTGCTATCAAGGATTCTCTGACTACGCCGCGACATAGGGCTTCAGCTGCTGCAGTTCTACATAACTGGAATTCTCTTTCAACAAACTCGGACCCTTGGATAGGGGCTGGATTCGGTCAGGCACCCAAGTGTTAACTGCTATAACGTTATGCGGAAGCGATTAATGCTTGAGATACAAACTTTTCTTGGCAACACTTAACTTCACTTGCAGCCCTTCGAGTGTGACAGCTTGTCACCTCCTAGCCAAGGGCGTGAAAATAGCAAGTGAGTAGTTATGCCTTGCTCAGCTTGTAGGACGAGCAAACTGGTCGAGGAGAATTTCGGCAGCACCAAGGTAATCTTTCAACTCTTGTCAATACGAAGTTGTAGAATTGCGAGCTTGAAAAAACGCGAATGCATTAGATCAATTTCGACAGGTACAAGCACACATTTATATATTCTAGGCACAGGCAGGAGCAACTAGAAAACAGTTGTTTAACTGGCTCGCAGGATTTCGCCACGCTGTATCTTGAAAACAGTTGCACAACTCCTTGAGCATTTGGCTATATCCTCCTGTTGTTAAAAACTGTCTTCAAATTGCACTTGTAACAATCTCCTCCCCAACCCACTGCTCCTCCACCTCAAATCCCATGGTTGCCTGCTGCAGTTGCTGCACAATCTGCTCCTTTGGTTGCTTAGACCAGCACCCGTAGGTGATGTCTTCCATGAACTTGGCATCCCTACTGTCGAATACGACTCCCTTGCTCGGCTCCCATAGCAGCCACCCCTTGCTTTCTGCTGCCAAACCCAAATGCACACACCACACAGCCGTTGCACCCAACTTGTTGCGATGTGCTTTGGGGATATGTGCCACAGCCATGCAGCCAAACACACGCAGCATGTCAATGGGCGGCTTCCTCCCAAGCCACCTCTCCATGGGGACCCATGACTCACCACCGACGTTGGTGAACACCCTGTTCTTCACCACCGTGGCGTGGCGCACAGCATGTGGCCACTTAGAGTTCCCCAAACCTGACTCAATGAGAAGAGCCCGTGCTGTCTCCAAGACCGTGCGGTTTGCTCGTTCTGCTACGCCGTTCGATTGCGGTGTGTAGGAGGTGGTGAGTTCCCGAATGATTCCCTGCTTCTTTAGCCATGCATTCAGCTCCTCCTCTAAGAACTCCCCACCCCTATCAGTCCTGATCCGCATCACCTTGTGATCAGATTGCTTCTCCACCAACGGCAGCCACTCATCTCGGATGATGGACGGCACTTGGTCCTTCTTCTTGATGGGGTATGCCCATGTCACTCGGCTCCAGTCGTCCACGATGGTGAGGAAGAACTTCTCACCACGCTCCCCCACCACTGGCAGCGGCCCCACCACGTCCATGTGCACTAACTCAAGCAGTTTCTTGCCGCCACCCTCGGTTGCATGGAATGGGAACCGAGTGAACTTGCTCAACAGGCAAGTTTCACACTTGTGGGTTGTTGCTGCACCTGTCAGCTTCAGCCCCTTAACCCCTTCATCCTTGTGCAGTTGCTGCAGTGCGGGCATAGCAATGTGCCCGAGGCGACGGTGGGCTGTCATCCAGTCCGTTTCACCTCCCCTTGCTGAAACCTTCAACTCCTCTGCAGCTACAGCGTTGCACTCCCCCTGGAAGCCATTCCCCTTATCCCAGGGCACCACCGGCAGCTGCCACATGGACTTGCATATGTCCTTATCCTCATGCAAGTCCCAAAGCATCCGCTTTCCCAGCTGCCCCTTGAACGTTTTGGCGCCCTCGGTACTTGTGCTCACCCCGCACTTGCCTAACTTCCTCAGGGAGATGAGGTTTGCCTTCAAATCAGGTACCAGTAGCACATCACTTAGCACCACCGGTTTGCCGTCAGCTCCCTTGAATGCAGCGCGCCCCGCCCCCGTCACCTTGAGCGCATGCCCGGAAGCCGACTTCACTTTAGCAATCGGTGCTGCCCCCACATTGTCCAGGAGGTCCGCCCTTGGCGTCATAGTCCATGCTGCTCCTGTGTTTTAAGATCCATGTGTTGAGCGGGTGCAGCTCGGCTCCAGCATGGGCGATTACTGCGACCTCATCCGGCTCACCAACGTGGAAGAACTGACCGGCTTCCCTCTCCTCTTGTTCAGCCGGCTCATCATCGGCAACCGCTCCGGCGCCGCTCCCATCTTGAGTCCTGTTGGAGGGGGTCCACCAGGTGGGTTTGGTCCTGCATTTAAACCACGGGTGACCCACTTCTCACAGTACCAACACTTGCCTTCCATTCTCCCAGGTCCCCTTCCACCACCTCTGCCACCTCGGCCTCCACCACGTCCTGCTCCTCTACCGCCTTGCTGGTTAGAAGTCTCCTCATCCTTTGAAGCTCCTCTCCCATTCCCTTGCCATTTCTTGCCTCTACCCCTCTTACCACCTTGCATTGCATAGCTGCTGCTTCCTTCCTCTCCTCCCCTCAACTGACGCCTCCGAAAGTCTTCCTCGAGTATCTTAGTCCGAATCCACTCCAGGGTCCAGAGGCTTTGGTTTTGGGGAAGGCTAAGGCCGTTGGTGAAGACCATCCAAGATTCCGGCAGCAGTGACAGCATCTTCACACATTTTGTTGACTCGGGGTAGGAAATGCCGGCAATAGCTAGCTTGGCGTAGAGGTCCCTAAGCTTATCTAGGACGGGTTGAACATGTTCTCCTTCACTGAGGCGCAGGGTGGAGAGCTCTCTCTCTAACATGAGAGTGGCTACAACTGAGGTAGGTGCATGAAGATCCTTGAGCACGGTCCACGCCTTTGGTCCGCACTCATCCTCTGGAAGTAGGTGCATGATATGCTGGCGTTGAGCAAGAACTAAGCTCTGAGAAAGGATGTAATATCCAGCTGAAGAACGTTCGTCCCAATCGCCTTGAAGTTCCGGATTGCTAGGGCGTTTCTCACTACCGATCATGACTTTGAGAAGTCCTATCTGCCGAAAATATAACTGCATCTTCCAGGACCAGTCGTCGTACCCTTCACCACTGAATTTGTCGACGGAGAAGTTTTTCAGAACTTCCCTTAGTAGTGGGCCCTGGCTCGTCCGTGCTACCCTAGGCGCGGATACTCCAGATTCTTGGCTACCACTACTCGCGGGAGCCGAAGTCCCTTCTTCTCCAGGCGACCCCATCGTTGGATACGTTCAAAACGACTAAGTACCAGCTCTGATACCACGTGTTAACTGCTATAACATTATGCGGAAGCGATTAATGCTTGAGATACAAACTTTTCTTGGCAACACTTAACTTCACTTGCAGCCCTTCGAGTGTGACAGCTTGTCACCTCCTAGCCAAGGGCGTGAAAATAGCAAGTGAGTAGTTATGCCTTGCTCAGCTTGTAGGACGAGCAAACTCGTCGAGGAGAATTTCGGCAGCACCAAGGTAATCTTTCTACTCTCGTCAATACGAAGTAGTAGAATTGCGAGCTTGAAAAAACGCGAATGCATTAGATCAATTTCGACAGGTACAAGCACACATTTATATATTCTAGGCACAGGCAGGAGCAACTAGAAAACAGTTGTTTAACTTGCTCGCAGGATTTCGCCACGCTGTATCTTGAAAACAGTTGCACAACTCCTTGAGCATTTGGCTATATCCTCCAGTTGTTAAAAACTGTCTTCAAATTGCACTTGTAACAATCGCCCCTGCTGACTCAAATGTGTACATTTATGAGACTCGCATGTTGCTCCAATGTAGCTCAAATGTCTTCATGCGAGCTCACAGTTGTATAACGGTTTTTACCGTTTGAAAAACGGAGTAACCGATTTGCACCTGTGTCGAAATGATTCCGCAAAGCGAAATGACTTTCGCGAGAAATTTCCCGTCCCGTGAGTCAACTCGGAAAACAGTTTTTCAACTGTAAATTCCGAGCACCCCTCGTGCCACACGCACGACCGAGATTTTTTCTCGGTCGTGCTGTACAGCGCGCCATGATCGTAATCATGCGCGTGTACAGTGCGGGACAGGGCCGAAATGGGCCCTGTCTTGTTGCGATCGTGCTGTACAGCAAGCTCGCAACAGTACGCGGCACACGCGCGTGCCTTGTGGTCCCACACGCGCGTGCCTTGACCCACGATCGGGTCTTGACTTTCGCGCTGTTGACCCGCGCGAAAAAGTCAAGGCACCCCCCTTGACCAGTCAAACAACCGAGCACCCCTCGGTACACCACCCGCTCACATGAGGCTTCAATAAGTCTCGCATGAAAATTCGAGACTCATGGGACTTTCATGGTCGCTCGCATGAGCCTCGCATGAAACATTGAAGTCCCATGCGTGCTACATTTGAGCTCCATAATATCTTCATTTGAGCCTCATTTGAGGGCTTCGCATGAGTCTCATTTGAGCGCGTCATGAGGGCCTCATTTGAGCGCTTCATGAGAGCTTCATGAGAACAGTGAAAACGAAACTGAAAATGCAAAAACACAAAATGCACTTATGAATAAAAACGAAACACACAAAACGCAAGGACAAATGCGCACAGAACGTTCACAAAATGAAAATGAGAAATGCGCACACACACAAATATGCAAAATGCGACGCAGGCGGCTGGTTGACATGCAAAAATAAATATTTGCACCCAACACCAAGGACCCTCGGAGGTGACCCCGAGAAGAGCTTTTCAGCTGTTGTGGAACTATCAGTAGTAGGAACTAAGTGATTTTTGTACGATCTAGAAGTGAACGAGAATGAATGAAACTAGGTAGGAGGGGGATACAAGTAGGAAACCCAAACAAAGTTGTACCCCCTAAGGTTAAACCCACTATAGCCTACACAATATAAACATATAATGTTTGACACACCCCCATAGGTTAAGTGGGAGACAACCAGATGGTCACAAGACCAGTCAAAGCAAAGCAAAGCAAGCTCAGGGTGGATCTCAAGGAAACCACACAAATTCTGAGCACAAGCAAGTGGTCACAAGACCAGTTCACATGCAGGTTGATAATATAACAAGAGATACAGTGATCACAACCTAGCAAGGGTAAACATGCAGGTATATATATAGAGATCACAGTACAAGCAGAGTCAAGAAGTAAGCAAGTGAGGCCCAGTAGGCACAAGGCCTAGACCAGTACAGAAGCGCTGATGGTCACAAGGCTGAAGCGCCTTGGTGAACACTCAGCAGTGTTGGCCCGAGTGGCCACGTAACGCAGACGAAGCTGACCGCGCTGCTGCAGCTCTCGAGCAAGGAAGAAGCGCAGAGCGATATGCTTCGTTCTGTGTTCCAGTCTGTGCTCCTCACACAAGGCAATGGCAGCCTTCTTGTCGACGTACAGCACTGGAAGAGAACGAGGCCGCTCTCCCAAGTCGGTCAGCAGGTAAGTGAGCCAGCGTAACTCCTGTGCAGCCATGGCTGTGGCGTAGATCTCAGCCTCACAACTGGAGCTGAGAACAGAAGACGAGCGTGTAGAACGCCAAGAAACTGAACCAGAGCCAAGGCTGAAGGTGTAACCCTGAGACGACCGCTGAGTAGCCTGGTCGTCAGCCCAAGAAGCGTCTGAGTGCCCAGTGAGTACAACACGGTCTCGTCCTCCAAGCACTAGCCCCATGCCCGACGTACTGCACAAGTAGCGCAACACCCTCTTAGCGGCATCCATGTGCTCCTTCCGGTGACGCCCAGGAGCGACATAGCGTGCAAGGATGCTAAGAGGGTATGCAAGGTCAGGTCGAGTGCAGGTCATCAGGTACATGAGGCAGCCCACAAGCTCTGGATACGGGCCACTCGGCTCTACGGACTCATCCGAAGGCAGAGCTGAGAGCGAGTGACCAGTAGGCAGAGGAGTGGGCTGAGGCGAGGAGTACGTGAAGCGGAAGCGCTGAAGGACCTGCTGCACCATGTGTGACTGAGTCAAGGTGATGGTGCGCCGTGCTCTGTCCCGGGTGATCCGCAAGCCAAGATAGCTTGTCAGTTCACCCAGGTCTGTGCACGTGTGTCTCTTCTGCAGCTCCGACTTAACGTGGGCGAGTGCCGCAGTGTCAGCAGTGGCAAAGACCAAGTCGTCGACGTACACGAGGATGTAGAACGGCGGCAGCGAGGTGTCGGTGCGTAGAAACAGCGACGGGTCAGCACTAGAAGGAGCGAACCCAAGAGCCGCAAGTGTAGTCCTCAGTGTGTCGTGCCACTCACGTGGCGCCTGTCGGAGACCGTAGACTGGCCGCCAGAGGCTCCACTGGGTACCAGGAGGGAACGACCCAGTGAAGCCAGGTGGGCGGCGCAGCCAGATCTCCTCGTGCAGGCTGCCCTGTAGGAAAGCAGTGCTGAAGTCAAGAGAGTGGAGCTCGTAGTCACGCTGAGCGGCGACGTGCAGCAGAACCCGAAGAGTGGTCATCTTCGGGGTCGGGGAGAAGGTCTGGAAGAAGTCAACTCCCTCTCGCTGACTGAAGCCTCGTGCAACGTAACGCGCCTTGAAGACAGGCGGAGAACCCGGCGGCCGCTTCACCCTGAAAATCCACATGCCACTGACGATGTTCGCCCCAGGTGGGGGAACCTCGTCGACGTAGGTGCCTGTGGACTTCCAGGAAGCCATCTCTGCGTCCATGGCTGTCTGCCACTGAGAGGAGTAGGGACCGTCTATCGCCTCTGCGTAAGAGCGCGGAGTCGGGATGTCTGGTGCATCCGGGTCTCCCTCAGGGGCAACTAGCATGGACACGAGATGAGGTAAAGCAGCGGCAAAGCACTCAAACTCCTCCTGCCTGTCCTCAAGGACGTCCGTGCCAAGAGCACACTCACCCCCGACGGACGGAGGACAGACAGACTCAGACTCAGCAACTAGGCTAGCGGCGTAGTCTAGACGACAAGCGGCAGCAAAGTTGACAAGCTCAGCAACTAAGGCAGACGCAGTAGTGGACAAAGGAAGGGTCAGTGACAACAGTAGCCAGGAGACGCGTGTCAGTAGGACTGGTAGCACGAAGGGAGTCAGACTCAGGGTCAGCAAGAGCAGGAAGAGAGGACGCAGGAGGAGACGGGAGAGGGACACGCTGGGGAGCAGTGGAAGGACGAAGCGCCATCTGGTGAGTACCTGGGACAGCAGGAGGACGCTGACGCGGGACACGACGACCAATGTGAGCAGCACGAACAGGCGACGCTCGACGAGACTCGGGCGACGCAGGACGAGACTCAGGCTCACGACGCTCCGTAAGACCTCCAGTCGGACCAGTGTAAGGAGAAGGACCAGGGAGAGGGGAGGCAGACGGTAACTGTGACTGCGACTGGACAGACGGAGGACACTCTAAGGAGGGAGGAGGACAAGGAGGAGGAGGCTGACCAAGAACCTGCTGAAGGAGCGGAACGAAGTACGGCCGCGGCCGCGCAGCGTCTCCAGAACCAGCAGAGACACCAGCGCCAGGGTCCTCAGCACCAGCAGCAGCACCACCTCCAGGGTCCTCAGCACCAGCAGCAGCTCCAACTCCAGGGTCCGCAGCACCAGCAGCAGCTCCGACTCCAGGGTCCGCAGCACCAGCAGCAACTCCAACGCCAGGGTCCGCAGCACCAGCAGCAGCTCCAACGCCCGGGTCCTCAGCACCAGCAGCAGCTCCAACTCCAGGGTCCGCAGCACCAGCAGCACCTCCAGAAGAAGCAGTACCTCCAGCAGCTCCAGCAGCCCCAGCACCAGCAGCACCTCCAGCAGCTCCAGCAGCACCAGCAGCACCACCAGCACCAGCAGCACCTCTAGCTCCAGAAGCACCTCTCCTGAGGCTGCAGTACTGTAAGTACCACTCACGCAGCTGCTGTGAGGAGAGAGCTCCTCCAGGTGTAGCACTCCCAGGCTCAGCACCTCCAGACTCAGCACCCCCAGACGCAGCACCCGCAGGCTCCGCACCCCCAGGCTCAGCACCCCCAGGCTCCGCACCCCCAGGCTCAGCACCCCCAGACTCCGCAACTCCAGGCTCCGCACCCCCAGACTCCGCAACCCCAGGCTCCGCACCCCCAGGCTCCGCACCCCCAGGCTCCGCACGCTCAGGCTCAGCACCCTCAGGCTCAGCACCCCTAGCAGGACGAGAGTCGACAGCTACCTCGACAGGCTCAACCGGGTCTACCTGGGACACACCTGAGGGAGCGGCACCCTGAGGGGGGAGGGGGTCTACCACAGCAGCACCTGGCGCGAGGAAGAGAGGCGGGGGGGGGAGCGGGGCAGTGCGGTAGGGGAAGTGGCGGTAGTAGGAGACGGACTCGTCGAAAGTGACGTCCTGAGAAGGCAGGACACGGCGCGAGGTGGGGTGGTAAAACTGCCAACCAGACGCGTCCGGGACAAAGCCAAGGAAGACACAAGGAACAGCGAGGGAGGAGAGCTTGTCTGCGGACGTATCGCGAACAAAGGCTCGAGATCCCCAGACCCGAAAGCGTGACGCATCGCCAACCTCTCCCGTCCAACGCAGTGTCGGCGAAGTCTCCGGAACGGAGACACGGGGCCAGAGGTTGAGCTGATGCGCAGCGTATCGGACTGCAAACGGCCACAGAAAGTGGGGGGCAGCCGCATGGATCAAGGAGGTACGAGCGACCTCCATGACCAAGCCAATGCGGCGCTCAGCAACCCCATTCTGCTGTGGAGAGGCCGGAAGCGTGAACGACTGGCGGATGCCGTGCTCCGCACAGTAGGCTGCCAAGAGGTCGGAGGAGAACTCACCACCTCTGTCAGAGTGCAAGCGCAGGACAGGAAAGTCCGAGTGGAAACGCTCGCTGAGCTGGAGACGAGAAGCGCTGATCCAAGGGATCAAAACATCAGGGACCTCACCCTTGGTGCGCAAGGGGAAGACCGTGGTGTAGCGCGAGTAGTCGTCAACAACTATCAGGAAGTACCTCTCCTGACCCTGACCACGGACGCGGGCTGGGCCCCACACGTCCATGTGGAGCGTCTGCAAGGGAGCAGTCGTCGGGGGAAACGAGGAGGAGTGAGGAGCGGCGCGCTGCCGCCCCTCGACACAGGGAAGACAGGGAGGAGCAGGCGAGGGTGGGAGGGGAGGGAGAACCCTGGGAAGACCAGAGACAAGGTACCGTTTGTGCATGGCACGAAGGCGCTGCACGGACGGGTGACCAAGTCGGTGGTGCCAGAGGACGGTCTCGTGCGCCAGAGAGCGACACGAGCAGGGGGCCGACAGCTGACCTGACGCAGACGCAGACGCAGCTACCTGAGGGGACTCAGTGGTCAGTGTGTACAGGTCCGACCCCGGCTGCCGAGTGAAGGTAGCCAGGTGGCGACCCGTCCGAGCGCACGTGCAGTGTGTCACGCGCTCGTAGGCAGGGGTGAACTGGTGAACACCCCCGTCCTGAAGCGCACTACCCGCCACCAAGTTCGTAGAGAACGAGGGGAGGTAGAGACCTGACAGTGTGCCCGACGGGACCGCAGGACAAGGGAGGACAGTGGAGGAGGTCGCAAGGACCGGACCCCCAGAGGGGTCAGCGAGGGAGACTGCAACCGGCCGAGCAAGCTGCTCAAGGGCCGTGCGGTCACGAAAGAAACAGCGGGAAGCACCGGAGTCCAGTGTGAAGGTGTGCAGTGCCGCAGTAGACGCAGTACCAGCAGGTGCAAACGCACGAGTACCTGGGGCAGCAGACTCACCAGCACCTAGAGCAGCAGCCTCACGAGGACCTAGGGCAGCAGACGCACTAGCACCTAGAGCGGCAGCCACACCAGTACCTAGAGCAGCAGACTGGATACCGGGGTCAGGCGGTACACACAGGGGACAGGCACTCTCAGTACTAGTAGACAATGCATACATGGCAGTGAGGATAGCATCAGAGTCAAGAGCTTAGATATCTACCCTCTGCCTAAGCAGCTCCACCCAGGAGGGGAGCTCAGCGGCGTCGCCAAACTCTGTACGCCAAGCGTCGCCCAGACGGGCGAAGCAGTGGGACTCTGTGTGGCCACGGGTCCCGCAAGGCTGACCAGTCCGGACACCTGTGCGAATGACGTACGGGCAGCGTGCAGTACTCAGTGACCCTCTACTCTGAGCGTACCACTCACGGAGCTGCTGGGGCGAAAGAGGACACGGCAGCTGCACCTGTCCACTACCAGAGCTCCCGAGCGACCCACTCCAGAGCGACTACCACTACGGCCACCCCGACAGCCCCAACTGGCGTACCACTCACGAAGCTGCTGGGGCGAAAGAGGACACGGCAGCTGCACCTGTCCACTACCAGAAGCTCCCGAACGACCCACTCCAGAGCGACTACCACTACGGCCACCCCGACAGCCCCAACTAGCGTACCACTCACGAAGCTGCTGGGGCGTGAGGGACTCACGCGCACGGCCCTGGAGCTGCATCTGGCCACGCCAGGAGCAGCAGTAGCAGCAGTAGCGGCAGTAACAGCAGTAACAGCAGGAGCAGTAGCAGTGGGAGTAGTAAAGGCAGTAGCAGCAGTAGCAGCGGTAGCAGTGCGGGCAGGGCAATGCTCACCAGTGGTCGGCGCGGCAGGCGCAAGACGGTGGCGACAGCGGGGCCGCTACAACTGCAGGGCGGGGCCGGGCCACGGCAGGGAGCTCCGCGGCAGCTGCTGCAGGGCGGGGCCGGGCCGCGACGGCAGCTGCTCCAGGGGCCAGGGGCGGCTGCTGCAGGGGCGGCTGCTCCAGGGGCCAGGGGCGGCTCTTGCAGTGGCTGCTGCTCCAAGGGCCAGGGGCGGCTGCTGCAGGGGCGGCTGCTCCAGGTTCCAGGGGCGGCTCCTGCTGTGGTGGCTGCTCCAGGTGGCCAGGGGCGGCTGCTGCAGGGGCGGCTGCTGCAGGGGCGGCTGCTCCAGGGTCCAGGGGCGGCTGTAGGTGCAGCTGCTCCAGAGGCCAGGGGCGGCTGCTGTAGGTGCGGCTGCTCTAGGGGCCAGGGGCGGCCGTCCCAAGGGCGGGCGCGGGGTAGGGCAGGGCGCCACGGTGAGCAGGGGCGACGCGCGGGTCGCGCGGGGGCGACGCGATGAGGCAGGGGCGACGCGCGCGGGTCCCGCAGCTGCGTCGCTACGAGGCGGGGGCGACGCGCGGGTCCCGCAGTTGCGTCGCGACGAGGCGGGGGCGACGCGCGGGTCCCGCAGCTGCGTCGCGACGAGGCGGGGGCAACGCGCGGGTCCCGCAGGGTCGTCGCGACGAGGCGGGGGGGGGGAAGTGCGGGTCCCGCAGAGGCGCCGCGAAGAGGCGGGGGCGACGCGCGGGTCCCGTAAGGGCGTCGCGAAGAGGCAGGGGGCGACGCGCACGGGTTCCGGCGGGCTGCAGGCGCCGGCGTGCAGCAGCCGCGGCGCGCGGGTTACGACCTGCGCGCGAGCGGCCTATGGGCGGCGTACGGGCCGCCACTGGGCTGCCTACGGGCTGCCTACGGGCTGCCTACGGACGGCAGCGGCCTACGGGCGGCGTACAGGCTGCCTACGGGCGGCAGTGGCCTACGGGCGGCGTACGGGCGGCCTACGGGCGGCAGCGGCCTACGGGCGGCGTACGGGCAGCGTAAGGGCGGCCTACGGGCGACGGCAGGCGACGGGCAGCCTACGGGCGACGGGCAGCCTACGGGCGGCGGCCACTAGGGCGCACGACGGCGCTAGTAGGGGCGCTCGACGGCGCTAGAGGGGGCGCTCGACGGCGCAAGAAGGGGCGCTCGACGGCGCTAGGAGGGGCGCTCGACGGCGCGAGAGGGGGCGCTCGACGGCGCGGTGGAACGGTGGGCCCAAACCAACTTCGGTCCTAGGTCCTGACCTAGGCGTCGGATACCATGTTAGAATCTAGATGTGAACGAGAATGAATGAAACTAGGTAGGAGGGGGATACAAGTAGGAAACCCTAACAAAGTTGTACCCCCTAAGGCTAAACCCACTATAGCCTACACAATATAAACATATAATGTTTGACAATTTTATCGTAACAAGCTGGTATCAGAGCTGGTATTAACGTGATTGCGGCGTCAGAGCATAATGGGATCCCAGGATGGAGAAGGATCTTCCGTACCTACGGATAGCGGAACTCAGGAAACCGGCATCGTGGTGCAGCAAGGAGCTCGAACAAACCAGGGGTCGCTCCTGAAGGAAGTACTGCGGAACTTCAGCGTTGAGAAGTTCAATGGCGACGGATACGATGACTGGTCATGGAAGATGCAGCTCTACTTCAGGCAAATCGGGCTTCTCAAGCTCATGACGGGAGTGGAGACGTGACCATCGGACGCAAGCCTACAAGCTGACTGGGATGAACGATCATCTGCGGGATACTACCTCCTGTCTCAGAGCCTAGAGCAAAATCAACGGCAGCACATAATGCACCTGCTGCCAGAAGAAGACTGCGGACCTCGAGCCTGGACTATGCTCAAGGACCTGCACGCGCCAACGTCCGTTGTGGCTACTCTGATGTTGGAACGGGAGCTGTCGTCTTTGCGACTTAGTGAGGGGGAGCCGATCCAAGGTGTTATCGACAAAATGCGGGACATCTATGCCAAGCTTACTGCTGCAGGGGTGTCATATCCAGAGCAAACCAAGTGTCTCAAGATGTTGTCGCTGTTGCCCGAATCCTGGCTACCGTTTACCAGCGGCCTAAGCTTGCCACAAAACCAGAGCTTATGGACCATGGAATGGGTGCGATCTAAGATTCTTGAAGAAGGCTTTCGGCGTCGTCAATTAAGAGGCGGGGATGAAGGGAGCAGCGGCTATGCGATGCAAGGCAGCAGAAGGGGAAGGGGCCGAGGAAGGCCCTGGCCTGGAAGAGGAACCCGTAATGATGACTATCGGCAGGAGCAACCAGGAAGCTCGTATGCTCGTGGTGGAGGAGCAAATCGAGGAGGACATGGGGCCAATGGGGGCAATACAAGAATGCAAGGACGTTGCTGGTACTGCAAGAAGATCGGGCATCCGTGGTTCAAGTGCAACACTAAGCCGGAGTGGTGGACCCCCACGAATCAGTCGAATGAAGGAAGGGGAGCAGGAGCCATGAACAACGACTCCGAAGACTATGCGGATGAAGAAGAGTACAACGAGCGATCGGCAGGACAGTTTTTTCATGTGGAGGGGGAAGAAAATGAAAGTGGGGCCTCAGCGAAAGTGGGAGCCGAGCTTCACCCATTAAGTGCCTGGATTCTAGACACGGGAGCATCGTGGACAATGACTCCGAGATCTGATCTATTGGACAAAGTTGGTGCAGCACCAATTTCGGAAGTTCGTTCAGCATCAGGACACGCATTGCAAGTGCAAGGAGCAGGCCGAGCACTGTTCAAGGGAGCAGACGGTAATCCTGTCATACTAGAGAACGTGCTACTGGTCCCAGATTTAAAGGCGAATCTGATATCGCTCAAGAGGCTTGGCAAGGCCGGAGTCAGCACCAACACGAATGGGTCAAAAAGCTCTAAGGGGGAGTTAGGAAACCGAGTTCTATGGGATCTGCGCGAAGACAAGGATGTCTTCAGGTCCATGTGGCAACTACCGGTGGTACCATGGGAAAGGGATGAGACCAGAGGCCTGGGGGAGAACAGCGCTCTAAGTGTGTCAGAGGAACGGGTGTCGGCAAGAAGCGGAGAAACAGATTGGGTGACTGCTCACAGGCGCCTCGGACACGTCAACA
Organism: Closterium sp. Naga37s-1; assembly: GCA_947471745.1. Lineage (NCBI taxonomy): Eukaryota > Viridiplantae > Streptophyta > Zygnematophyceae > Desmidiales > Closteriaceae > Closterium > Closterium sp. Naga37s-1. The sequence goes on from CANJKZ010000971.1 coordinate 1,157,470, forward strand.
TGACGGTATTGCAGCAGCTGGTCAAAGAGGAAGCGGTAAATGGACTGAAGCTGAGCGGCACCGCCCCGCAACATACGTGCGAAACATGCTTGGTGAGCAAGTTCACCAGATTCCCCTTCTCCTCGGTCTCCAAGCGCGGCAAAAAGCCGCTGGAACTAGTGCACATGGACCTCGTCGGGCCACTGCCAGTGCAAGGGGATGGGGAAGAGCGATATTTTCTCACGATCATCGACGACTGGAGCAGAGTTATGTGGGCCTACCCTCTCAGGCAAAAGAGCGATGCAGCAGCGGTGATTCAGGATGAATGGATTCCTACGGCAGAAACACAATCTGAATGTCGGGTGAAGCGGATTCGCACTGACCGTGGTGGAGAGTTCACGGGAGACAAGCTGGAGACCTGGCTGAAGAAGAGGGGAATCATAAAGGAAAAGACCACAGCTTATTCTCCACAGTCCAACGGGGTAGCTGAGCGAGCAAACAGAACGATTCTCGAGACAGCCCGAGCACTACTGATCGAGTCCGGTCTCGGAAACTCAAAGTGGCCGCATGCCGTAAGGCATGCAACGGTGGCACGAAACAGGGTCCTCACGAATGTCGGAGATGAGAGTTGGGTTCCAATGAGACGGTGGCTCAAGTGGAAACCGCCAGTTGACATGCTGCGCGTATTCGGATGCATGGCGGTGGCTCACGTTCCCAAAGCCCACAGGAGCAAGTTAGGCGCGAGCGCGATCTGGTGCGTGCACCTTGGTCTGGCACAGGAAAGCAAAGGGTGGCTGCTGTCGGAACCGAAGAAAGGGCGTTTCTTCGACAGCCGAGACGTGAAATTTCTTGATAACGTAATGTACGGGAGCTGGAAACAACAGCCGGAGGAGAAAACTGCCCAGCAGCTGCAGGAGATCTCTCTGTCACTCGATCTGAATCAGGAGGAAGCACCTCCGGCAGAACCTGAGGAAACCAAGGAGAACGGGGTCGAAGTCGAGGAAGGAAGCGAGGAGCCAAAGTCATCAAACGGATTGGCTTCATACAGTGGAGAAAGGAGAAGGGCAGACAGAAAACTACATCTGGTACGAGGTGCTGAAGCTGCAAGAGATACAGCCCACGGTCTGCAGCTTACCATGGGGCAGCTGCTGCTGGTCGTGCGGGACAACAGCTGCTGTTGCTGCAGGCCACCAGGCGCTGGAGCAGCCAGACCGCCAGCTGCTGTTGCACTCTGCCAAGTAGCGCTGCTGGTGTGGGGGGGGGGCATACCAAGAAAACACAAGTTAAGCCATTTGTAGCTTCATCCAGGAGGAGAGTGCAAGGTAAGCAGAATGAGAAGGGAGAAGGCAAGCTACTACTGCAGGGCTAGGAGATCCCGAGGTTCCTCACCGTCAGGCACTGCTGCAAGATGACAGGTGAAGATGCAGGCGGTCATGTGCTGCTGCAGGCAGCCAAGTGCTGCTGATCCTACTGGGTAATACTGCTGCCGAGCACCAGCAGCTGCCGCCGAGCGCCACCAGCTGCTGCTGCGGAGCGTCAAGTGCTGCTGGTGGTGCTCGGGGGAGGCCAGGTGCTGCCTCCGTTGCTCACCAACTGCTGTCACCGGGCATGTGCTAGTGCAGGGCGCCAGGAGCTGCTACTGCTGTTGTGCGCCACCTGAAGATAAAAGAAGCACACGGGAGAAGTGTTTAATCTGGAGCAGCTGGTCAAGCAGTGTAAGGAGACTACAGTGGAAGGGCTACGTACTTGTTCAAAGGAAGAAGACTAAGGAGAATGAATGAAAGGTCACTCACCTAGTCACGACGGAGAAGGCACGCAGCTGCCGCCGTGCGCCACAAGGAGCTGCCGCCGTGCTGCCGGGTGATGGTGCTGCTGCCGCCCGCCAGGCGCTGCTGGTGTTGTTCCAGTGCATCACCAGCCGCAGCTGCTGCCCGTCACCAGCTCTTGCAGGGACAAGTGACACAAAGCGAAGGTTAGTCAAGTGATGTGAGCTCAATCAAGACGATTGGAAGGGACGATATCTACTCCTGCGTACTAGGAGAACGAAGGGTTTGACTCACAAGGAAGTGTGCTGCTGCAGCCCGCCGGGTGGTGATGATGCTGCCGAGCGCCGGTCGCCAGTCCAGCAGCTGAGTGTCAGTCGCTGCTGGTCCCCCTCGCTCGCTGGATGCTGCCGCCACTCTCCAAGCGCCAAGTGTCGCCGTGCAGATGCCACACATCCGCGCCAGGAGCAGCAGGTGCTGCAGTCGTCGAGTAGCAAGAGCAGGTGGCCGCCGCCGATGCAGCAGCAGACTCACGCCAGGTCGTCAGCGACTGCTGACGCGAGGCAAATCGCCGAATGAGGGCGGAGCAGTCATGCGCAAGACGCTGCAAACGCTGCAGGAGCGCCAGGTCGTCCGCAGTGGCAGGAGGAGGTCGCGCACCAACGACAGCGCGAAAGGAGAAGCAGCTGCGCGATAGGAGAAGCAGATGCGCGCCCTGCTGCTGGAGTTCGCGCCATGATGCAGGGGGAGGCAGCGAGCCTTGCTGTAGACGACGTGCACTGGCAGCAGCAGTTGCGCGACTGCAGCTTCGGACGCACGAAACGCACTGAAGGAGCAGCTCAAGTCGTTGCACGACAAGAGAAGCAGCCACGCAACAGGAGTCGCAGCTGCGCACAATGCTGCAGGGGGTTGCGACAGCTGCTGCAGTCGAGCCAGTCGCTGCAGTCGCCAGCTGCAGCCGTTGTCAGTGCGTGGGCTGCTGAAATCGCGAACATATCTGCTGCAGAATGTCGCACGGCTGCAGTCGCGCTCAGGAGCAGTCACGCGCGACATGCAGTAGCACGCTCCGCGCCAGCGCGGCATGCTGCTGTTGAGGACGTATGCCAGCAGCAGTCGCGTGTCTGGGTGTTGCAACAACACGCGAAGCAGCTACGAATCGATTTCCTAAATACGACTGGATGAAAATCAGAGAGTTTCGCCATGACTGAATGGAATTGGGCAGCAGCGGCAGCCATGGCTAGAGAAAACTGGATATGGGTGGGAAGGTCAGCCGTGAGTGAACGAGATCTGTTGGAAACGAGAGTGACGAGCTAGAGAAGGAGCAGCAGCAATCGATCTGGGACAAGAGGAGCGTGACCCGATGTGACGAAACCCTAAAGAGGGGGGGACGGGAACAGTGTGGAGCGGAAGGTTGGTACTGTACGGAATTGGCGAGATTGGAGGCAAGGAGCAACACAAGGAGCGGAACTTGCGGCATACCAAAACAGTTACCGCACGTCACGTCCGCAATCATCGGCATCAACGCGTCCGAAACTTTGACAGCATAGGGTGAGGTTGGTTTTGTGGTAACCCACCTTATCCCCCCATCCTCAACAAGAATGAACCTCAGTATAACCTACAACAAGGGGGAGTGTTGGAAATATAAGGCATCAGAATATTATATGCTGTTAGATTTTAGTGTAGTCCCCTCTATAAGCATCTAGGCCCTACAATAATTGTACAATTATTGTAGAAGCTGATTGGCTGGAGTCTAGAGCTTCTGGGGGAAGAATTTGTTACGATAAAATCACTTAGTTCCTACTACTGATAGTTCCACAACAGCTGAAAAGCTCTTCTCGGGGTCACCTCCGAGGGTCCTTGGGTGCCTGACCGAATCCAGCCCCTATCCAAGGGTCCGAGTTTGTTGAAAGAGAATTCCAGTTATGTAGAACTGCAGCAGCTGAAGCCCTATGTCGCGGCGTAGTCAGAGAATCCTTGATAGCAGCGTGGGAGAGTGCTTGATAGGCAGAGTATATTTATTAATGTGCAAGACATACATTTATATATTCTCTAGGCTGTTTCTACTGCTATCTATCTAACATCTCTAAGCACTTCCTATCACTAGCGAGGCGCGAGCAATTTTCGCGTTTCCCTCGTTTTATTTTGTGACTCAGCTAGGTTGCGATTCGTCGGTGAATATTTTGAATGTTCGCGCGGAAGTTATTAACGGCATCGATCCGTTGTGTTTTTCGCGCCGTTCTGATAACGGCTTCGATCGATCCGTTTATTTGACTCAGCTCGCTGTTTTGAACATGCGTGCTGATCGTGGCCAATCCTCTTGCTTGACTCTTGATTGCGTGAGAAGTTTCGTCGCGTGCTTTTGATCACTCGAGTCGTGAGCAGCTTCTTGAGCTGAGGCGTTTCCGGAGCAGCTCGAAATGTCAGTGCTCGCGCTCCGTCATTTATCCGCGTCGACTGTTCAGAACACGTTCAGAACATGTTCAAAAACGGCGAACGCGAGCAGGATCCAATCGGTACCGTCGATCTTGTCGGTTTGAGCAGCAGCGAGCTCGAAAACACGAACAGAAGTTTCGAGCTGTGAAAACAGTGAGTCAAACTGAGTTTGAACTGCACTGTCACTTCTTATTGGCCGAATTACCTAACCCTTTGATCGCTCGATAATAACCGTCTCGCCCCAGCACTGCAGAAATGATTGTTGCACTCTCCAGGATAAAAACCGACTGATTGATATACAGAAATCAATTCTGTATTAACAGAATTATTGGTACTCCTTTATTGGAGTCACTATTATTGGTAATACAATTATTGGTGTGGATGGGTGGATATGGGCAGGGTAGCTGATAGCATAAATGCCCTGCTGTGTGATCTCATAATAATCCATTCCATTGTTCTGAATCCTTTCAGTTGCAAGGTTTCTCTTGTTTTTCTATCATATATCAAGGCTTCCGCTACGCCGGCACTATGCCTTTCTAGCACTTCTCACGGGCGCGTCTGTACATAGCGGGCCACGGAGCGGGTCTGGCCAAGATGGTGTTCATGCTTGAGCAAAGCTCCGTGCCCGAGATTCGCCCATAGGGCTGCCATGTGATCGTCTACCATGCTCTCGCCAGAGCTTGCTCCCTGCGCTACCACCTCGTGCTCAGCAAGAGCGATTGGTTCGACCCCATTGTGGCGAATGTGAGTAAGGTGGCGCAGGTGCTTGACTCGGTTCGTGCCCGGATTTAAAAGGAGGATAATGGAGGTGTGTTGTGTCGTTGCACTAATCAGGCCCAATTGGAATAAAATGATTCGGTTTTGTTGGAGACACGGTGAATATATTATTTCAGGGGAGGAACAGCGGAATGATTGGACTGAAACAGAAAGTTGGTACAAATACCTGACCCTAACCTCGGCTGTACATTATCACCGATGGTGCAGGAGAGGGTGGGGGTGGAAATACCCTAACTTTAGTTTGGTCGTGTGCGTTCATTTGGGGGAAAATATGTCACAAGTAACCAACATGGGACTCGATAACGTGAATGGTAAAAAATTAACGCGTACGTGTCAAATTGCAATTGTATCTCTAGGCTACAGTAGGGTCACTCGTTAATGAGTACAACACTTTAGGGTTAGGTTTCCCCTACTTGTACTCACCTCTTGCCTAGTTCAATCATTCATTCCTAGTTCTATTCTTGACATGTTATCAGAGTAGGAACCGTTCCTACATGGGCCCACCGTTCCGCCTAGTGGTAGCGCCACGCCCTACACAGTAGCCAGCGCGCTGTCGCCCTTAGCTCTCACTGTCGCGACCCTTGCAGCCCGTGCGCTGCCCCTGCGACCGCACTGCCCCTGCAGCCGTGCTCGCCCCTACGACCGTGCTGCCTCTGCAGTCGTGCTCGCCCCTGCTACCGTGTTGCCCCTGCAGCCGCGCCTCCCCGAGGACCTTGCACTGGAAGGTCTCCATGAGTCCTTTCTGCACCTTTTGAATCTCCGTCATGCTGCTGCTGAATAGCAGTATGTCGTCGACATACACTAGGAACAGCACCATCTCCTCCTTCTCGCCCTTCAGGAACAAGCTCTCATCACAGCTGCTTGCTTTGAAACCCAGCTCCCCCAAAGCGGCTGCCAGTTTTTGATACCAACACCTTGGAGCCTGCTTAAGACCGTAGATGGCCTTGTTCAGCTTGCATACTCTCCCCGTACCGTCCTCATATCCCGAAGGCTGCTCCATGTAGACTTCCTCCTCGATTACCCCGTAGAGAAAAGCTGTGTTTACATCCATCTGTTGGATGTACCATCTGCTCACCGCTGCGTCAGCGAGGATTACCCTCAGCGTTGAAGCTTTAGCAGTGGGCGCAAAAAGCTCGCGAAAATCCTCCCCTTCCTTTTGTTGAAAACCCTTTGCCACCAATCTGCTCTTGTACACTGTCACCTCGCACTTCTCGTCCGTTTTGATCCTCACGACCCATTTGCACTGAAGCGCCCTTTTTCCTTCCGGCAAGGGAACGAGCTCCCATGTGTTATTTTTTAACAGGCTGTTGTACTCGGCATCCCTGGACACGAGCCATTTTTCCTTGTCTACTCCTGCGAGGGCTTCCTCCATGCTCGAAGGTTGTTCAGGGATTACGAAGCAGTACGCCGGCTCTTCCTTGCTTTCAAACTCATTTTGTCTTGTTACTCCCCCTGAAACCAGCAGGTACACTTGAAACAACGGCTGCCCGCGGACAGCATCAGCTGGAGCCCTGCAGCAAGTGCTGACCGATTGCAGCAGCTGCTGGTGCAGGACGGCAGCACCAATGATCCCCTTTCTTGGTAAGTAACATTAATCGTAGGTCGTTCACTTGGCACCTAACTCATGTAAATGATAATGAAAACTGAAGAATGAACTTATGTCTCCCCCTCCAGCGTATAAGATGCTCCTCACCCCACTCCCCCTCTCACTCATGTGTTTGTAAGCATGCCCATGTGCAAACACATGAGTGAGGAGTGTGGTGCTACGTGATGTTCGGTTGGGCAGCACACCTTGAGGAACCCGTCCATGTGAGTGCTGCATCAGCACCATTGACTCTCTGAACCTTTGCAGATGTTGCACCATGTGGAATCGGGTGGACGCCGCTCATGCGGCTGCATGTGATGTCATGTCCTTTGGCGGGTGCGGGCTGATCCTTGTCTTCTGTCTCCTTGTATGTCAAGTCAGGCATGCGCACGCCTGTTGTTGCATATCCCACCTGGCTTCCAGCATCATCTTCATCCTCCACTGCTGCAGGTAACCCATTTGCTGCAGCACCTCCGTTTCCTTTGGTTGCATTGTCTTCATTAGCTCCAGGCAAGTCATGTTCAATGGAGTCTCCTTCATCCATCTTGAGCCTTTGTCCTTCTCCCCCTGAAGTCCACGCCGCAACGTGGGGTGAGACTTCATCATCATGTTGCTGCCATTTCAGTAAGGACCCAGCTCCCATCAACGTGTCATCAAAGGTGCGCGGTGAGTGCGTGTCCTTGTAAACGTCACGTATCATGTCCCTCATGACATGAGCCATGTGCGCAATACGGTAAGTGTCGGATGCAGGAGCAGATTGACCATTCAATCCGCCATGACCATGCGCATTCGATGATGCATCCTTATGAGTATGTCCAGCTTCATGGGCAAGAGCAAGTGCTGGCTGATATTCCATCATGAGCACTCCATGCACGTCCTTGCCAAGTCCAATTCGTACACCTCCATCTCCATTAGGCATGAAGATCTCGGTGTCGCCATCAGCAATGGTGCGAATCCGGGCTCCCTTTTTCAGCAGTTGACAGAAAGAGAGGAGATTGCTCTTCAAACCGGTTACGTAAAGCACTTACGTGTAGCGCACCGTTGTCCCATCGGGTGCCGTTGCTCTGATCGTGCCTACCATTGAGTTGTTCAGTGTGCTCCCATCAGCAAGCTCCACCTTTACTGGCTCGTACAGCTCCTTCAAACCCTCGAACCACCTTCTGTCCGAGGTCATATGCTGGCTGCATCCGCTGTCCAGCAACCACAGAGAACCTCCAGCACTTGGTGAGGTCGTCTGTGACGATCGAACCGTCGCAATGCATGTAACCATCCGTTTGTTGTCTTTCCCGACTGCCCCTTGCTTCTTTATCCCGTTGTTGTCACGTTTGGGGCTGCCACTCTTTCGAGGAGAGGACGAACGGCTGTTGCTGGTACGTCGGTTGGTCCTCCTTCTGTTCTGTTGTTCCCACCCCGGTGGTGACCATCCTGGTGGTGCCGTGTGACACTTGTAGAACGGGTGGCCCAGTTGCTTGCAAAACTAGCACATGAGAGTTGAGCGTCCGCCCTTTCCATCATTGCCCTTCATTTTCTCTCCGTACGTTGCTTGATGTCCTCCGTTTGAAGTTGCAGCATTCATGGTCCCGGTTTTCTCCGTTGCATGTGATATGTCGATGCACGCTTGACCAACCATGCGTTGCTTCCCGCCGTTTTGATCGTAGGAGTGATGCTTCACCACATCCGCGCGATCACGTCGCAAATCACCATTTGACTGCATCCCCTGTCCCGTGTGCTCCATGCTCCATGCAGGATCCATTCCCATTAGTGGACAAGACGCGCGAGGGGGTATGATGTTGTCTTCAAGAAGGTGAGATCTGCCCATTACAGGGGCTCCAATGGAATAAGAGTTAGTGGCAAAACGTTGAAGTGGGGGAGCACCAATAGCGTAGGATTCAAGTCCTACACCTTCCACGCCCACATTATCAAGTTTGCCACTCCCTTCACCAATTTGCATGTTGAATTTTGCTCTCAATGTCATTTGGAGTGCCGGTGATGCCCTTGCAATCATGCTCTCCAGGTACTCATGTTGAACCATTATGGCCTCTTCAAAGGCCTCGTATGCAGTGTCGACTTCATCGTCGAACCGCGCCATTGCCTTGATCCGATAGTTGCCTCTTGCTATGCCAATTTGCTAACGTGCCTGTCCAATATGACTGTAACAAGTTTCTGACCAAATTTCGGCAGCATGCCTTCTAGAGTAGCTCTGATACCATGCTAGAAAGGCATAGTGCCGGCGTAGCGGAAGCCTTGATATATGATAGAAAAGCAAGAGAGACCTTGCAACTGAAAGGATTCATAACAATGGAATGGATTATTATGAGATCACACAGCAAGGCATTTATGCTATCAGCTACCTTGCCCATATCCACCCATCCACACCAATAATTGTACAATTATTGTAGGGCCTAGATGCTTATAGAGGGGACTACACTAAAATCTAACAGCATATAATATTCTGATGCCTTATATTTCCAACAAGAAGAGGGCACGGACTGAGAGGGTGGGCGGAGGCGGAGGGAAGAGAGGAGGGGAGATTGTGGTTCATTCTTAAGATGAAGTGCAAGAGTACCGTAATCCCCCGGATAAAAGACCCTAGGGTCTTCTATTGATTTCAAAAAAAAATGAGGGGGTCCTACATAAATGGTACAAAAATTATAAGACCCGGGTCTCAAGATATTGTATGTGTTTAGACAGATGTAATGACTTTCATTCATGTAGCAAGTGATTGCTCCGTTAAAAAAATGCTCAATACCCACGCGAATCGGTTTCAGCAGGAGGCAGGCATTATCAGACTAGAATCTGAATGTGGCATTCTGATTGGCCACATTCTTTGGGGCGTAGCGCTCGAGGGGGGGTCGATTGAAATGTACCACGTCCACTGCACCGTCTCAGGCCGCCTAGGTATTGCTACACCTTTTTTTTTCCCGAAGAATGTAAAAAAAAAAAAAAGGGAGGGGGGGGGTCTTATAATGATTTCACCCCAAAAGGGGGGTCTAACTCAAACAGCCCATAATAAAAGACCCCCCCCCCCCGTATTAAAGACCCGGGTACATTATTGAGGGGGGGACTTTTATCCGGGGGATTACGGTATTAAAGTACGCATGAGGACAGATCGGACGTGGAGAGGAGAGGTGGGGGGAATTATGGATGATAATCATGCTGGTGAGACCCACCCCGTGCCCCGTGTAGCGGAGTGCTTGTGAAAAGAGGGCACGAACTAAGTGGGGGGGGCGACAGGGAAAGAGAGGGGAATGGAAATGGAAAGAAGAAGTGCAAGGAGCACTCAAATGAGCCTTAGAAGCATGCTCGCTAGAGGAAGACACATGCTCACTTGAGCGAGTAGCCCTCGCTAACGCGTGCAAGGAGTGAATGGAAGTGGAAAGGAGGAGTTGGGGTGGATTCAGAGATGGCGTTTATGTTAGTAGGTGCGGATCCATTGACGCACATCAATGCTGGTTTGACTTTTGAGAATTTCCAAAGGATCCAGCAATGGCGTTTATGTTAGTAGGTGCGGATCCATTGACGCACATCCGCACAAGTGTGGACCCATTAACATGCATCCGCAGAGAGAACTTGTAAGCCAGATTGGAGAGCTGGAGCGTATTGAGAGTAAAAACGAGATGTGGATTAGGCACGGAGAATCGTATGCATACTTGGACTCGACTCAATATACACCTGGATTCTAGGCACTCATAAAAAATCTGTGAGGTTGCAACCCTGGTTTGATTCATGTGAGAGCCGCCCAAAAGACAGAGCAGCAGATGAGGGGCGAGAGATTCCAACCATGCACAGCTGCGACGATTCACACACAACTGCCAGACTGGCCCAGAAGGTATGTAGCCTCTGGAGAACGCTTCAAACCGTTGCAGAGGCTACATACATACCTTCAAACCGTTGCAGAGGCTACATACATACCTTCAAACCGTTGCAGAGGCTACATACATACCTTCAAACCATCCGCACCACCCACCTTGCAGAATCGGCAGCGATCCGTTGAACACCACCACTCTCTCACACCCAAACCGCCTCACCACCTCCTCCTCCACCTCTTCAAAATTCGCCATAGCCCGCGGCCTCGACTTCGGCCGCTTGGCCAGCACGACCACCCAGTCGGAGGGGAAGGAGCGAGCCTCGGCGGGGGAGAGAGGGCGGTGGCTGCGGTAGGTCCAGTCGGGGCTGAAGAGAGGGATGCCGGAGGGGTGCAGCAGATGGCGGCGCCGCAGCGACTGCCAGAGGGCTCGGCTGGGATGGTCGCAGTCTTGGTATATGGGCTGGGGAATGGGGGAGGGGGGGGGGATGGGGGAGGGGGAGAAGGGGGACAGGGTTAACGAGGGACGTTGGGATGGTCGCAGTCCTGATATATGGGCTGGGAAATGGGGGATGGGAGGGAAGAAGAGCTGGAACGGAACGAACTGGGGGAATGGGGGGAGTGGGAGAGGGTTCTGGAGTGGGGCGAAAGGAGGAAAGGTGGGGAAGAGCGTGAGAGAGATGGATGGTTTGAAATCAGGTCAGGGTCAGATGTGAGAAGGTCTGATCTGATATGACGTGCCATGGGATGGCATTGGATGACATACCATGGCATGGGATGAGATGGCATGTGATAGCATGGTTGGTATGGCATGGCAGGGCATGGCATGTGAGAATGCAGTCTACCTACTCCTTTCCATCTGCATGCCATGCCATGCCATGCCACGCCATGCCATGCCATGCCGTGCAATGCCATGCCATGCCATGCATGCCTGTACCTGGTACACCACATTGGCGTGAAAGAGATCTTTGCTGGTCATGGGAAGCAGGTGAATTCGATCTGTGGGATGCCAACGAGTTCAGCCCCCAGCTGCTCATACATGCGCACCTGCTCGTGGAACACATGGCAGGGGAATGGGAAGATGGTATGGGAATGGGAATATGGGATGGGATGAAGTCACCTGTCGACTCAATATATGCCAACGAGTTCAGCGCCCAACTGCTCGTACATGCGCACCTGCCGGTAGGAGCGGCATGGACATGGGTGGGTGGCAAGGGAATGGCATGGGAGGCAAGGGAATGACACTGGAATGATTTGTCAAGTCGCTTCAAAACGAATCTGATCTGCTGGGACGGATGCCTATGAGTGAAGCGGCCATGTGCTCGTACACACGCTCCTGCAGCAATGAGTGCCACGGGAATATGGGATGGGAATGAGTTTTCAGTCGACTCAATGTATGGCAATCAGTGGAGCACCCAGCTGCTCATACATGTGCTTGCCTGCAACGAGTGGCATAAGACTATGAGATAGGAAATAAGCTTTAGTCGACTCAATGTGTGCCTATGAGTGGATGGAGCACCCAGCTGTTCATACGACATTGCCCAACAGCAGATACCCGGCCCACAGCACAACAGTGCAGCGAGAGGGCGCAGCTGCAACAGCTATTGTAAATCATCCAATGGCTGTACAAACCGAAATGAACCCACCTGGACACTTCTGGCGAGAACAGGCAGGTGGTGGTGAGCGAACATGGTGCTGTGCGGACATGGTGCTGTGCGAACATGGTGCTGTGCGGACATGGTGCTGTGCGGACATGGTGCTGTGCGGACATGGTGCAAGCAAGGGCTTTCATACAAGTACTGCTCGAGCCATACCCACCTGAGCTTTTGTCTGTTCTTTTTTTCTCTTTTTTTTACTCAATCTCCCACCTGGACGTCCCTGGTGAGCACAGGCAGGTGGCGCAGTGTGGACGCCATGAGAACCAGGATGCCATGAGAACCAGGATGCCATGAGAACCAGGATGCCATGAGAAGCACGATGCCATGAGAACCAGGATGCCATGAGAAGCACGATGCCATGAGAACCAGGACGCCATGAGAACCAGGACACCATGAGAACCAGGACGCCATGAGAAGCAGGACGCCATGAGAACCAGGACGCCATGAGAACCAGGAGGCCATGAGAACCAGGACGCCATGAGAACCAGGACGCCATGAGAACCAGGATGCCATGAGAACCAGGACGCCATGAGAAGCAGGAGGCCATGAGAAGCAGGAGGCCATGAGAAGCAGGAGGCCATGAGAAGCAGGACGCCATGAGAAGCAGGACGCCATGAGAAGCAGGACGCCATGAGAAGCAGGACGCCATGAGAAGCAGGACGCCATGAGAACCAGGACGCCATGAGAACCAGGACGCCATGAGAACCACGACGCCATGAGAACCAGGACGCCATGAGAAGCAGGACGCCATGAGAACCAGGACGCCATGAGAAGCGTGTCCTTCTAGGCGCCTAAGAGATTGCCATTGCCTCACTCCAGGCACTGCTCAAACCGAACCCCACCCACCTGGACATCCCTGGCTAGCACATGCAGGTGGCGCAGAGTGGAGGCCATGAGAGGTGCGGCGGCAAGAAATATCGGCACGAGTTCAACGAGGAAATGGTAGAAGTTGTTTCCCGCATGGACTGCCCAGTTGAACACTGCTGTTGGCAGCTCGTGCACCAGGTGGTTCGCGTCATACTTGAGCTGGTGGTGGGAGGGAAGGGAAGGGAACCGGAGGGATTAAGTAAGCAACACTTAGGAGACCTTCCTCGCAGCCCTCCCTCCTCGCAGCCCTCCCTCCTCACACCCCTCCCTCCTCACACCCCTCCCTCCACAGAGCTCTCACCATTCTGGGGAAGGAGCTTTCACCATTCTTGGGAAACACGAGCACCCGTTCCGCACGCCGGCATGCGAGGTTGAGAGAAAACCCGTTCTCGACCCCCCTCCAACACCAACCGTCTTCCCCTTCGCAACCCCTCACATAACCCTCCACCTCTCACCATTCCCAGGAAGCGCGAGCACCCGTTTCACGCAAAAGCATGTGAGCAGTTGAGATAGCTAACGTGTCTAAACAAACACTTCCTCCTCACATCACTTCCTCCTCACAACACTTCCTCCTCACAACACTTCCTCCTCACAACACTTCCTCCTCACAACACTTCCTCCTCACAACACTTCCTCCTCACATCACTTCCTCCTCACAACACTTCCTCCTCACATCACTTCCTCCTCACATCACTTCCTCCTCACATCACTTCCTCCTCACAACACTTCCTCCTCACATCACTTCCTCCTCACATCACTTCCTCCTCACATCACTTCCTCCTCACATCACTTCCTCCTCACATCACTTCCTCCTCACATCACTTCCTCCTCACAACACTTCCTCCTCACATCACTTCCTCCTCACAACACTTCCTCCTCACAACACTTCCTCCTCACAACACTTCCTCCTCACAACACTTCCTCCTCACATCACTTCCTCCTCACAACACTTCCTCCTCACATCACTTCCTCCTCACAACACTTCCTCCTCACAACACTTCCTCCTCACAACACTTCCTCCTCACATCACTTCCTCCTCACATCACTTCCTCCTCACATCACTTCCTCCTCACAACACTTCCTCCTCACATCACTTCCTCCTCACATCACTTCCTCCTCACATCACTTCCTCCTCACATCACTTCCTCCTCACATCACTTCCTCCTCACATCACTTCCTCCTCACATCACTTCCTCCTCACATCACTTCCTCCTCACATCACTTCCTCCTCACAATACTTCCTCCTCACATCACTTCCTCCTCACCTCACTTCCTCCTCACATCACTTCCTCCTCACATCACTTCCTCCTCACATCACTTCCTCCTCACATCACTTCCTCCTCACAACACTTCCTCCTCACATCACTTCCTCCTCACATCACTTCCTCCTCACATCACTTCCTCCTCACAACACTTCCTCCTCACATCACTTCCTCCTCACAACACTTCCTCCTCACATCACTTCCTCCTCACATCACTTCCTCCTCACATCACTTCCTCCTCACATCACTTCCTCCTCACATCACTTCCTCCTCACATCACTTCCTCCTCACATCACTTCCTCCTCACATCACTTCCTCCTCACAACACTTCCTCCTCACATCACTTCCTCCTCACATCACTTCCTCCTCACATCACTTCCTCCTCACATCACTTCCTCCTCACATCACTTCCTCCTCACATCACTTCCTCCTCACATCACTTCCTCCTCACATCACTTCCTCCTCACATCACTTCCTCCTCACATCACTTCCTCCTCACATCACTTCCTCCTCACATCACTTCCTCCTCACATCACTTCCTCCTCACATCACTTCCTCCTCACATCACTTCCTCCTCACATCACTTCCTCCTCACATCACTTCCTCCTCACATCACTTCCTCCTCACATCACTTCCTCCTCACAATCACTTCCTCCTCACATCACTTCCTCCTCACAATCACTTCCTCCTCACATCACTTCCTCCTCACAACACTTCCTCCTCACATCACTTCCTCCTCACAACACTTCCTCCTCACATCACTTCCTCCTCACATCACTTCCTCCTCACATCACTTCCTCCTCACATCACTTCCTCCTCACAACACTTCCTCCTCACATCACTTCCTCCTCACAACACTTCCTCCTCACATCACTTCCTCCTCACAACACTTCCTCCTCACATCACTTCCTCCTCACATCACTTCCTCCTCACATCACTTCCTCCTCACATCACTTCCTCCTCACATCACTTCCTCCTCACATCACTTCCTCCTCACATCACTTCCTCCTCACATCACTTCCTCCTCACAACACTTCCTCCTCACATCACTTCCTCCTCACCTCACTTCCTCCTCACATCACTTCCTCCTCACATCACTTCCTCCTCACATCACTTCCTCCTCACATCACTTCCTCCTCACAACACTTCCTCCTCACATCACTTCCTCCTCACATCACTTCCTCCTCACATCACTTCCTCCTCACATCACTTCCTCCTCACAACACTTCCTCCTCACATCACTTCCTCCTCACAACACTTCCTCCTCACATCACTTCCTCCTCACAACACTTCCTCCTCACATCACTTCCTCCTCACATCACTTCCTCCTCACATCACTTCCTCCTCACATCACTTCCTCCTCACATCACTTCCTCCTCACAACACTTCCTCCTCACAACACTTCCTCCTCACATCACTTCCTCCTCACAACACTTCCTCCTCACAACACTTCCTCCTCACATCACTTCCTCCTCACATCACTTCCTCCTCACATCACTTCCTCCTCACAACACTTCCTCCTCACATCACTTCCTCCTCACAACACTTCCTCCTCACATCACTTCCTCCTCACATCACTTCCTCCTCACATCACTTCCTCCTCACATCACTTCCTCCTCACAACACTTCCTCCTCACATCACTTCCTCCTCACAACACTTCCTCCTCACATCACTTCCTCCTCACAACACTTCCTCCTCACATCACTTCCTCCTCACATCACTTCCTCCTCACATCACTTCCTCCTCACATCACTTCCTCCTCACATCACTTCCTCCTCACATCACTTCCTCCTCACATCACTTCCTCCTCACAACACTTCCTCCTCACATCACTTCCTCCTCACCTCACTTCCTCCTCACATCACTTCCTCCTCACATCACTTCCTCCTCACATCACTTCCTCCTCACATCACTTCCTCCTCACAACACTTCCTCCTCACATCACTTCCTCCTCACAACACTTCCTCCTCACATCACTTCCTCCTCACAACACTTCCTCCTCACATCACTTCCTCCTCACATCACTTCCTCCTCACATCACTTCCTCCTCACATCACTTCCTCCTCACATCACTTCCTCCTCACATCACTTCCTCCTCACATCACTTCCTCCTCACAACACTTCCTCCTCACATCACTTCCTCCTCACCTCACTTCCTCCTCACATCACTTCCTTCTCACATCACTTCCTCCTCACATCACTTCCTCCTCACATCACTTCCTCCTCACAACACTTCCACCTCACATCACTTCCTCCTCACATCACTTCCTCCTCACATCACTTCCTCCTCACATCACTTCCTCCTCACATCACTTCCTCCTTACATCACTTCCTCCTCACAACACTTCCTCCTCACATCACTTCCTCCTCATATCACTTCCTCCTCACATCACTTCCTCCTCACAACACTTCCTCCTCACATCACTTCCTCCTCACATCACTTCCTCCTCACATCACTTCCTCCTCACATCACTTCCTCCTCACATCACTTCCTCCTCACATCACTTCCTCCTCACATCACTTCCTCCTCACATCACTTCCTCCTCACAACACTTCCTCCTCACATCACTTCCTCCTCACATCACTTCCTCCTCACATCACTTCCTCCTCACAACACTTCCTCCTCACATCACTTCCTCCTCACATCACTTCCTCCTCACAACACTTCCTCCTCACATCACTTCCTCCTCACAACACTTCCTCCTCACATCACTTCCTCCTCACATCACTTCCTCCTCACATCACTTCCTCCTCACATCACTTCCTCCTCACAACACTTCCTCCTCACATCACTTCCTCCTCACATCACTTCCTCCTCACATCACTTCCTCCTCACATCACTTCCTCCTCACAACACTTCCTCCTCACATCACTTCCTCCTCACAACACTTCCTCCTCACATCACTTCCTCCTCACAACACTTCCTCCTCACATCACTTCCTCCTCACATCACTTCCTCCTCACATCACTTCCTCCTCACATCACTTCCTCCTCACAACACTTCCTCCTCACAACACTTCCTCCTCACAACACTTCCTCCTCACATCACTTCCTCCTCACAACACTTCCTCCTCACATCACTTCCTCCTCACATCACTTCCTCCTCACATCACTTCCTCCTCACAACACTTCCTCCTCACATCACTTCCTCCTCACAACACTTCCTCCTCACATCACTTCCTCCTCACATCACTTCCTCCTCACATCACTTCCTCCTCACATCACTTCCTCCTCACAACACTTCCTCCTCACATCACTTCCTCCTCACATCACTTCCTCCTCACATCACTTCCTCCTCACAACACTTCCTCCTCACATCACTTCCTCCTCACAACACTTCCTCCTCACATCACTTCCTCCTCACATCACTTCCTCCTCACATCACTTCCTCCTCACATCACTTCCTCCTCACAACACTTCCTCCTCACATCACTTCCTCCTCACAACACTTCCTCCTCACATCACTTCCTCCTCACAACACTTCCTCCTCACATCACTTCCTCCTCACATCACTTCCTCCTCACATCACTTCCTCCTCACATCACTTCCTCCTCACATCACTTCCTCCTCACATCACTTCCTCCTCACATCACTTCCTCCTCACAACACTTCCTCCTCACATCACTTCCTCCTCACCTCACTTCCTCCTCACATCACTTCCTCCTCACATCACTTCCTCCTCACATCACTTCCTCCTCACATCACTTCCTCCTCACAACACTTCCTCCTCACATCACTTCCTCCTCACATCACTTCCTCCTCACATCACTTCCTCCTCACATCACTTCCTCCTCACAACACTTCCTCCTCACATCACTTCCTCCTCACAACACTTCCTCCTCACATCACTTCCTCCTCACAACACTTCCTCCTCACATCACTTCCTCCTCACATCACTTCCTCCTCACATCACTTCCTCCTCACATCACTTCCTCCTCACATCACTTCCTCCTCACAACACTTCCTCCTCACAACACTTCCTCCTCACATCACTTCCTCCTCACAACACTTCCTCCTCACAACACTTCCTCCTCACATCACTTCCTCCTCACATCACTTCCTCCTCACATCACTTCCTCCTCACAACACTTCCTCCTCACATCACTTCCTCCTCACAACACTTCCTCCTCACATCACTTCCTCCTCACATCACTTCCTCCTCACATCACTTCCTCCTCACATCACTTCCTCCTCACAATCACTTCCTCCTCACATCACTTCCTCCTCACAACACTTCCTCCTCACATCACTTCCTCCTCACAACACTTCCTCCTCACATCACTTCCTCCTCACATCACTTCCTCCTCACATCACTTCCTCCTCACATCACTTCCTCCTCACATCACTTCCTCCTCACATCACTTCCTCCTCACATCACTTCCTCCTCACATCACTTCCTCCTCACATCACTTCCTCCTCACATCACTTCCTCCTCACATCACTTCCTCCTCACATCACTTCCTCCTCACATCACTTCCTCCTCACATCACTTCCTCCTCACATCACTTCCTCCTCACACACTTCCTCCTCACATCACTTCCTCCTCACAACACTTCCTCCTCACATCACTTCCTCCTCACAACACTTCCTCCTCACATCACTTCCTCCTCACATCACTTCCTCCTCACAACACTTCCTCCTCACATCACTTCCTCCTCACATCACTTCCTCCTCACATCACTTCCTCCTCACATCACTTCCTCCTCACAACACTTCCTCCTCACATCACTTCCTCCTCACAACACTTCCTCCTCACATCACTTCCTCCTCACAACACTTCTTCCTCACATCACTTCCTCCTCACATCACTTCCTCCTCACATCACTTCCTCCTCACATCACTTCCTCCTCACAACACTTCCTCCTCACAACACTTCCTCCTCACAACACTTCCTCCTCACATCACTTCCTCCTCACAACACTTCCTCCTCACATCACTTCCTCCTCACATCACTTCCTCCTCACATCACTTCCTCCTCACAACACTTCCTCCTCACATCACTTCCTCCTCACAACACTTCCTCCTCACATCACTTCCTCCTCACATCACTTCCTCCTCACATCACTTCCTCCTCACATCACTTCCTCCTCACAACACTTCCTCCTCACATCACTTCCTCCTCACATCACTTCCTCCTCACATCACTTCCTCCTCACAACACTTCCTCCTCACATCACTTCCTCCTCACAACACTTCCTCCTCACATCACTTCCTCCTCACATCACTTCCTCCTCACATCACTTCCTCCTCACATCACTTCCTCCTCACAACACTTCCTCCTCACATCACTTCCTCCTCACAACACTTCCTCCTCACATCACTTCCTCCTCACAACACTTCCTCCTCACATCACTTCCTCCTCACATCACTTCCTCCTCACATCACTTCCTCCTCACATCACTTCCTCCTCACATCACTTCCTCCTCACATCACTTCCTCCTCACATCACTTCCTCCTCACAACACTTCCTCCTCACATCACTTCCTCCTCACCTCACTTCCTCCTCACATCACTTCCTCCTCACATCACTTCCTCCTCACATCACTTCCTCCTCACATCACTTCCTCCTCACAACACTTCCTCCTCACATCACTTCCTCCTCACATCACTTCCTCCTCACAACACTTCCTCCTCACATCACTTCCTCCTCACAACACTTCCTCCTCACATCACTTCCTCCTCACAACACTTCCTCCTCACATCACTTCCTCCTCACATCACTTCCTCCTCACATCACTTCCTCCTCACATCACTTCCTCCTCACATCACTTCCTCCTCACATCACTTCCTCCTCACATCACTTCCTCCTCACAACACTTCCTCCTCACATCACTTCCTCCTCACCTCACTTCCTCCTCACATCACTTCCTCCTCACATCACTTCCTCCTCACATCACTTCCTCCTCACATCACTTCCTCCTCACAACACTTCCTCCTCACATCACTTCCTCCTCACAACACTTCCTCCTCACATCACTTCCTCCTCACAACACTTCCTCCTCACATCACTTCCTCCTCACATCACTTCCTCCTCACATCACTTCCTCCTCACATCACTTCCTCCTCACATCACTTCCTCCTCACATCACTTCCTCCTCACATCACTTCCTCCTCACAACACTTCCTCCTCACATCACTTCCTCCTCACCTCACTTCCTCCTCACATCACTTCCTCCTCACATCACTTCCTCCTCACATCACTTCCTCCTCACATCACTTCCTCCTCACAACACTTCCACCTCACATCACTTCCTCCTCACATCACTTCCTCCTCACATCACTTCCTCCTCACATCACTTCCTCCTCACATCACTTCCTCCTTACATCACTTCCTCCTCACAACACTTCCTCCTCACATCACTTCCTCCTCATATCACTTCCTCCTCACATCACTTCCTCCTCACAACACTTCCTCCTCACATCACTTCCTCCTCACATCACTTCCTCCTCACATCACTTCCTCCTCACATCACTTCCTCCTCACATCACTTCCTCCTCACATCACTTCCTCCTCACATCACTTCCTCTCACATCACTTCCTCCTCACATCACTTCCTCCTCACAACACTTCCTCCTCACATCACTTCCTCCTCACATCACTTCCTCCTCACATCACTTCCTCCTCACAACACTTCCTCCTCACATCACTTCCTCCTCACATCACTTCCTCCTCACAACACTTCCTCCTCACATCACTTCCTCCTCACAACACTTCCTCCTCACATCACTTCCTCCTCACATCACTTCCTCCTCACATCACTTCCTCCTCACATCACTTCCTCCTCACAACACTTCCTCCTCACATCACTTCCTCCTCACATCACTTCCTCCTCACATCACTTCCTCCTCACATCACTTCCTCCTCACAACACTTCCTCCTCACATCACTTCCTCCTCACAACACTTCCTCCTCACATCACTTCCTCCTCACAACACTTCCTCCTCACATCACTTCCTCCTCACATCACTTCCTCCTCACATCACTTCCTCCTCACATCACTTCCTCCTCACAACACTTCCTCCTCACAACACTTCCTCCTCACAACACTTCCTCCTCACATCACTTCCTCCTCACAACACTTCCTCCTCACATCACTTCCTCCTCACATCACTTCCTCCTCACATCACTTCCTCCTCACAACACTTCCTCCTCACATCACTTCCTCCTCACAACACTTCCTCCTCACATCACTTCCTCCTCACATCACTTCCTCCTCACATCACTTCCTCCTCACATCACTTCCTCCTCACATACACTTCCTCCTCACATCACTTCCTCCTCACATCACTTCCTCCTCACATCACTTCCTCCTCACAACACTTCCTCCTCACATCACTTCCTCCTCACAACACTTCCTCCTCACATCACTTCCTCCTCACATCACTTCCTCCTCACATCACTTCCTCCTCACATCACTTCCTCCTCACAACACTTCCTCCTCACATCACTTCCTCCTCACAACACTTCCTCCTCACATCACTTCCTCCTCACAACACTTCCTCCTCACATCACTTCCTCCTCACATCACTTCCTCCTCACATCACTTCCTCCTCACATCACTTCCTCCTCACATCACTTCCTCCTCACATCACTTCCTCCTCACATCACTTCCTCCTCACAACACTTCCTCCTCACATCACTTCCTCCTCACCTCACTTCCTCCTCACATCACTTCCTCCTCACATCACTTCCTCCTCACATCACTTCCTCCTCACATCACTTCCTCCTCACAACACTTCCTCCTCACATCACTTCCTCCTCACATCACTTCCTCCTCACATCACTTCCTCCTCACATCACTTCCTCCTCACAACACTTCCTCCTCACATCACTTCCTCCTCACAACACTTCCTCCTCACATCACTTCCTCCTCACAACACTTCCTCCTCACATCACTTCCTCCTCACATCACTTCCTCCTCACATCACTTCCTCCTCACATCACTTCCTCCTCACATCACTTCCTCCTCACAACACTTCCTCCTCACAACACTTCCTCCTCACATCACTTCCTCCTCACAACACTTCCTCCTCACAACACTTCCTCCTCACATCACTTCCTCCTCACATCACTTCCTCCTCACATCACTTCCTCCTCACAACACTTCCTCCTCACATCACTTCCTCCTCACAACACTTCCTCCTCACATCACTTCCTCCTCACATCACTTCCTCCTCACATCACTTCCTCCTCACATCACTTCCTCCTCACAACACTTCCTCCTCACATCACTTCCTCCTCACAACACTTCCTCCTCACATCACTTCCTCCTCACAACACTTCCTCCTCACATCACTTCCTCCTCACATCACTTCCTCCTCACATCACTTCCTCCTCACATCACTTCCTCCTCACATCACTTCCTCCTCACATCACTTCCTCCTCACATCACTTCCTCCTCACAACACTTCCTCCTCACATCACTTCCTCCTCACCTCACTTCCTCCTCACATCACTTCCTCCTCACATCACTTCCTCCTCACATCACTTCCTCCTCACATCACTTCCTCCTCACAACACTTCCTCCTCACATCACTTCCTCCTCACAACACTTCCTCCTCACATCACTTCCTCCTCACAACACTTCCTCCTCACATCACTTCCTCCTCACATCACTTCCTCCTCACATCACTTCCTCCTCACATCACTTCCTCCTCACATCACTTCCTCCTCACATCACTTCCTCCTCACATCACTTCCTCCTCACAACACTTCCTCCTCACATCACTTCCTCCTCACCTCACTTCCTCCTCACATCACTTCCTCCTCACATCACTTCCTCCTCACATCACTTCCTCCTCACATCACTTCCTCCTCACAACACTTCCACCTCACATCACTTCCTCCTCACATCACTTCCTCCTCACATCACTTCCTCCTCACATCACTTCCTCCTCACATCACTTCCTCCTTACATCACTTCCTCCTCACAACACTTCCTCCTCACATCACTTCCTCCTCATATCACTTCCTCCTCACATCACTTCCTCCTCACAACACTTCCTCCTCACATCACTTCCTCCTCACATCACTTCCTCCTCACATCACTTCCTCCTCACATCACTTCCTCCTCACATCACTTCCTCCTCACATCACTTCCTCCTCACATCACTTCCTCCTCACATCACTTCCTCCTCACAACACTTCCTCCTCACATCACTTCCTCCTCACATCACTTCCTCCTCACATCACTTCCTCCTCACAACACTTCCTCCTCACATCACTTCCTCCTCACATCACTTCCTCCTCACAACACTTCCTCCTCACATCACTTCCTCCTCACAACACTTCCTCCTCACATCACTTCCTCCTCACATCACTTCCTCCTCACATCACTTCCTCCTCACATCACTTCCTCCTCACAACACTTCCTCCTCACATCACTTCCTCCTCACAACACTTCCTCCTCACATCACTTCCTCCTCACAACACTTCCTCCTCACATCACTTCCTCCTCACATCACTTCCTCCTCACATCACTTCCTCCTCACATCACTTCCTCCTCACATCACTTCCTCCTCACATCACTTCCTCCTCACATCACTTCCTCCTCACATCACTTCCTCCTCACATCACTTCCTCCTCACATCACTTCCTCCTCACATCACTTCCTCCTCACATCACTTCCTCCTCACATCACTTCCTCCTCACAATACTTCCTCCTCACATCACTTCCTCCTCACCTCACTTCCTCCTCACATCACTTCCTCCTCACATCACTTCCTCCTCACATCACTTCCTCCTCACATCACTTCCTCCTCACAACACTTCCTCCTCACATCACTTCCTCCTCACATCACTTCCTCCTCACATCACTTCCTCCTCACAACACTTCCTCCTCACATCACTTCCTCCTCACAACACTTCCTCCTCACATCACTTCCTTCTCACATCACTTCCTCCTCACATCACTTCCTCCTCACATCACTTCCTCCTCACATCACTTCCTCCTCAGATCACTTCCTCCTCACATCACTTCCTCCTCACATCACTTCCTCCTCACACACTTCCTCCTCACATCACTTCCTCCTCACATCACTTCCTCCTCACATCACTTCCTCCTCACATCACTTCCTCCTCACATCACTTCCTCCTCACATCACTTCCTCCTCACATCACTTCCTCCTCACATCACTTCCTCCTCACATCACTTCCTCCTCACATCACTTCCTCCTCACAACACTTCCTCCTCACATCACTTCCTCCTCACATCACTTCCTCCTCACATCACTTCCTCCTCACATCACTTCCTCCTCACATCACTTCCTCCTCACAACACTTCCTCCTCACATCACTTCCTCCTCACATCACTTCCTCCTCACATCACTTCCTCCTCACATCACTTCCTCCTCACATCACTTCCTCCTCACATCACTTCCTCCTCACATCACTTCCTCCTCACATCACTTCCTCCTCACAACACTTCCTCCTCACATCACTTCCTCCTCACATCACTTCCTCCTCACATCACTTCCTCCTCACAACACTTCCTCCTCACATCACTTCCTCCTCACAACACTTCCTCCTCACATCACTTCCTCCTCACATCACTTCCTCCTCACATCACTTCCTCCTCACATCACTTCCTCCTCACATCACTTCCTCCTCACAACACTTCCTCCTCACATCACTTCCTCCTCACAACACTTCCTCCTCACATCACTTCCTCCTCACAACACTTCCTCCTCACATCACTTCCTCCTCACATCACTTCCTCCTCACATCACTTCCTCCTCACATCACTTCCTCCTCACATCACTTCCTCCTCACATCACTTCCTCCTCACATCACTTCCTCCTCACAACACTTCCTCCTCACATCACTTCCTCCTCACCTCACTTCCTCCTCACATCACTTCCTCCTCACATCACTTCCTCCTCACATCACTTCCTCCTCACATCACTTCCTCCTCACAACACTTCCTCCTCACATCACTTCCTCCTCACATCACTTCCTCCTCACATCACTTCCTCCTCACATCACTTCCTCCTCACAACACTTCCTCCTCACATCACTTCCTCCTCACAACACTTCCTCCTCACATCACTTCCTCCTCACAACACTTCCTCCTCACATCACTTCCTCCTCACATCACTTCCTCCTCACATCACTTCCTCCTCACATCACTTCCTCCTCACATCACTTCCTCCTCACATCACTTCCTCCTCACATCACTTCCTCCTCACAACACTTCCTCCTCACATCACTTCCTCCTCACCTCACTTCCTCCTCACATCACTTCCTCCTCACATCACTTCCTCCTCACATCACTTCCTCCTCACATCACTTCCTCCTCACAACACTTCCTCCTCACATCACTTCCTCCTCACATCACTTCCTCCTCACATCACTTCCTCCTCACATCACTTCCTCCTCACATCACTTCCTCCTCATATCACTTCCTCCTCACATCACTTCCTCCTCACAACACTTCCTCCTCACATCACTTCCTCCTCACATCACTTCCTCCTCACATCACTTCCTCCTCACATCACTTCCTCCTCACATCACTTCCTCCTCACATCACTTCCTCCTCACAATCACTTCCTCCTCACATCACTTCCTCCTCACAACACTTCCTCCTCACAACACTTCCTCCTCACATCACTTCCTCCTCACAACACTTCCTCCTCACAACACTTCCTCCTCACATCACTTCCTCCTCACAACACTTCCTCCTCACATCACTTCCTCCTCACATCACTTCCTCCTCACATCACTTCCTCCTCACATCACTTCCTCCTCACATCACTTCCTCCTCACATCACTTCCTCCTCACATCACTTCCTCCTCACATCACTTCCTCCTCACAACACTTCCTCCTCACATCACTTCCTCCTCACCTCACTTCCTCCTCACATCACTTCCTCCTCACATCACTTCCTCCTCACATCACTTCCTCCTCACATCACTTCCTCCTCACAACACTTCCTCCTCACATCACTTCCTCCTCACATCACTTCCTCCTCACATCACTTCCTCCTCACATCACTTCCTCCTCACATCACTTCCTCCTCATATCACTTCCTCCTCACATCACTTCCTCCTCACAACACTTCCTCCTCACATCACTTCCTCCTCACATCACTTCCTCCTCACATCACTTCCTCCTCACATCACTTCCTCCTCACATCACTTCCTCCTCACATCACTTCCTCCTCACATCACTTCCTCCTCACAACACTTCCTCCTCACATCACTTCCTCCTCACAACACTTCCTCCTCACAACACTTCCTCCTCACATCACTTCCTCCTCACAACACTTCCTCCTCACAACACTTCCTCCTCACATCACTTCCTCCTCACATCACTTCCTCCTCACATCACTTCCTCCTCACATCACTTCCTCCTCACATCACTTCCTCCTCACATCACTTCCTCCTCACATCACTTCCTCCTCACATCACTTCCTCCTCACATCACTTCCTCCTCACATCACTTCCTCCTCACATCACTTCCTCCTCACAACACTTCCTCCTCACATCACTTCCTCCTCACAACACTTCCTCCTCACATCACTTCCTCCTCACAACACTTCCTCCTCACATCACTTCCTCCTCACATCACTTCCTCCTCACATCACTTCCTCCTCACATCACTTCCTCCTCACATCACTTCCTCCTCACATCACTTCCTCCTCACATCACTTCCTCCTCACATCACTTCCTCCTCACAACACTTCCTCCTCACATCACTTCCTCCTCACCTCACTTCCTCCTCACATCAATTCCTCCTCACATCACTTCCTCCTCACATCACTTCCTCCTCACATCACTTCCTCCTCACAACACTTCCTCCTCACATCACTTCCTCCTCACATCACTTCCTCCTCACATCACTTCCTCCTCACAACACTTCCTCCTCACATCACTTCCTCCTCACAACACTTCCTCCTCACATCACTTCCTCCTCACATCACTTCCTCCTCACATCACTTCCTCCTCACATCACTTCCTCCTCACATCACTTCCTCCTCACATCACTTCCTCCTCACATCACTTCCTCCTCACATCACTTCCTCCTCACAATCACTTCCTCCTCACATCACTTCCTCCTCACATCACTTCCTCCTCACATCACTTCCTCCTCACATCACTTCCTCCTCACATCACTTCCTCCTCACATCACTTCCTCCTCACATCACTTCCTCCTCACATCACTTCCTCCTCACATCACTTCCTCCTCACAACACTTCCTCCTCACATCACTTCCTCCTCACATCACTTCCTCCTCACATCACTTCCTCCTCACATCACTTCCTCCTCACATCACTTCCTCCTCACATCACTTCCTCCTCACATCACTTCCTCCTCACATCACTTCCTCCTCACATCACTTCCTCCTCACATCACTTCCTCCTCACAACACTTCCTCCTCACATCACTTCCTCCTCACATCACTTCCTCCTCACATCACTTCCTCCTCACATCACTTCCTCCTCACATCACTTCCTCCTCACATCACTTCCTCCTCACATCACTTCCTCCTCACAACACTTCCTCCTCACATCACTTCCTCCTCACATCACTTCCTCCTCACATCACTTCCTCCTCACAACACTTCCTCCTCACATCACTTCCTCCTCACATCACTTCCTCCTCACATCACTTCCTCCTCACATCACTTCCTCCTCACATCACTTCCTCCTCACATCACTTCCTCCTCACAACACTTCCTCCTCACATCACTTCCTCCTCACATCACTTCCTCCTTACATCACTTCCTCCTCACAACACTTCCTCCTCACATCACTTCCTCCTCACAACACTTCCTCCTCACATCACTTCCTCCTCACATCACTTCCTTCTCACATCACTTCCTCCTCACATCACTTCCTCCTCACATCACTTCCTCCTCACATCACTTCCTCCTCACATCACTTCCTCCTCACATCACAGGACTCCCCTCACACCGCTCCCCCCACAGGTCTCCCCCACAGCGCTCCCCCCACAGCGCTCCCCCCACAGAGCTCCCCCCACAGCGCTCCCACCACAGCGCTCCCACCACTAGGCTCCCCCCACAAGGCCCCCCCTACACCACTCGCCCCACAGCCCTCCCCCCACAGCGCTCTCCCCACAGCCCTCCCCCCACAGCCCTACCCCCACAGGGCTCTCACCGCAGTTCCCGGGAAGCGCGCGCACCCGTTTTGCACGAAGAGGTGCGAGCGGTTGAGAGCTAACCCGTCGTTCGTCACAAACACATTCTCCAGCCGCATCATCTGCAGCGCATGCGCCCCGTGCGGCGTGAAGTCCTGCTGGTGCGAGCACGTCTCGTCAAACGGCAACCTCCCCTTGTCCTGCCCTGCACTGTCCCCTTTAAGGGGGCAGTTTATAGGAGGGGCGATTTCAGTCTCGGGTTCGTCCATGAGGTGGGGGTTCCAGCAGGCCTGCACGTTGGGGAAGCGGGCGGTGCATGAGCCGAAGGAGGGACAGGGAGGGCCGTGGCACCCAAGCTTCACTTGCCATTCTGACTCGCCTGAGACACTCCCTTCTGAGACACGTTCTTCTGAAACACTGTTCGCTGCAGCAGCACTTGTAACATTTCCTGTAGAATCTTCCAAACTGCCACCTGAGAAGTCATTTGAACTGCCACTTGGCCCGTCACCTGAACCTCCGTGTGAGATGTTACTATCTGACGCGCATGCGCTGTCACTGGCGCTGACTGGCTTGATTGGAGCTCCGGAGAGATCGGAGCGCTCGGCATTGCGATGAGGAAGGTGTTCAAAGAAGCCCATGAAGACGTTGGACAGGCGAGAGGTGTCGACAGGGCAGCGCAGGGGACGAATCACGAGGCTGACTCGCTCCGGGTGGATCCTGGCATGGAAGGGAGGGGAAGGGGGCGTAACAGAGAACAGGATGAGTGGATAATGTGTGTGCCTGTGTGTGTGCGTGTCTGCGTGCATGTGTGCATGCGTGCGTGCCTGCGTGCGTGCATGCATGCGTGAAAGAAAGGTGTTCAAAGAAGCCCATAAACACGTGGGACAGGCGAGAGGTGTCGAGAGGGCAGCCCAGCAGACGAATCACGAGGGTGAAGTTGGTGAGAATTCGGTTTCTCTAAGTCCAAAACCAGGCTGTCTGTCAGGCCGCCTGTCTCAGCAAAGGGTGAACCCCCTGCGTGGCAGCCATGATTGTATCACGGGTGGGGCGGAGCGGGCATGGCTGGCGGCTGTCTGGCATGCTCTCAGGGGCATGGCTGGCTGCCTGCGCTAGCTCATGGACATGGCGGCACGGGCATGGCGGCATGGGCATGGCATGGCAGCATGGGCATGGCGGCATGGGCATGGTGGCATGGGCATAGCATGAGCATGGTGGCATGGGAATGGCATGAGCATGGCGACATGGGCATGGCAGGAAGGGGTATGGCGGCACGAGCATGGCTGCACGAGCATGGCTGCACGAGCATGGCGGCACGAGCATGGCTGCACGAGCATGGCTGCACGAGCATGGCTGAACGAGCATGGCTGCATGGGCAGGGCATGAAGGCGGCATCTTGGACCGAAAGGAGGTCTCCAATGCAGGGCCATGCTGCCATGAATGGAACCAGAATCACCGACCATGGTCAGCCGCCGGGCTGCGGGTATCACGTCCGCAAATGTTCCCCTCATCATGAGCCCACTACACCACCTGGTTGGCCCTTGCGTGCTGCAAAGGGAGGTATGAGCCATGGCTCAATCGCTAGGCACCGCCCTTCGCTGCGTGCCAATTCTATGTCTGGGTGAACAGGGACTGGGCTCGGCCTGATGGTACTAAGGCGTGCAGCGCCAGGAGTCTAATTTTGGGCGCCTCAAAAAGTTGACAAGGGCGCGGCCTGATAAGGGCTCGGCCTGACAAGGGCTCGGCCTGACAAGGGCTCGGCCTGACAAGGGCTCGGCCTGACAAGGGCTCGGCCTGATAAGGGCTCGGTCTGATAAGGGCTCGGCCTGATAAGGGCTTGGTCTGATAAGGGCTCGGTCTGTGCAGCGCCAGGAGATGGAAACATATATATCGTCCGCTTGCTAGCTGGTGCAGCCTCTACTATTGCTGCCAAGGGGGAAGAAGCGTATTACTAGGTCGACCGGGCCTGCTGCCTAGTGATTCGCCAGATTCATTAGTTGTCAAACCGACCTGAATCGCTCTGGCAGGTAATAGTTGAGCTCGCCTTCGAACTCTGCCACTCTGCCCGCCAGATTGAGGCTCGGAGAATGCTGGCCGTTCGATGCGGCTGAAAAGAAGTATCGCACGGGGGGGTCATCATGGACAAAAGGAGGGGGGGTGATGAAAAAGGGACGCAGGCAGGGAGGGAGCGGGAAGAGGTGCTGCGATGGCCTAGTACTACAACTCTCGTTACCGTCATTCACGGCGGATGCATTGACGGAAATCGTCATGAAGACGGCGACGACCACCCGGAACAATCGCCGATTAGTAGCGTCAGGCTGCGCCATTATAAAGTCTCGAGACGATCACAGAATGACTCGCGCAACTGCTGCTACTCGAGTAGAAGCGGCCACAGCGATACCCTAGAAAAATCCGGCGGAGAACTCACAGCGCTGTATACTACGGATAGAGCAGTTCAACCCTAAGTTGGGGTTGATGTGACCGTCACGGCTATGCTCAATAAGCAGCAATTCACATCACAGGACGCACATCAGTGGTAGGCGCGCCAGGGAGCTCACCTACCTAGGGTGACCTGAGCTTTCACCTGGCAGTTACTAGACGATGCCTGCATCCCAAAAATGTTTGGCCGAAATACTAAGTAAACACAATGCCTACACATTGTCTTTACGTAGAGCGCACATAGTACTGACGAACTATGTAAGTATAGGTTCTGCGACAAACAAGCTACTCTTCACCTGGCAATACAGTACGTGCTTTGTACTTACTTGAAATCATACTACGAATGTATATTGTACATGGTCCGCATACAGAAAGCATTTACTCCCATCAACCAATTACAGTTAGTACGAGGTTCACACTATGAAACCAGTCGCCCTAAAACGTGCAGTATATACATAGTAATTACGTTATGCTCACAAAGCAATACCCGTTTTGATTGTACATTGTAAGCATGTTACATCGCCTCTGTTCATTAACATATGCTATGGTGGATAGTCATAAATTTGAAATTTGTAGTTGAATGTATAAACTAATAAAACAATACACAAGAACACAACCAACTAAACTCAACTCTAAACCGTCGAATGGGTAAAAGCCTTCACAGGCATGAATCTTCACGATCATCGATAGCTGGCAGACACGACCAACCCACCCTGAAAAAACAGGAGACAACGTACGACGTTTAAAATAAGCGCTGGAAACTAACCAATTAGCTGCCAACAACTGTGGGAAAACGAATACAGCTGAGGTCAAATACAGCATAATAGGGTATGCTGGACTGCCAAACCAGTCGCCTGCAAAATCACGACACACTCACGTCTCGTTAGCGCTAGGAAAACGGGCTCTAAAGTGAAGCAAAGCTCTATGTACTAACCATGGTGTCGCTGCACGCACGCCATTGTGGCCAGAAGTCATGCGTACACGATGGCTAAAAATACGTGAAAATCGAAGAGAAGCTTTGAAGTAACGCCTAATATTTTGAAGGTGACTGAAGGATCCAACTCGACGGGAGCGTGGTTGCCGGTAAGGAACCCGAAGAAGGCAACTAAGGCCAGAAAGACAGTCGCGATGGAAAATGAGAGCTGCAAGCAATGAAGTGGAGGAGGAAATGAAGATGTGCTCAGAATATACCAAGTCAAGCAGTGAGTTCCTCCCCCGAAATCTGAGCCTGATTGAACATGAACCAATCCGAATCGAGATCTCAATATCTTGTGCCAACTCACTGCATCTCTCGATCTTAACCATTGAACGCCTGAATACATCTACAATTACAGTTTTATAGCCAATCACACAATGACAGCTGAAAGAGTCACGTAATTTCTGCTGTCTAGCGAAATAGCAGGTTGATGCACCTGAAATCTAGATCGTTCGAAGTTAGGACCATCAACGGTTGTGATTCCAACCTTTCTAATGTTGGTGCTTAATCTTCACCGTCCCCTTTGTTTCTCATCGACAGTTGTACTCAGCCTTTGCATCTAAAAATCGACGACTGAAAAAAAACCAATCTGTCAGAATGTTATAATTGTCTAGCCTGCAGTGGGGTACTCTATAGCGAGTACAACCCAATTAGGGTTTCCTATATGTATGCCAACTGCTGCTAGTGCAAATCCTCCTTTCTTCATTTCTCCTTCTGACTGCTACTTCTGATATGGTTTCAGAGCAGGTCGACCCCCTTGGGTCGATCCTGTGGGTGGGCCCACCACCTAATGCTTCCGCTGCTCTACTCCTGTCGCGCGCCCCGGGCGCGCTACCCTTTCTTCCTGCCGGTTTCCCGGTTTCCCTGTGTGGCGCGCGCCCGGGGGGCGCGCGGCCCTTTTTCTTCCTGGCGAGGCGCGCGCGCCCCCCCGTCCGTCCGTTGTGCCGCCCTGGCGAGGCGCGCGCGGCCCCCGCCCGTCAGTCGTGGCGCCCTGGGGGGCAGCGCGCGCTCCCCGCCCGTCCGTCGTGGCGCCTTGGGGGCAGCGCGCTCGGCCCCCGCCCGTCCGTCGTCGCGCCCTCGAGGGCAACGCGCGGCCCCCGCCCGTCCGTCGTGGCGCCTTGGGGGGCAGCGCGCGCTCCCCGCCCGTCCTGTCGCGGCGCCCTGGCATGGCGCGCGCGGCCCCTGCTGCTTCGCCGCGGCGCCCTGGCCAGGCGCGCGCGGCCCCTGCTGTTTCGTCGCGGCGCCCTGGCCAGGCGCGCGCGGCTCCTGCAGGACCGTCACGGCGCCCTGGCAAGGCGCGCGCGGCCCCTGCTGGTCCGTTGCGGCGCCCTGGCTAGGCGCTCGCGGCCCCTTCCTGTCCCGTCCCCCCCCCCCCCCCCGTGCTGCCCATTACTCTCGTGCCGCCGTGCGTTCTGCGGTGGTGGGGGGTGTGGGGTGGCGAGCATGGGGGTGCGCGGTGTGGGTGCTCCCCTTCCCTTTCCCCTCCTCCTTGTTCGTCTCCCACTGCTGCAGCTGCTGCTGAGGGGGGTGGAGGTGTGGGAGTCGCGGGGAGTGGAGCTAGGGGGGTGACGTGGAAGTGGAGCTAGGGTTTCTGCAAGAGGTGTGTGAAAGGGGTGTGGGTCAGTTGGAGGAGGTTGTGTGGAGGTAGCTGTCGTGTCGCCTGCAGCGCCTGTAGTCCGTCGCCCTTGCTTCAGTAGCCAGTGAGCCTGTTGCACCAGTCGCCAGTGGGTCCGTTGCTCCTGCCGCTCGTCTTAGCCGCGGAGCCAGTCACTCCAGTAGTCCGTCGCCCTTGCTTCGGTAGCCACTGAGTCAGCCGCTCCTGTGCCCGTGCCTCTGCAGCTTCAATCGTTGCCTCCCATCTTCTCTCCTTCCACAGTTCCTCCTCCTCCTCACTTGCCCGCTGTGATTACCTCTAGCTTTGCTTATAATTGTGAACTATTACTATGCTTGCTCATTGTGCTGATTACACCCCACTTTGGCTATGGGGGTGTGTCAGAATGTTATAATTGTCTAGCTTGCAGTGGGGTACTCTATAGCGAGTACAACCCAATTAGGGTTTCCTATATGTATGCCAACTGCTGCTAGTGCAAATCCTCCTTTCTTCATTTCTCCTTGTGACTGCTACTTCTGATACAATCGACGGCTCACATTCCAACCTTTTGTGAGGAACGAATCATAGGCAGCCCCGAATGCAATGGTTAACAGATATGGAATCGACGGCTGAGATTATCGTTTGTGTGATTAGGGTAAAAAATGACTAGCCCCTCCTCTAAACTCCAAGGGCGTTGGAAGCGATGCATTGAAGTACATACACACTTGTTTCTGTGTGGAGAGCTGTTTTTTAGGGTGAGTATGCACATCGCACCCTCCAATGGTCTACGAGCAGGCTGGAGGTGTCGAGTGTAGTGTGTCTGTACTCCACCCTAATTTCATTGTCCATACTTCGCTTCCGAGTTGGTTGTGCAAGTGCACTCGCTACCAGGAGGGGGGTTTACACTGTATCTGCACACGCTACACCCTAGCAGTACTTGACTCGAGCACGCGAAGTACGCACTTCGTCTTCCCTTTCGCTCGGGCCCCGAGAGGGAATTTTGGGATGTGCGAGATTCTAAAGTAGAGACGGAGAATGTTCGTGAAAGCAAAATGCTGCTTTCCTCGTCGCCACGTAAGAGTGGCCTTTTCCGGATGCGCTGGTGGGCCGGCGACTCGCCGAGGTAGAACTTCCTGCCAAATTCATGATCCATAGCTGAAAATTGCCTCCATGTAGGACTTCCAACCGAACCGACTACTAGACACAGCATTGGCAGCCCCCTCGCCTATGTATGTGCCCGCGTGCGTCAGAAATTGAGACTCCGAACCGAACCGAAAGTTGAGGCTGGTGTCGCTCCCAGAGCGATTAGGGACTGCCGACTAACGTCGAGCAACGTCTAGCCGCCACATCAGCGCGAGCAAGGGCAAACCGACCACGCTCACTATGGCTTATCAAGTGGGTGGGGGTGGGAATCAATTCGACCATAAAACATGTCGGTGGTTGGGGTGTGCCGCCACCTAAGCACGAGTGATACTCTAACTCGAAAGGTACATGAATGTAGACTCTCCTTCTACCGGCTACAATACACGGAGTTGCGTCTAATGCGGGTCCAGCAAGAGAAACGAGTTTCGGCAAGAGAACGACCTACGGAGAAGAGTTTTGGGGGCAAATATCAAATTGGGCCGAAAAATAGCAGGAGGGTGTCCAAATTAGGGCCGGGTAATCGAACCTGGAAATATGGATTTAAAATATATATTTTTCCAGATTCTCATAATATATTTCACTTGACTCAGGTTCTGACTGTTGACAGGAAATGGCCTCGCCCTCGCTTGGACGTAGCAGACTTCGCAGTCGGGGGCGCGCAGAAGTCAATGTAAACTGCGTGCAGAAAGCGACCTCAATGTGCCCGCAGAGTTCGACCTCGACGCGTTGCAGAAGACGTTGGTTGACGAGCTCGTATAGGACGCTGGCCGACGGACTCGCAGAGGACGCTGGTCGACGAGTCCGTCGAGAAGTTCGGTTCGACGGGACCTTCTCGGTATAGGAGATCCTCTACAAGGCCGGTATAGGAGCTCCTCGACGAGGCTGGTAGAGGGCTCGTCTAGGCGAAAGCTGATCGACGGAGCATTCGTCGAGCTACTCTACGGAAGTCGCGCGACAGCGAAATTCGTCATATGGGCGAATGTCGCCCAGGAAGTTTTCGCGAAGTCAACCTGCGGAACGGCATCACGTGCTCGACGGCGCACCGCTGGTGAAACCGCTGGCACGTGTTCTACATGGCACCTGCGCAATGTGCTTAGCGGCGCGTCCGTCTACCTGCACCTACTTGGTAGGTGCGCACATGCGTAGAAGTTCACCTGCCGCTGCTATACTACGCTGGCAGACTAATCTGCTGCAGCGTTGGCAAGCTGCTATTCTGCTGCGCTGGCATAGTTCGCCCTGCAGAGGGCTTGCTAGGTGTTGTAATGCCATTCTAGCTATATCGACTTGCATGCCTCATTGTAATCTAATGTTCTCTCAATTTCTTAGTGAAACTCTTGCCATATCTCTTCGTGAACACAACAAGTAGTGAGAACGCCTAGCGCAATGCTATGATCACCCGCACAACCATGTGCCTTCCTCCGTATTCTACTCCCGTTGTGTAGTGACTCTCCGCATGGTGCAGTGAGCGTGGACGGCCCCGCGAAGATACCTTCAGAGTAGCCGACTTAGGTGCGCATTACCTAATTCGTTGGTAGGCCGGCAGCTTTCGTAGTCGCCATGGTTGACCCCGTTGTTGAAGCGGGCGTAGATGATACTTTGGAGACTCGAGAGGCTGATGTTAGGAGACGCCATACAGCTGGCGAGTTCGGCAAGGTCCCCTTGGAGTTGGCACTCCTAGGCACTCGCGCGCGGTGACCACCCACCTCCCCGTGCTGCAGCGGACGGCGTGTCTACCCCGCCCCGACATGTGCGCAACGAAGGCGGCGTCGACGAGCACGTTGACAATGGTGACCAAGTCGGCAGAGACGAGGGCATGAGGAGGATAAGTGGAGTGATGAAGGCCGCCGACGACGGAGTCGGCGGAATACATGCGCGAGTGCAGCGGTCAACGGTGGGTGCGTGCAGCTCGCACGGCGACGTCGACGGTCGACGTCGCTCCCCGCAGAGAAGTGGAGTGCGGCAGAGCTCTTCTACGCACGTGACGGCGGGCGGAATTGCGCCAGCCTACGGATACTTTAAATTTTCGTCGGACAAGATCGCCGTGCCTATACCACTCGAAGGTCGACGAGACCTCATCACGTGGAGGGAGTCGATCGAGCCCCAGCTGGAAATCGCAGGGCTGAAGTGTTTCGCCGACGGCGAAATGGTGACGCCGGAAGAGGACGACGTCGAGCTGCGGGCAGAATTCCGTGCGGCTCATCTACTGACC
This sequence comes from Closterium sp. Naga37s-1, assembly GCA_947471745.1. Lineage (NCBI taxonomy): Eukaryota > Viridiplantae > Streptophyta > Zygnematophyceae > Desmidiales > Closteriaceae > Closterium > Closterium sp. Naga37s-1. The sequence continues at coordinate 1,194,053 of CANJKZ010000971.1, forward strand.
TTCATGGTCATCTCGCGCTGCTGCTCGCCGATGGTGTAGACCGCTCTGAAGCCGTGTCGACTTCGACTGGACGTAGGCTACCAGGCGTGGCGGTTCATCTTGTCGACGTACCAGGCGACCGACGACCTCTAGATCGGCCAGCTAGAGGAGCGTTTGACTCACCTGAGGATGGGCGAGCAGGAGTCGGCGACGGACTACTGCAACCGAGCTCGACGGATCCTCGCCGACATGCGGATGGCGGGCGTCGACTACTCGACGGCGTCCTACATCACGCACGTCGTCAAAGGACTGCCGAGCGGGTATAATCTTATGCGGCGGATGATGGCGATGCCTGGCGTGCGCGAGTCGCTGAACGAGGACACGCTGACGAGCCACATCATCAAGGATGAGGCTATGCAGGAGGCAGAGAGGCCCACGGAGCTCCTTCCGTAGGCGAACTACGTCGCCCCGACGAAGCAGAGTCGTCACCAGAGGCAACGCGGGAAGCAGAGCGGAGGTGGTAGCGGAGGTGGGAAATCGGCGAAGAACGCCGACCAGTCGAAGTCGGCTCGGGACAACGGACGAGGCGGAGGCGGTCGACGGCGGGAATGCTGGCTATGCGGCGACCCCGACCACATCTCCTTCGAGTGCCCCGAACGCGACGAGAGCGACGACGACGACAAGGGAGGCCGCGGGAAGTCCGACGTTGGTCGTCGACGCCGCGACAACAAGCCGCGCAAGGAGAAGCCGTCATCGAAGTCGACGCCGTCGACGAAGGATGCTGGGTCGAGGCGACGGGGAGGCGTCGTGCTCGATGGTCGAAGTCATAGAGTCGACCGTCTCTCTGGCGCCGGAGGTAATGCAAACGTTAGGGAAGTATTTTATGGTGTCTGACATTGGCAACACTGCAGAGTGAACATTTATGGCAAAGACGAGTGAGGAGGATGTCAGATTTATATGACAGAGCTACTGTAGGCTATAGTGGGGTAGCACATATGGGGTACAATTTTCTAGGGTTTGTATTTGTACCCAACTTTCCCTTAGTCATCCTCATTTCCTGTTTTCTTAATTCACATGGTATAGAGCGAGTTCCTACATGGGACCGTTCCTTCCTAAGGGCCCACCATTACGATTTTTTTTTTTTAGCTGCCCGACGCGCATTGCGCCCCTGCCCTAAATTTTTTTTTAGCGGCCCCCCCCCTAGCGGCCCCTACGCGACCCCTACGCGGCCCCTACGCGGCCCCTACGCGGCCCCTACCCGGCCCCTACGTCGCCCCTGACGCGGCCCCAACGCGGCCCCTGACGCGGCCCCTACGCAGCCCCTGACGCGGCCCCTGCCGCGGCCCCTGACGCGGCCCCTACGCGGCCCCTACGCTGCCCCTGAGGCGGCCCCTGACGCGGCCCCTGACGCGGCCCCTCCGCCGCCACTACCGCGGCCCCTACGCCGCCCCTGACGCCGCCCCTGACGCGGCCCCTGCCGCGACCCCTGACAAGGCCCCTGACGCGGCCCCTGACGCGGCCCCTGCCGCGGCCCCTCACGAGGCCCCTGACGCGGCCCCTGACGCGGCCCCTGACACCGCCCCTGACGCGGCCCCTGACGCGGCCCCTGACGCGGCCCCTGCCGCGGCCCCTGCCGTGGCCCCTGACGCGGCCCCTGACGCGGCCCCTGCCGCGGCCCCTGCCGCGGCCCCTGACGCGGCCCCTGACGCGGCCCCTTTGCCGCCCCTGCCGCGGCCCCTACGCCGCCCCTGACGCGGCCCTCTCCTGCACCTGACGCGGCCCCTAGCGGCCGGCCGCTGCCGTCTCTGCGGCAGCAGCCGCCGCCGTCTCTGCAGCAGCAGTTGCAGCCGAACGGCCGAGCCGCCGAGCCGCCGAGCCGCCCAGCAGCCGAGCCGCCCAGCCGCCGAACCGCCCAGCAGCCGAGCCGCCCAGCAGCCGAGCCACCGAGCCGCCCAGCAGCCGAGCCGCCGAGCCGCCCAGCAACCGAGCCGCCGAGCCGCCGAGCCGCCGAGCCGCCCAGCAGCCGAGCCGCCGAGCCGCCCTGCAGCCGAGCCACCCGAGCCGCCCTGTCCGGTAAGAGCAGCGCCCCTTTCACAGCACTGCCCTCACCCTACTGTTTGCGCTGCTAGTCTACTACTGTCATGGCTACCCCTAGTGTCCTCGCTTTTGACGCTGAGGGTCGGGCCATTGACTTTGATGTCTGGATAGATGACCTGCAGCTTTTCTTACAGTGCGACAGGGCAGACGGCCTCTCCCTCTTTGACCTCACTTCTGGTGCCTCTCCTGCCCCCGCTGTTGATGCTGACGCCACTGTTCGCTCACAGTGGGCCACGCGCGATGCTGCTGCACGTCTTGCTGTGCGTCGCCACCTGCCTACCTCTGAGCGTGCGCACTTTAGCCAGTACAAGAGTGCTCAGACCTTGTACGACGCTGTAGTTGCGCGCTACTCCTCCCCTGCCACTGCTGCACTGAGCCGCCTCATGCTACCGTACCTCTTCCCTGACCTTGCTGCCTTTCCCACAGTCGCTGACCTCATTACGCACCTCCGCACTAGTGACACTCGCTACCGCGCTGCGCTTCCTGCTGAGTTCTGCGCCAAGAACCCCCCCCCCATGTACATCACCCTCTACTACATAGTCACCCGGCTCCCTGACTCCCTTCGCGTAGTCAGGGACCACTTCCTCTCAGTTTGCCCCACCACTCTCACCGTTGACCTCCTCAAGAAGTCCCTCCTAGCAGCAGAGAAGAGCATAGTCGCTGTAGGAGCCTCTCGTGGTGACCCTCGCACCCCCATCTTTGAGGGGTGTTCCCCCTCCCCCCTTTTGCCCTCTGTTGCCTCTGCTGCTGCGGCCGACCTCGTTGGGCTTGAGTCGGTCGGTGCGGCGTCTACCCCTAGCGGGAGACGTCGCCCTGGCAAGGGCAAGGGGGGCAGGGGCACTGGAGGAGCTAGCGGGGGCGGTGGAGGTGGAGGTGGAGGCGGTGGAGGGGGTGGGGGTGGCGGTGGGGGTGGTGGCGGGGGTGGAGGTGTCGGTGGCGGCAGTGGAGGCGGAGGCGGAGGCGGCGGTGGCGGTGGGAGCGGAGGTGGCGGCGGTGGAGGAGGAGGCGGCGGAGGAGGTGGAGCTGGTCGGGGTGGCGCTGCGCAGAGGGTCGGCTCCGGTGGTGGTCAGCGCCAGCAGCAGCAGCAGCAGCAGCAGCAGCAGCAGCAGCGCACTCGTGACATCCCCTCCCCTCAGCAGCTCCGAGAGCGGTACACTGCACGCCAGAGGGGTTGGGGTACTGGTCCGTGCACCTACGTCCTCCGCACCGGCGACCGCGCGGGTGACCAGTGCGGGGGTGCGCACTCCACCCAGCGCTGCTTTGGCCGCCTGACGGACGCTTGGCGTCACCAGTTCCCTGAGGCCACTGAGATCCCCCGCTGGGGTGAGCTGTCTAGGGCGGGTGTAGCTGTCTTTGACCTTGACTTTGATGCTATTCTTGCTGCCATGTATACTGTGACTATTAGTGATGAGGGTGACTGTTACCGGTGTTTTCCGCCCGACCCGGGCATTGAGACTGCTGCTCTAGGTACTGGTGAGGCTGCTGCTCTAGGTGCTAGCGAGGCTGCTGCTCTAGGTGCGTCTGCTCCCTCAGGTGCTGGTGAGTCTGCTCTCTCAGGTTCTGCGTCGGCTTCGGCCTCCCACACCTTCACCCTTGACTCGGGGGCTTCTCGCTCCTTCTTTCGAGACCGCACCACACTCACGCCGCTTGGCCGGCCAGTTGCAGTCTCTCTGGCAGACCCCTCTGGGGGTCCTGTCCTTGCTCACTTCTCCACTGTCCTCCCGTGTCCGGCGGCCCCCTCTGGCACCCTGTCTGGTCTTTACCTCCCCTCGTTCTCTACGAACTTGGTGAGTGGTGCTGACCTACAGGATGCGGGGGTTCACCAGTTCACTCCTGCGAGTCAGCGGGTGACCCACTGCACGGACGCTCGGACAGGCCGACACCTGGCCACGTTTACACGTCGGCCGGGGTCGAGCCTGTACACACTGACCACTGCGTCTCCTCCGGTCACTGCGTCTGGTCAGGTAGCTGCGTCAGGTCAGGTGTTTGCTGCAGCGTCCAGGTCTGGTCCTGAGTCTGCCCCCTGTTCGTGTCGCCTCCTGTCTCACGAGACTCTCCTCTGGCACCACCGCCTTGGTCACCCCTCCCTGCTTCGTCTCCGAGGCATGGCCTCCCGTGTCCTTGTCTCTGGTCTTCCCCGGTCCCTCCCTCCCCTTCCTCCGGGGCCTGGCCCTACCTGCGTCCCCTGTGTCGAGGGGCGGCAGCGGGCTGCCCCTCACTCCTCCCAGTTTCCTCCGACAGAGGCCCCGCTGCAGACGCTTCACATGGACGTGTGGGGCCCGGCCCGCGTCCGTGGACAGGGTCACGAGCGCTACTTCCTGCTGGTGGTTGACGACTACTCGCGTTACACCACAGTCTTCCCCTTGCGCAGCAAGGGTGATGTCACTGAGGTGTTGATCGACTGGATCCGCGCAGCTCGTCTCCAGCTCAGGCAGAGCTTCGGCTCGGACTTTCCTGTTCTACGTCTGCACTCTGACAGAGGTGGAGAGTTCTCCTCTGGCCTTCTGCGAGCCTACTGTCGTGCACGAGGCATCCGCCAGACCTTCACGCTTCCGGACTCTCCACAGCAAAATGGGATTGCTGAGCGCCGCATTGGCATGGTCATGGACGTCGCCCGTACGTCCATGATGCATGCGGCTGCCCCCCATTTTCTGTGGCCGTTTGCTGTTCGGTACATGGCGCATCAGATCAACCTTCACCCCAGGGTCTCCATGCCGGAGACCTCCCCAGCCTTGCTGTGGACGGGGAAGGTTGGCGATGCGTCTGCGTTCCGTGTCTGGGGATCTCGGGCGTTTGTCCGCGACTTGTCTGCGGACAAGCTGTCCCCTCGTGCTGCTCCTTGCGTCTTCCTTGGCTTCCCCCCTGACGCGCCAGGGTGGCAGTTCTACCACCCCACCTCTCGCCGTGTTCTGTCCTCCCAGGACGTCACGTTTGACGAGTCGGTCCCCTACTACCGCCTCTTCCCCTACCGCACTCCGTCCCTCCCCCCGCCACCGCTCTTCCTTGTACCAGGTCCCCCCCCGGTAGACCCCCTCCCCCCTCAGGGTCCTGCCCCTTCAGGTGTGTCCCAGGTAGACGCAGTCGAGCCTGTCGAGGTTACTGGTGACTCTGGTGCTGCTGAGGGTGCTGAGCCTGGGGGTGCTGACTCTGGGGGTGCTGAGCGTGTGGGTGCTACGCCTGGGGGTGCTGAGCCGGAGGGTGCTACTACTGGGGGTCCTGAGCCTGGGGGTGCTGAGCCTGGGGGTGCTACTACTGGGGGTGCTGAGCCTGGGGGTGCTGAGCCTGGGGGTGCGGAGCCTGAGGGAGCTGGGCCTGCTCGTGTGGCGTCTGGCGGTGCTGAGCCTGGAGGTTCTCCGGGTGCTTCGTCTCGGCGGGAGCCACTCTCTCCACAGGAGCTGCGCGAGTGGTTTGCCCGGCGCTGGAGGCGTACTGCTGGAGCTGGAGGTTCTTCGGCTGCTGAGGGTGCTGGTGCCGTGGGTCCCGGAGGTGCTCGTACTGGGAGTACTGGAGCTGCTGGGCCTGCGGGTACGACTGGAGCTGGAGCTGCTGAGGGTGTTGGCGCTGAGGCTACTGCTGTCGGTCCTGGAGGCGGTCCTGCTGGGGGTATTACTGGTGCGGCTGGAGGTCCTGGAGCTGGAGGTGCTGCTGGCGCTGGTGCTGCCGCTGGGGGTACTGGTGCTGTCCCTGCTGTGTCTGGAGTCGCCGCGCGGCCTCGGCCGTACTTCGTTCCGCTCCTTCAGCAGGTTCTTGGTCTCCCGCCTTCTACTGGTCCTCCTCCTCTCTTTGAGTGTCCACAGCCTGTCCCGTCACAGTTCCAGTTACAGCCGGCCTCCCCACTGCCCGCTCCCTCTCCCTACACTGGTCCTACTGGAGGTCTTGCTGAGCGTCGTGAGCCTGCGTCCCGCCCTGCGTCGCCTGTCCGTGCTGCTCGCACTAGTGGTCGTGGTTCGCGTCAGCGTCCTCCTCCTGTCCCTGGCACGCACCGGATGTCTCTGCGTCCGTCCACTGCTTCTCTGCGTGCCCCTTTGCCTTCTCCTCCTGAGTCCTCTCTTCCTACTCTTCCTGACCCGGAGTCGGACTCTCTTCGTGCTGCCAGTCCTACTGTCACACGTCTCCTTGCTACTGTTGTCACTGACCCTTCCTTTGAGTCCACTGCTGCGTCTGCCCTAGTTACTGAGCTCGTCGACTTTGCTGCTCGCTGTCGTCTAGACTACGCTGCTAGTCTTGTTGCTGAGTCTGTCTGTCCTCCGTCCGTCGGGGGTGAGTGTGCCCTTGGCACGGACGTTCTTGAGGACAGGCAGGAGGAGTTCCAGTGTTTGGCTGCTGCTTCACCTCATCTCGTGTCCGTACTGCTTACCCCTGAGGGAGACCCGGATGCACTTGACATCCCGACTCCGCGCTCTTACGCGGAGGCGATAGAGGGTCCCTACTCCTCTCAGTGGCAGGCAGCTATGGACGCAGAGATGGCTTCCTGGAAGTCCACAGGCACCTACGTCGACGAGGTTCCCCCGCCTGGGGCGAACATCGTCAGTGGCATGTGGATTTTCAGGGTGAAGCGGCCGCCGGGTTCTCCGCCTGTCTTCAAGGCGCGTTACGTGGCTCGTGGCTTTAGTCAGCGGCAGGGAGTTGACTACTTTCAGACCTTCTCTCCCACCCTGAAGATGACCACTCTTCGGGTACTGCTGCACGTAGCTGCTCACCGCGACTACGAGCTGCACTCTCTTGACTTCAGCACTGCTTTCTTGCAGGGTAGCCTGCACGAGGAGATCTGGCTGCGTCGCCCACCTGGCTTCACTGGGTCTTTTCCTCCTGGCACCCAGTGGAGCCTCCGACGGCCAGTCTACGGTCTCCGCCAGGCACCGCGTGAGTGGCACGACACACTGAGGACTACACTTGCGGCTCTTGGGTTTGCTCCCTCTACTGCCGACCCGTCGCTGTTTCTGCGCACCGACACTTCTTTGCCGCCTTTCTACATCCTCGTGTACGTCGACGACTTGGTCTTTGCCACAGCTGACACTGCTGGACTCGCCCACGTGAAGTCCGAGCTGCAGAAGAGACACACGTGCACAGACCTGGGTGAACTGCGCAGCTACCTTGGCTTGCAGATCACCCGGGACAGAGCACGCCGCACCATTACCCTGACTCAGTCACACATGGTGCAGCAGGTCCTTCAGCGCTTCGGCTTCACGTACTCCTCGCCTCAGGCCACTCCTCTGCCTACTCGCCACTCGCTCTCAGCTCTGCCTTCGGATGAGTCCGTAGAGTCGAGTGGCCCGTATCCAGAGCTTGTTGGCTGCCTCATGTACCTGATGACCTGCACACGACCTGACCTCGCATACCCTCTTAGCATTCTCGCACGCTATGTTGCTCCTGGGAGACACAGACCGGAGCACATGGCTGCAGCGAAGAGGGTGTTGCGCTACTTGTGCAGTACGTCGGGCATGGGGCTTGTGCTTGGAGGGCAGAGTCCAGTGGTCCTCACTGGGCACGCAGACGCTTCTTGGGCTGACGACCAGGCTACGCAGCGGTCGTCACAGGGTTACACCTTCAGCCTTGGTTCCGGTTCTGTTTCGTGGCGGGCTACCCGCTCGTCTTCTGTTCTCGGCTCCAGTTGTGAGGCTGAGATCTACGCTGGGGCCATGGCTGCACAGGAGCTTCGCTGGCTCACCTACCTGCTGACTGACCTCGGAGAGCCGCCTCGTTCTCCTCCAGTGCTGTACGTAGACAACAAGGCCATGCTGGCCTTGTGTCGAGAGCAGAGACTGGAGCACAGAACGAAGCACATTGCTCTCCGCTACTTCCTTGCTCGTGAGCTACAGCAGCGTGGTCAGCTGCGACTTGCGTACGTGGCCTCTCAGGCCAACACTGCTGATATCTTCACCAAGGCACTTGCACCTTGTGATCATCAGCGTTTCTGTACTCAGCTGGGCCTTGTGCCTACCTTGCCTCACTTGCTCACCCCTTGACCTTGTTTGTACTGTTGCATATATATATACACGTGCTCTTGCTTGTGTATCCTTATATATATATGTAATCCTGCATGGGAACTGGCCTTGTGGCCTTGAACTTGTGCTCGGAATGTGTGGTGACTTTGTGATCCACCCTGAGCTTGCTTTGCTTTGCTTGACTGGTCTTGTGACCCCTTGTTCTCCCCCACTTTGCCTATGGGGGTGTGTCAGATTTATATGACAGAGCTACTGTAGGCTATAGTGGGGTAGCACATATGGGGTACAGTTTTCTAGGGTTTGTATTTGTACCCAACTTTCCCTTAGTCATCCTCATTTCCTGTTTTCTTAATTCACAGAGGAATCCTTATCGATTTGTGTGTCATGTATCCATTCCGATTCCGTTGTATCTGTATGTATGCCATGCAGTTAGATTTAGGGGACATGAAACATCACATAGATAGATTTGATCATATTGTGTGAGATTATTTGTATAATTTCATATTTTTTTATTCCTTTCTTTTCTTTTTTGGCCGGCCACCCATTTTCATCCCTCAGCCCATCTTTCAGAACTGCCAGTATCCCAGCCGGTCGCTCTGGCAGTTACTGCGGCGCCGCCATCTGCTGCACCCCTCCGGCATCCCTCTCTTGAACCCCGATTGGACCTACGACAGCCACCGCCGTCTCTCCCCCGCCGAGGCTCGCTCCTTCCCCTCCGACTGGGTGGTCGTGCTGGCCAAGCGGGTGAAAGGGAGGAATCGGGCCATGCTGAATTTCTGGGAGGTGGAGGAGGAGGTGGTGAGGCGGTTTGGACGTGAAAGGGTGGTGGTGTTTAATGGGTCGCTGCCGTTTCTGCAAGGTGAGGAGTGTGCGGGCGTGCAAAAGTTTGTGTATATACAAACATGTGTGTGTATGTGCCCTTGCGCACGCGTAGGTGCGTCTCAAATCGTTACTGTGTTGGGTGCAAATATTTATTTTTGCACGTCAACCAGCCGCCTGCGTCGCATTTTGCATATTTGTGTGTGTGCGCATTTTTCATTTTCATTTTGTGAACGTTATGTGCGCATTTGTTCTTGCGTTTTGTGTGTTTCGTTTTTATTCATAAGTGCATTTTGTGTTTTTGCATTTTCAGTTTCGTTTTCACTGTTCTCATGAAGCTCCCATGAAGCGCTCAAATGAGGCCCTCATGATGCGCTCAAATGAGACTCACGCGAAGCGCTCAAATGAGACTCATACGAAGCGCTCAAATGAGACTCATGCGAAGCTCTCAAATGAGGCTCAAATGAAGACCTTATGGAGCTCAAACGAAGCTCGCATGGGACTTAAATGTTTTATGCGAGGCTCATGCGAGCGACCATGAAAGTCCCATGAGTCTCGAATTTTCATGCGAGACTTATTGAAGCCTCATGTGAGCGGGTGGTGTACCGAGGGGTGCTCGGTTCTTTGACTGGTCAAGAGGTGCCTTGACTTTTCTCGCGCTGGTCAAAAGCGCGAAAGTCAAGACCCGATCGTGGGTCAAGGCACGCGCGTGTGGGACCACAGGGCACGCGCGTGTGCCGTGTACTGTTGCGAGCGTGCTGTACAGCACGATCGCAACAAGACAGGGCCCATTTCGGCCCTGTCCCGCACTGTACACGCGCATGATTACGATCATGGCGCGCTGTACAGCACGACCGAGAAAAAAAAATCTCGGTCGTGCGTGTGGCACGAGGGGTGCTCGGAATTTACAGTTGAAAAACTGTTTTCCGAGTTGACTCACGGGACGGGAAATTTCTCGCGAAAGTCATTTCACTTTGCGGAATCATTTCGACACAGGTGCAAATCGGTTACTCCGTTTTTCAAACGGTAAAAACTGTTATACAACTGTGAGCTCGTATGAAGACATTTGAGCTACATTGGAGCAACATGCGAGTCTCATAAATGTACACATTTGAGTCAGCAGGGGCGATTGTTACAAGTGCAATTTGAAGACAGTTTTTAACAACAGGAGGATATAGCCAAATGCTCAAGGAGTTGTGCAACTGTTTTCAAGATACAGCGTGGCGAAATCCTGCGAGCAAGTTAAACAACTGTTTTCTAGTTGCTCCTGCCTGTGCCTAGAATATATAAATGTGTGCTTGTACCTGTCGAAATCAATCTAATGCATTCGCGCTTTTTCAAGCTCGCATTCTACTACTTCGTATTGACGAGAGTAGAAATATTACCTTGGTGCTGCCGAAATTCTTCTCGACCCGTTTGATCGTCCTACAAGCTGAGCAAGGCATAACTACTCACTTGCTATTTTCTACGCCCTTGGCTAGGAGGTGACAAGCTGTCACACTCGAAGGGTTGCAAGTGATGTTAAGTGTTGCCAAGCAAAGTTTGTAGTTCAAGCTCTAATCGCTTCCGCATAACGTTATAGGGGTTAACATACTGAGCCTCAAATAAAATGACTAAACCAGTCTTCAACCACTTCTCACGATGCAGAAGCATTGCAGTCATGTGTGTCGCTGGTTGCTGCGAGTCCCCAGCTCCTTTTCCTGGGTTGCCTTTGAAGTGACTTTTTGAGTCGGCTCAAAGTCACCTCGGATGCTTTTTAGAACTCTCAAAAGCTTCGCATTCGCGAATTAATCCCATGTCGCCATTCAAAACATGTTGCTTTCCATACCCTGAATTGTCTGTGCCCCGTCCACACCACACTACTTTTGAGGCGCCTAAAGTATTGACATTCGCATTTTGCATCCTTGCATGCCCATCTACACTACGCCTGAAACTTCCCATGCCAAGCCGCAATCACTGTCATGCCCCATGCTGTCATGCGTCTCAGCACTCTCCCAATATCAGATTTCTTTGTGCAGAGAGGGTTGGCAGTTGGCTTGGCGGCATGCCTTTGTGGCCTGATCCTACATAGCAGGCCAAGGATGTGCCATAACATTCAGTGTTGTTACACATTTATTTAAATGTATAAATAAATAAATAACAAAAAAAAACCTTTTTGAGGAAGTGATTCTACATAGTAGGTCATGCATTTGACATGTCTTAAAGACAGACTCCTACATATAAAACCTTATTTTTTTTCCCCTACCCCTCCGTTCCGTTTCCATTCCGTCCTCTTCCCCTTCCAGCCCGTGCTCTCTTTTTGCAAGCACACCTCTCCATAGCATCACACGGAGCCGCTCTCACCAACATCATCTTCATCCACAGCTCCTCCCGCTTCTACGCTCCACTTCCATTCTCTGTTCTATCCCTTACAACCCCCCCCCTCAGCCTGTGCACTCTTCCGGCAAGCACGCCTCTACACAGCATCGCACGGAGCCACACTCACCAACATGATCTTCATTCACAACTCCTCCCATCCCTACGTTCCACTTCCATTCGCTCCTCTATCCCTTGCAGAACCCCCCTCAGCCCATGCACTTTTCATGCGAGCACGCCTCTACATAGCATCACCCGAAGCCGGGTTCACCAACACGATCTTCATTTATGTTGTCTCTCCTCTTTCCTTTCCACCACCCATTTTTAGCCTGTGCACTCTTCCGGCGAGCACGCCTCTATATAGCATCGCACGGAGCTGCACTCACCAACATGATTTTCATGCCGGAACACGCCTCACTGCTCGAAATCCGACCTAGGGATTGTCCAACACGGGTCTACAATGGCCTCGCCGCTGCCTGCTCGCTGCGGTACCATCTTGTGTTCAGTCAGGGACATGGTTCAACCGCTGCGGTGGCCAATGTGACGAGTGTGGCTCGGGTGCTTGATGCAATACAGGCCAAGTTTCAAATGGAGGACGGTGGAGGTGAGGAGGGTAGGGACCCAATTAGCTAAGGCTGATATACCATGTGGTTTTCTTTTCCTTTTTGTTCGGGGGCAAGGGAATAGCCTTTATACTAAGAGACAGGACGGGGCATGCTTATGGGTAGCTCATTGGATGGGACATTACAGGAAACAGGATCTATCCTACAGGTGGGTCACAAGAGTTCACTTGCTCATTTACAATGATGTGAACTTGAATGCTTTATTCCATTCCATCTTATTTAATATGTTTCCAACTCATTGCTGTGTTGTACTACGTATTAACGCCATGCAATCCAACGTACTTCCGAAGAGGCATTTTGCATCCGGTTGATAACCTTGCTTCCAATAAATCCATATATTCCACTATCAGACTTCGTTATTTGCACCTTCACCTTCACCTTCACCATCCTCTATCTGAAACCTAGCCTTTATTGCATCAAGCACCCGAGCCACACTCGACACATCAGCCACCACAGTGGACGAACAATTCCCCTGGCTGAACACGAGATGGTACCGCAGCAAGCAGGCAGAGGCGAGGCCATTATAGACAGGCACAGGGCATCCCTGGGGGCGAATCTCCAGCAGGGAAGCCTTTTCCGGCATGAAGATCAGGTTGGTGAGTGCGGCTCCGTGACCTGCTATGTACAGTCGTGCTCGCATGAGGAGCGCACGGGCTGTACGGGTGGGGGAAGAGGGGGGTTGAAGGAATGACGGAAAAGAATTGGAGAGGATAGGTGGGAGAAGTTATTCTTAAAATCATGGTGAGTGCAGGTCCGTGGAGTGCTATGTAGAGGCGTGCTCGCATGAGGAGTGCACGGGCTGAAGAGTGGGGTAGAAGAAAGGGAAAGGGGGGGAGGGAGGGGGAAGTATGGACGAAGGTCATGTTGGTGAGTGTGGCTCCATGGCTTGCTATGTAGAGGCGTGCTCTCAAGAGGAGTGCATGGGCTAAGGGGAGGGGAGGGGGAGTGTGGGAGGGATATGGGACAATGGAATTGGAGAGGAGAGGTGGGTTTTTTTATAGGAGCCAACATGTTGCAGGGTTTCTTCTTTAGAATTTTCAAGAAGTAACCTGTGAAGCCAACATGCTGAGAGGCAATGTGAGTTCAAATCTGGGTGCAGAAACTTTGGAAAAAAAACTCAAAAGCAACACTGGAAATGAAGCAGCCGACACGTGACACCCATTCACACACATCACGCATGGCTTGGAGAACTGTCCTTGACGTGCCTAGAGCATTTTCCTTCATATGTAAACACTAACACGTGCATACATATGTATAAGTGTGAACGTATACATGTACACACGATAAGTGCACACCCATATCTATATGTATACATATGTACATATATATGTATAAGTACACCATTGCATACCCTTGCTCGCACACCTCTCACCTTGTAGAATTGGCAGCGACCCATCATACACCACCACTCTCTCGCGCCCAAACCACCTCACCACCTCCGCCTCCACCTCCTCAACATTCAGAATCGCCCGTTTCTTCCCTTTCGGCCGCTTCGCCAGCACGACCACCCAGTCGGAGGGGAGGGAGCGAGCCTCATCGGGGGAGAGAGAGCGGTGGTTGCGGAGAGTCCAGTCGGGGTTGAAGAGAGGGATGCCGGAGGGGTGCAGCAGATGGCGGCGCCGCATCAACCGCCAGAGCGACTGGCTGGGATGGTGGCAGTTCTGAAAGATGGGCTGGGGGAGGGAGGGAAGAGGGTGGGGAATGGAAGGGGACATGGAATGATTGCAGCCCTGGTGCATGACCTGACCTGGATGGGCCTAGGGAGAAGGATGGAAGCTATCACGTTGAATATATTTCTTTCTTCTTCAAGGTTGGTATATTGAATTAATTGTTTGTTTATTTAGCTATCATTCATTTATTTAGTTATTTAATTATATATCCCTTTATTTATGTATTCATTCAAGGGGGTATATCCGCACCACACACATGCATGTTTTACCTGGTACAGCACATTCGCATGAAATAGGTCGTTTCCATGAAAAAAAAAAAAAAAAAAAAAAAAAAAAAGAGGCGCCTAAAAATTAGTCTTACCTGGTACACCACGTTCGCATGAAATAGGTCGTTCCCAGATGTGGGGAGCAGGCGCATCTGATCCAGTGGAATGCCTATGAGTGGCGCACCCAGTTGCTCGTACATTTGCACCTGTGGGGAGAGGCATGGGATGACACAGGAATGATATTTTAGTGCCTAAGGGTGGCGCACTCACTCGCAGGATGACCCTCAATAGATGCCTATGAGTGGCGCGCCCGGCTGCTCGTGCATACGCACCTGTGGGGAGAGGCATGGACATGTCATGGGCATAAGATAAGAATGATTCTTTCATCTACTCGATATGTGCTCGTGAGCGGCGTACCCAACTTCTTGTACAACGCGCCTGTGGGGAGAGACATTGACATATAATGGCATGAGATGGGAACGAGACAGGCATGAGGTGGGAATGAGATGGCCGATGGTGGGGGTGAGATGGCCGATGGTGGGGGTGAGATGGCCGATGGTGGGAGTGAGATGGCCGATGGTGGTTAAATTCAGAGAGAGCCTCAGGGGAAAGGCAGCGGAACATGCGCGCTTGAGGGGTATGGGAATGAGGGGAAGGATATGGAAATGAACTGGGGATGAGATGGCAGCTACCTAGAACCCACCTGGCCGCCCCTGACAAGCACAGGCAGCTGTCGCAGCGGGGAGGGCATGAGGGGCGCAGCGACGAGGAAGAGCGGGAAGATTTCAATGAGGAAGTGGTAGAAGTTGTTGCTGGGTTGGTGCGCCCAGTTGAACACCGCTGCTGGCAGCTCGTGCACCATGTGGCCCGCATCGTATGTGACCTGTTGCGAGTGAATGCATATATGGCATCAAGGAAGAGTGGGAACATCTCGATGAGAAAATGGTACAATTTTTGGCCGGCTAGTGCGCCCAGTTGGAGACTGCTGTAGGGAGCTCATGCACCATGTGGCCCTTGTCGTACGTGACCTGGTGAGAAGGAAGGGAAGGGAGTGCAGCGCACGGCACGATGGCTGTGGGGCCCACAGAAATGGCAGCTCCTGCTCCTGCTCCTGCTCCTGCTCCTGCACCATGTTCCTCTCATCGTGCGTGGCCTAGTGGTGGAAGGGAGAGTGGTTTAACACGCATGGAAGAATCAAATTCAAGGCGTGATCCCCACGAAACCCCCGGCCGGATTGAACACTGCTATTAGTCGGCCGCGCGCCATGTGCTTGAAAGCGCTTGAGCACACGAACGCATGACCGCATGAGCACATGAACACATGACCGCATGAGCACATGAACACATGACCGCATGAGCACATGAACACATGACCGCATGAGCACATGAACACATGACCGCACATGAGCACACGAACACATGACCGCATGAGCACATGAACACATGACCGCATGAGCACATGAACACATGACCGCACATGAGCACACGAACACATGACCGCATGAGCACATGAACACATGACCGCATGAGCACATGAACACATGACCGCATAAGCACATGAACACATGACCGCATAAGCACATGAACACATGACCGCATGAGCAAGCAAGGTCTCTACCCACCCTCCCTTTTACCCAACCCTCCCTTTTACCCAACCCTCTCTTCTACCCAACCCTCCCTTCTGCCCAACCCTCCCTCCACACACCAATCTCTCACCGCTCCTGGGAAGTGCGGGCACTCGTTCCGGACGAACAGGTGCGTGAGGTTGAGTTGAGTCCAAACCCATTCTTGAGCCCCTTAAAAAACGCACTCTCTCCCCCGCAAATCCCTCTCCCCCCCGTTACGCAACCCTCCACATAACCTCCCTCTCACCGATCCTGGGAAGTGCGGGCACCCGCTCCTGACGAACAGGTGCGTGCGATTGAGAGCAAACCCATTATCAGTCAAATACACATCCTCCAGCCGCATCATCTGCAGCGCATGCGCGCCGTGAATCCCCACGTCCTGCTCGTGCGAGCACGCCTCGTCGAATCTCGCCTGCGACCGAGACCCGTCGCCACGCCCGGCGCTGTCCGCTTTAAGGGGGCAGTTTATAGGGGGGATGGGTTCGCTCATGGGCGGATCGACAAGCTCGGGGTTCCAGCAGGCCTGCACGTTGGGGAAGCGGGCGGTGCATGAGCCGAAGGCGGGGCAGGGAGGGCCGTGACAGTCGAGCTTCACCCCCCATTCTGACTCGCCTGAGCCACTCTCCTCTGAGCACTCCCACTCTCTTCTGAAGCACTGTCAACGAACGCGCTTGACACGCTTCCTGCTATTTGATTGCTGCTGCTGGAACTGGTGTGCGAGTTGTCCGAGGGGAGGTGGTGGAAGAAGTGGAGGAAGACGTTGGCCAGGCGAGCCGTGGAGAGAGGAAAGCCCAGCGGCCGCGTCACAAGGTTGACTCGCTCCGGGTGGGCCCTGGCGAAGGATGGATGGAGAGAGAAAGGGGGAGAGAGAGAGAAGCCGTTGGGGCGAACCGTGGAGGGAGGGAAGCCCAGCGGCCGCGTCACGAGGCTCACTCGCTCGGGGCGGGTCCTGGCGTGGAGGGCGAGAGGGAGAAAGGGCTTTGAGAGGATTCACCTACGGTCTCCCTTGTTCCTCCGAGGTTCCGTACTGACGTGAAGCGAGGTTGTTTTTGAGACGTCTCAGAAACAACCTCGCTTCACGTGGAGAAAGGGCTTTGGTAGAATTCACCTACTGTCTCCCTTGTTCCTCCGGCATTCCGTACTGACCTGGAAGGCTTGGGTAAGGATTCTCCAACTGACCAAAATCGCAAAGACAGGTCATTTAACTTACGAAAATTGTCCAACTGACCTGAATCGCACATAATAAGATTCGCCAGCTGACCGGAATCGCAGTGGAAGGTAATAAGATTCACCAACTGACCTACATTCGTAGTGGCAGGAAGATTCGCCTACTGATTTAAGCAGTGGCAGGTAAACTTTCCAACTGACCTAAGTCGCAGTGGCAGGTAATAGTTGAGCTCGCCTTCGAACTCGCCGACTCTGCCGACCAGATGGGACCTCGGAGGTGGTTGCTGGCCGTTGATCGCTGTCGGGAGTAATCATCACGGTTGGGAAAGGGAAAGAGGGAAAGGAAGAGAGTAAGAGGATACTGTGAGGGATCGCTGCAGCGTCGCGGGCTTTCGTCACCGTTCACGGTGGGTGCATTGACGGAAATTGTATAGAAGAAGTCGAGGTGGTATCGACTGAACAGGAGGAGCGCTGGAGCGTGGCGGCCTACATTCGTCACCATTCACGGTGGTCTCCTCCGTAAATCCGTCGGATGACGCATTGACGGAAACCGTCACGAAGACGGCAACGACCAGCCGCAAGAGACAGAGGCGACCGGTAATGGCGCGTGCCGCCATCATAACTTATTACTTCAGTCAGTCAGAATCAATGAGGGAAGGAGCGAGATTCCACAAGAAGCTGTATAGTACAAGATAGAAAGGTCATGACTGCGACGAGAGAGACTTCTTGCAAGAGAGCACCTAGAGAACAAGTGAGGATTCTTCTTTCGCTGCTTGTCAGGGATGTATGGTGATGACGGCAGGTAGGCTCACCTCACCTGCCAGGTGAGAGGTGAGGTGTGCTCTCTCACCTGGCAGACTGGCAATACCGCAAAACAAGCGACTGTTTTGAAGATTGTACAATAGATATGTGAAAGTAGTGTACAGTAGTGCAGAGGCTCAGAAAAGTTCGTCGTCAGAACGACGTGTGACTGGGTCTCCCAGTCTTCGGGGAGATTGTGCTGAGCTGGTCAAAGGAAATCCTCATGCTGGATTTGTAACTCATGGCTAAAATGTAATCACCACTCGCCATGTCAGCCCCTTGACTTGACGTGTGCACAGTCAAACTGTATGCTCTCTACCACGTGTCGTGGGTTTCCGTGGGCGCTGCGCTGACATAGAAATCTGGCCAATCAGCATTCAGACCACGAGCCTCCCAAAAAGTGAATCCTCGTCACAAGCCAATGTACACTCGTGGTTATCATTTGATTGTGCAGTTCCTGAAATCCCAGCCCAGTTCATCTATTTACTTATATCTTCCTGCCCCGTTGGAATCCACCAGCAAGATTCTAATGCAAATTGTAAAATCTTATTCATCTGATGGATAATCCTCTACATCTTCGGTGGCACTTTGCCCTCCAGTGCTCCATCAAGGGATTGGTTCTGGGGGGGCATATAATAGCCTTCTCAATCAAACAAGTCCAGCAGCACCTTCTCCATAGAGGCTGGCGCACAACTACATCATATGCAGACAGTTAGAAAGGTTCTCTGAAGCGCAGCATACTATCACATCAAGATACATGAGTTAGCAAAGATTTCTCCTTACTCCTGAAAAAACTCCAGGTTCCCATTCTTCCTTCAGCGCTGAAAGTGTTGCGATGGTGAGTTTCAGTCAATTTATCGGCCCTTAGACTTGAGTGTTTCACTCAGCCTGCACACCGCGAGGGTCAGAGGTGGCAGCACACAATGGTGGATGATGGGCTCATGAAGCGCAAACATACATGTCATGTTGCCATAAGAGATAACATGCACCACCGACCGTGCAAGGATGCACCATGCAAAGATGCACCATGCAAGGATGCACCATGCAAAGATGCACCATGCAAGGATGCACGATGCAACGGTGGATGATGGGCCCATGCAGAGCAGACAGAGATCGACTATAGGAGAAAGTCAATCCCACCAGTCCCCAAGGCGATTGTTACAACTCACTCAACATGACCCATGCAGAATGATGCATGCAACACGATCCATGCAAAATGACCCATGCAGCACGACCCATGCAAAATGACCCATGGAGCATGACCCATGCACCATGGACCCATGCAGCAGTCAATCCCAACAGTCCAGCCCTTCAAAGAGCCCATCGCCCTTAACAGCTGAAGTCTTGTAGATGGCCCACGGGTAGCTCTTTACCTTGTGCAGCCCACCAAGGCGATTGCGACAACCCATGCAGCCCAGCTGACTGATGCAGCCCAGCATGACTGATGCAGCCCAGCATGACTGATGCAACCTTGTGCAGCCCAGCATGACTGGTGCACCACGACCCATGCACCAACCACCCCAGCAGTCAATCCCACCAGTCCAGCCCTTCAAAGAGCCCATCGCCTTTGACAGCAGACGTCTTGTAGATGGCCCACGGGCGGTTCTTTACCTAATGCATCCCCCCAAGGCGATTGCGACAACCCATCCAACATGACCTACGCACCACGACCCATGCGCCACCCCTGCTCTCACCAGTCCAGCCCTTCAAAGAGCCCATCGCCCTTGACAGCAGACGTCTTGTAGATGCGCGGGCAGCTCCCTTGACCTTATGCAGCCCCCAAGGCGATTGCGACAACCCATGCAGCATGAGCCATGCACCACGACCCATGCGCCACCCCTGCTCTCACCAGTCCAGCCCTTCGAACAGCCCATCGCCTTTAACAGCTGAAGTCTTGTAGATGGCCCACGGGCGGCTCTTGATCTTATGCAACCCCAACGCGTCTGACACCTGCACCTCACTCATGGCTCCGGGCAGATCCTGAGCGATACAGAACAGTGGAGGTGGGTAAACATGGGTGGAGATGGGTGAGCGAGAGGGATTGGAAAAAGAGAAGGCGGGTGGCTTCTTAAGTCTACTGAAACTGCTAAGGCGTCTGAGACCTGCACTGACTCGAGACTTGGGCAGATCCTGGGAGGCACATATGGGTGGAAGGATGAAGGTGTTTAAACGACACTTGCAACTCAAGCAAGTGGATGAAACGAATATTGAAACGAGCCAAGACCCCAGATCTCACCTGTTTGTTGGCATACACCAGCACCACTGCTTCTTTCAACTCCTCCTCCTGCAGGCATCATCAGAAGGGGCAGGTACACACACGACAAGTATAGCTTGTGAGAACACTCAGGAGACATGGAGAGAACGGTGACATCAATGGAATCAACAAAATGGTTTGAGGAACTTGCAAGGCTTCTTCTTCTCAAAAGCAGTTGATGGCAAAAATAATAAAAAGCACGGAGAAATGTTGCCTACAGGGAGACAGCCTGATCCCAGAACCTCTGACACAAATACTGCTCATAACGATACCAAGAGGTTCAGTCCACACAGAGGAGCGTTCCAAACGAATTACGACGCCTTGACTTCCACGCGCCACCATCATCGATACATCACCCACATCCATTTTGGCGTGGACTTCCTCCTTAGAGGAATTCGAGGCAATTTGGAAATTGTAAAAGCTTCCTCATCTTCTTTTTTTTTAAGCAAACCCCGGGTAGAACACTCACATCGAGAATGGCATGGAATTCCTCCTTGGACGTGCCGATTCTGTCCACGTCTGTCGAGTCAACCACGTATATGACGGCCTGTGTGTTGGGGTAGTAACACCGCCAGTACGGTCTGTTGGGTGCACATGAGAGGACAGGGATGGATGGGGAACAATCAGAAATACAAAGAAGAGGAACCTGATGAGATTCAGGATGAGTGTTCCGGTAAAAACACCACCAGAATGGTTGGTTAGGCACACAAGAGCAAAAGGGATGGTGAGGGCACAGTAAAGAGGGGAGGGAGGAGAAGAGGAAGGTGACGGGATGAGTGCTGCTGAAGTAACACCACCAGTAGGGCCGGGGGCAGGGGTGAAAGGAAGGGGACGAAGAGGGAAGTGGGGCGGAGAGAAGGAAGGTGAGGATGCGGAAAGGGAAAGGAAAGGGGCAGGGGAAGGGTGGGGCAAGGCAAGGGTGGGGTGCGAAGCAATTAAAGGCTGCAGGTACAATCCAAGAAAGAAATGCCCACAAATCAGACGGGATTGGGAGCGATAAACCGAAAGCAGCAGTCGTGCCATGAAAAAAAGGAGGTCTAGAGAGAGCCAAAGTCGAGACTTGAGTGGTGGCAGAGCCACGAAATTACTCCAGAATGAAGCACGCACTCAAGAGTCGAGAAAATGCTCAACAACCGAGCAAGAACGCCCAAGAAACAAGAAAGCGGTCAACAGTGAGGCACACACGCACCTGATACTTGTTTGTCCACCTACACAGAAGAAAAGCACCACATCAGACAATCATGGAGTTCAGATAAGACAAAAACGAGGAGAAAAGGGTCAGCTGACGTTCAAAAAGGGAAGGGACCTGAGGTGGAGGAGCATTGGAGATTGAGAACTGGGTCGATGAGAGAGAGAACTAGCGGCGTGGCAAAGGTGGTTGAGAATTGATATTGGCAAAGGCGGTGGTGTTGGGTATTGGTAATGGCTAACGCTCTGATAGATGTGAGGAGAGCACATTGGGAAAGACGAGAACCAGTGAAGAGTGACAAAAGAAAGAATGTGTCAGTACGGAGGTGGGAAGTGGGTTGGGGGGTGGGGTGAGAGGTGGGGTGCGGGGTGGGTGAGAGGTGGAGTGGGGAATGGGGTGAGAGGTGGGGGAGGTGAAACGGAAGGAAAGGGAACCAGGGACAAATGGACGAGATGATTTGAATCTTACCTAGATCCCAAACTTGAAACTTTATGTTCTTGTATTGAACCGTCTCCACATTGAATCCGATAGCTGTTCCAAAAAACAAAAACAAAAACAAAATTAAACTTCAAGGTGTGATCCATAGAACTTCGGGAAGCTCCAGTTTGCACCACCACCGCACACTGTAATAAACTAATTATTGATTGGAACACACACAAAAGGTTATAGCTTGAGTCCAGTTCGAACCTTATAATCCACGCCCGAATCCTCGAATCCTGACACCTTATTCAAGCTTCGTTATTCTAACTCGGTTAATTGACATATTCAAACAGTAATTGGCAACCCCAGAAGAAAAGTCAATTGAGTATCTTACTTGGAATTGTCGAGACCACCTCGCCGACCTGCAACCGATCTGCAGCAGAGAGGAGGGGTCAAAAGCAACAGGACAATGCTGAGGGTAAAGCACTTGAAATCAATGAAGCACACACGCCAAACGAGATTAGGACAGAAACGACATCCGCGAAGCAGTCGCAGCTCGTCGCGAACCCCAAGTTGACACCGCTTTACCCATGCGGCTGCTTTTGCCGGCCTGCGCAACTTAAGGGGTGGTGACTTAACCGCGGCAGACGCGATCCATGATGACCCAAGGGTGACTTAAAACAACTTTTCGGCCACGTCGCATTCCGATTTTCCAGTTGACAGGGATGGCGAATTGACTAAGTCGCGTAAAAAAAAATCTTTTAAGGCACCGACTGCACTCCACGAGGTCGTACGGCATCTGGGATGCGCTACTATGCCTTATCGGATGCCAAGAAAGCCATTTCTGTTGGTATGTCATGGGAATAAACTCCTCCTGTTAATATGCCATTCGACTAATTCATGTAACAAAACCGCAGTAGTGATCGATCGGAGCATTTGCCGAAAGCAAATGGATCACCTCATTGCAAGGATCACTTGATCTCAACCCTCCGACTGATACTTAGTAAACTGCTTTCCAGGTCAGCGTTGAAATGGCTACCAACGTTGAGCTGACGTACATAGGATGGTGGTTTTGCCGGCATTGTCGAGGCCCAGAACGAGAATTCGTGCTTCTCTCTCGCCGAACAGTGAGCTCAGCAACTTCGATATAATCACACCCATCAGATGTCAATCGATCTCAACAGTCAGACGGATTATTCTATGCCAGGCAGCCTGTATATTCTTCTAGAGGTCTGTTTGGGCTACGATTGTCGTGGTCATAAGCGTTCCCGACAGTTTGTCAGACTCCCGGCTCTCGCTCCTACAAAAAGAGTTTTAAGACCTTCTCATTAAGCTTCAGGTACGAATCTACGACGACCCACTTTACTGGACCCGCGGCTCGCCGGTTAACAAATCGTGGCAACGAGAAAGCCACAAAGTGGAGGACTGGCCCTGACAAATTCTTATGATGAAAAGGCGGAGTCGAACGACGAAGTTGGGTAAAACGACCTCCTAGATATTATAACCTTCAGCTATCTTCGGTGTGAAACACTGAAATAAGCGGAAATTGGCGACCTAGAGGTGGGTGGGAGGGATGACCAATGTGATCATGACGGAATTCCCGAGACAAGCACAGATCCTGATTCGTGATTCGACCTCCTGGACCCATGGGACCAGCCAGCAACGGCTCTTTCTGCGCTTGTGATTGTATGGAGCGTGTCAGGTGCGAGGGAAAGTTCGGGAGTTTCTATGGCCAGGTCCTCGCGCTTCACGCGCTACAAGAAAGCACAAATCTCAGCAATTCGTGTACTCCATAAACTCGACCTAATCGTCTATCACAATGAACGAATCAAGCTTCTTTGATATTGTTATAGGCAGAACATTCCAGATACTGGACAACATGAAATAATTTTGTCAATACAGAGTGGGTGCATCACTTGTTGGTGTCTACCGCGATGACGGCGGCGCCATCCCTTCTATGGTGGCGATCAACCTTGCAAAGGGCGAGGGATGGGATGGGTGCAAAAGAACAGGAACACATACTTACGATTACAGAGAACACTAGTCATGAAGTCTTACATCATTCTATTGTAATCCCTCCTTGAGACATCAACTTCAATCATTCTCATCTCTCCTGCTTTTGCCCAACGCATGTGCGACTCTGGAGAGGAAACTTGATCTCACACATATCCCTCAATGGTAATCCCTTGGCCTGCGTGCACTTGGTGCATGGTGGATTTTAGGTCGACTCAGAATACAACAGGGAGAGACGCATCTGGGTGCATGATTATAAGTTTAAGACGACTCGGATTCTTAGTCGACTTAACTTAACCATGCACCAACCAAGCACCAGGTGCTCCTCTCCCTAACGTATGCACCTGGTGCTTGGTAAGTTCAAGTTGATTAAGAATCCAACAGGGAGAGGCGCACCTGGTGGTGCATGGTTAAGTTTAACTCGACTCTGAATACGAGAGGGAGAGGCGCACCTGGTGCATGGTGGTGACCATGGAGAGGTAGCAGTTCCAGAGCAGTGGGCAGTTCCAGACCATGGTACAAAGGAACAAGAGCAAATATAATCATGATACAAAGATGTTCAACCTTTCCCCTGCACGCACCTGGTGCATGGTGGTAACCATGGAGAGGTGCCAGTTCCAGAGCGGCGAGCAGTTTCAGACCATGGTGCAAAGGAACAAGAGCACATACATTATGACTAAAAAAAAAAAAACCAGTCACAAAGTCGTTCAACCTTTCCCCTGCACGCAGCTGTTGCATGGTGACCTCAGCAGCGAGCAGGTCCAAACCATGGTACAAAGGAACAAGAGCACTTTCATATCGCACATCCCCCCCAGATACCTTCCTTTCCCCTGCACGCACCTGGTGCATGGTGACCATGGAGAGGTGGCAGTTCCACAGCAGCGAGCAGGCGGAGGAGTAGGCGGGGCGCAGGTGCAGCGGCACCAGGCGGAACGATGCAAAGCTGGCCGGCAGCCAGAAGTGCCACCCGCGCCGCCACGTCCGCAGGAAGTCCCGCCGGTACTTGTCTGCAGGAGAAAGGACAGTTTGAGATTCAGGTTCGGGAGACAGGGCAAAGAGCATGGGCGAGAAGCGACATGAGAGGGGGATTGGGCATGGATACGTTATGCGGGACGAGAAAGCGGTTATGAAAGTAAGTGTAGGAGTAACGGGAGGGGGGAGTGGGAAGACGGGAGGGACAACAAAACGGCAGCATGTCTTGTTGCAAAGTGAAGATTCAGAAATTCGCGTGCATGAAGCTGGCCAGTGCATGTGTGTTGGAACACAAACACAGCAGCAACAATATTGGAGGAGCCTGATAACACGGAACACACCTTTCAGTGCATGCAGCTGGCTTATCCATGCATAGTTAAAGGCAAACACAGCAGCAATCAGGCACGGATTCGCATGAGATGTCATGTTGATGGTGCTTTTGAGAATTCTCAAAAGTAACACATTACACACCTTTGAGTGCATGCAGCTGGCCTGTCCACGCATAGTTAAACGCAAACACAGCAGCAATCAGGCACGGGTTCAGCAGAGCCTGAGATGCCAGCACCTTCCCCGCAGTCGCACCCAGGCTTTTCCCTGGCGCTGCCCTCTCCACCAGGGGGTACCACACGTGCAGCGCAGGCCCGTATATGCACGCGCCGTACACCATCATTCGCAGGGATCTCGCTGCGTTGAACGCTGGTGCCGGTCCTGCTGCCGCGTTGCCAGAGCCGTCTCTTGATATGGCGCTGCTGCTGTAGCTGAGGCTACTCGCTTCGTCGCCGCGCGTGTCGCTTGCCTGCTCCGTGTTGCTTGGCTGCGCTGCTTCTCCACGCGCGTCGCGGATCCGCGCTGCATCTCCAGCTGAGGAGAGCTCGATGCACTGCGCGCACACGTCCCCGCCCGCCAGCAGTGCGCCAGATGTCGCGGATGTGCGGAGCAAAGGCGGAAGGCGCGCGGCGGACTGCAGAAGCGCGGAGGCAACGGGGGGGCCGCGGATCTGCCACGCGCGGCTGACGCGTGCCTGGAAATGGTCGACGAGCGGGAGAAGCGCGCCGATGGTGCACCGAATTTGCCCCCCTCCGTCTTCGCCTCCGCCCTCCCCATCCGCTTGAACCACGCCCGCCGGAGCCGCTTCCGCCCCCTGTTCCCCCGGACCTGCTGTTGCCCCCATCGCCGCCATTATCCTCTCCCCTCCCCCCACCCCTTCCAGAGTCTTCTTCCCGCCCACTTGGTCCTCCCGCACTTTCCGATCCGCTTGTTCCGCCTCCGCTGGTCCCGCCTCCGCCTTCCCCGCCATGTGTGCGTCTGCTTCCTCCGCCGTTCTCGTTGCGCATTCTGAAATTCAAGCCAGTAACCATGGCCGTCGAAACCTAAAATTCCCTTGGCGACGTTCGTCAAGATTGAACCCTCGAAAAATTGGCAGCCCCAAGGTGCTTCATGATTGGCTGCTTTCGTTTGTCATCGGGTGTGACGCGCTTCCACTCCGCCAGATCCGTCCAACTCCACTCATCTCAACAACAGACTGGAACGCCTTTCCTATGGATCGACGACAACGGGTAACATTTCGTGAGTCTCTGACAACGTGCCTGACGAAAGGTTTTTGTGCCACGGGCCTGCACCTACCAATGTGCTGCGTTTTGTCGAAGCACAGAGCCTCTTCCCTGCCACGCTGCCACTCCCTGAGGCGACCGTCTGGCTCCTATTTCTAGGCTTGCTGGCGTATTGGTGGGATGGAAACGCCAGTACTAGTCCTTACAGCAGCAACTGAGATGATAACGACCGAGCCCTGACATGATTCAGCCGACTATGTCGTAGCCCGTATAATTCCGTTCATAACCGGTCCATTCACCCTTAGTCCCGTTCAGCTTAGTTTCTTACAGTGCTGCGTGTTAGCCTTAGCTCATTGTTAGTCTGGAAAATAAATATCACCTTAGCAAGCAAGAGGTGCCTCGAGGCAGTATGATATAGTGTTACTTAAAGGACGATGTTGTTTGGCGAGACGAAATAGGCTAGCAATTCGGTTTCGGTTACCATGCCTGTAGATCGCACATTTTTTCGTTAGATTAGCGTCGTACATCACAGCAGTCGTTCGCAATGGGCCGCTCTTCGGCCGTGCGACTGTCACTTCTGCCTCTGCTGCTGCTCGCACTGTCGCATGGCGGAGTTAGAGTGTCAGGTACGCGTTGTGAGACGTCCTAACAGTTGCTCGCGTTGAGCGATTGCCCACACTGTCGCATGGCGGAGTAAGACTGTCAGATACGATCTCTTGTCCGCAGTGCTTTTTAGACCGCACCTTAGTGCTGCTCGGACTCCATCTGGAACCGCATGCTATTGCTGCTCAGTCCGTGCCTGCTGTCCATTTGGGCAAAGTTGTGACCGTGGTTGCATTCGTGCAAATCCGTGTCACGTATCGAGTGCCTGTGTGCATGCAAGTGGCACGAAGCTGTATGAAACCTCTCCCTCCATCTCCTCCTTACTTGTGTCCCCTCGCAATCCTCTCTTCCCCCCACCCCCACCACCTCCCACTCCTCCCTCCCCCCCTTACCCTCAACACCTCCTCCCTTACCCCCAACACCCCCGTTTCACCCCTTCTCTCCTTGCAGCGTCCAGTCGCCCCATGGTGACCCCCAGACGGGGCACCATGGTTCCCATACCTCTGATCACGATGGACGACGGGACAAACTCTTCGCTCTCTTCTTGCTCCGCTCATCCCACTCTTCCTGAGACCCCCCGCCCCGCCCCCCGTTCCTCCCCACCCACCCCTCCCCCTCCCTCCCTTGCACCATTGTGATCAGCAGGAGGGGCGCCATGGGTCCCATGCCTGCCTGAGAACACTTGACATTTCTCCGTTCCCCCCTCCTCCCCTCTTTTACCCCGCTTGCAGCCTCCATTCGCCCCATCGTGATTGGGAGGAGGGGCGCAATGGGACCCATGCCCGAGAGCACGTTGGAGGGCTATGAGAGGGCCATAGCCGATGGAGCAGACTATGTGGAATGCAATGTCATATGGTGAGTTGGAGGTGTGATGTGACTGTTCTGGAACATGTCTTCATCTGTAAAATTGTTATGGTCCATGCCTGAGAGCACGTTGGAGGGATACGAGACGGCCATAGCCGATGGAGCGGACTATATGGAATGCAACGTTATCTGGTGAGGGGGATGTGATGTGAATACAGTGGGGTATGTCTGTCTTCACCTGCAGATATCTAGTGGTCCATGCAAGGTTGTATGCAAGGTTGTATGCAAGGTTGTATGCAAGGTTGTATGCAAGGTTGTATGCAAGGTTGTATGCAAGGTTGTATGCAAGGTTGTATGCAAGGTTGTAAGCAAGGTTGTATGCAAGGTTGTATGCAAGGTTGTAAGCAAGGTTGTATGCAAGGTTGTAAGTTATGCAAGGTTGTAAGCAAGGTTGTATGCAAGGTTGTAAGCAAGGTTGTATGCAAGGTTGTAAGCAAGGTTGTATGCAGGGTTGTATGCAAGGTTGTAAGCAAGGTTGTATGCAAGGTTGTATGCAAGGTTGTAAGCAAGGTTGTATGCAAGGTTGTAAGCAAGGTTGTATGCAAGGTTGTAAGCAAGGTTGTATGCAGGGTTGTATGCAAGGTTGTAAGCAAGGTTGTATGCAAGGTTGTAAGCAAGGTTGTATGCAGGGTTGTATGCAAGGTTGTAAGCAAGGTTGTATGCAAGGTTGTAAGCAAGGCTGTATGCAGGGTCATCTGGTAAACTTTTCTAGACCTGTTGGTGGAGTGGAGAGCATAGCCGCACACCTCCTCCTGCAAACACCCTTTTTCTTGCTCACCTCCTTCCCTCCCTCCACTGCTCCTTTCCCGCCCTCCTCTTCAACAACCAGCACGGACGACTTGAAGCTAATCTGCTGGAACGACCTGGACCTGATGCTCGTGACGAACGTGCCGCGCCACTCCCTGTCACCACTCTCTGCCTCCGGATTTCCCCTGTGCTCCCACACCAACCCCTCGTTGCCCTACTCCCATTGGCCAGCACGGCAGACTTGGAGCTGATCTGCTGGAACAACCTGGACCTGATGCTCGTGATGTCATAAGTGGCCCACCACTCCCAACCCAACCCAATCACCCTGCGCCCATGCGTCTAACCCCTTCTTCCCCTCCCTTGGTAACCAGCACAGCAAGCTTGGAGCTCATGTGCTGGAACAACCTGCACCTGACGCTCGTGACGCACCACTCTTGGGTACACCGTAAACCACACTCCTGCCCGCCCTTCACTCTCTGCCTCCTGGTTTCCCCCATACCCCCACCCCACACTCCTCCCACTGGCCAGCACGGCGGACCTAGAGCTGATCTGCTGGAACGACTTGGATTTGACGCTCGTGACGAACGTGGCGCACCACCCCGAGCTGAGTCAACTCAAGTCAACGGCGGTCATAGAGGGGCAGGAGGTGGAGGGATTCTTCGCATTCAACTTCACGTTCGAGCAGATCCAGATTCTCAGAGGTGGGTTGGTTTGGCACGTAATGGTTTGGTTCAAACTGGTGTTATTGCCGCATCGCAGTGTTTTGGGTACATAATGGTGGGTTTGGACATTCACAAGACACCCACCAATACACATGCCTGCATGAACTTGCAATACACATTATTCTCCCCTCCTCCCTCCCCCCTCCCTTCCCTGCAGAGTTGTGGAGCAGCGATACCAGTGGCGGGACAAGAACCTTTGGCACATCAACCAATACACGTGCCTGTACACACGCCTCTTTTTCTCTCCCCCCTCTTGCCGCTCTCTCCGTCCTCCTTCTCCTCTCTTCCCTGCAGAGCAGTGGAGCAGCGATACCAGTGGGGGGACAAGACCCTTCACGCCCGTTTATCCATCCCCACGCTCTCCAGCTGTGCTCGCCCTCATGCTCTCCGCCAATTAACGCCAGTACATCAGCCAGTACAAATGCCTGCACACATATCTCTCCCTCCTCCCTCTCCTCCCTTCCCTGCAGAGCAGTGGAGCAGCGATACCAGTGGCGGGATAAGACCCTTCACGGCCGGTTATCCATCCCCACGCTCTCTGCTGTGCTCGCCCTCGTGCTCTCCTCCAATCAAAACTCCGAGCTGCTCGCTGCTAGAGGCAACCGACCCGTGGGGCTGATGCTGGAACCCAGAGTGAGTGGTGGGGAGTGGAGGGAGAGGGAATGATGGGAGGGGTGAGTAGTTGAAGAAGGAATGCAGGGAGGAGTGAGCGAGTGAAGAAACGGTGTGCTCTGCGTTGCTGTCACAACAATCCGTCTGTCCATCCCCTCTCCATGCTCTCTGCTGTGCTGGCTGTCGTGCTTTCCGCCAATGAGCGCCCTGAAATGCTTGCTGCTAGAGGCAACCGACCCGTGGGGCTGATGCTGGAACCCAGAGTGGGTGCTTGAGAGTGGAGGTAAAAGGAGTGAAGGGAAGAGTGAACAGAAGAGTTGATGAGGAGTGTTCAGGAAAGGAGTGCGCGAGTGAAGAAAGGTTGTGCTTTGAGTGGCCACAACCCGTCCGCCCAGGGAGGAGTGAGGGGAGGCTTGAAGGGAGGAATTGAAAGAAGAGTGCTGTTGCGTCCCTCTTTAATCTGACTTGAGAATAAACACTCAATATTCATTCTTTACTCTATCCTCCCTCTCCATCCATTTCCCTGCTGCACACCCCCAGTACCCTGAATTTCACAAGTCCATCGGGTGCCCCTTACTCGAGTTGCTCCCCAACCTCCTCAGTGCCACCAACCCGCAACCCATCATTCTGACTCAAATACCCCCTCTCTCTCTCTCTCGTCCCCCTCTCCATCCTCCCCCGTGCAACCCACCCACTCCCAGTACCCTGAATTCCACGAGTCCATCGGGTGCCCGCTACTCGAGTCGCTCCTGACTCTCCTCAGCGTGTGAACAACCTGCCGCTCACAGCAACGTTTCACAATCACTCAAAGCTTTCCTCTCTGTCATCCTCTCTTCCTTGCCCTTTTCCTCTCATCATTCATTCACAGTATCCCGAATTCCACAAGTCCATCGGGTGCCCACTACTAGAGTCACTCCTCACTCTTCTCAGCATGAACAACCTGCAGCCACCGCCCCGCCCTTCCAACCCCTTCAACACCCTCACTTCCTCCTCCTCCCCCACTGCCTCTCTTAGTGACCGCCTTGCTAGCATCAGCACCACCACCATTTCTACTGACCATGCTGCTACAACCGGTGCTGCAGCACCCGGCGCTGCTAAAGCCAGAGGGCGGATTGTGCTGGACCCGGCAGTGCACCCGGTGGTGATAGAGGCGAGGAGCGGCTCTGCTCTGGTCTACTGCAGCCAACGCACCTCCATTCCCCTCGTGCAGATCCTGGAGGCGGGGTGGGACGAGGTGAGGAAGGTTGAGACGAGCTGAGGAGGGATGGGATGGGGTGAGGAGGGGTGGGACGAGGTGAGGAGGGGTGGGACGGGGTGAGGAGCGATGCCACCTTGTGCACTTTCAAGTCAAGCCTGCTGTGCTGCGGATTCATGGCACAGCAGCTACTCAACCCTTTCAAAAACCACCCTAATCTCACGGCATACCTCTTTGGGGCGATTTTGAGTCGACTCAAAAACCACCCTCATCTCCTTGCGTACCTCTTCCCCCGTCCCTCCCGCCCCCCTGTTATCCCCCAGCCATCCGACACCAACCCCATCCTGCAGGCCCCTCCTCCCTCCTGTCCCCCCACCACCCCTCTCCGAGCCTGCATCCTGGACGCCATATCACTCTACGCCGTGGCCGTCGCACCAGAGAAGCACCTGGTGCTGCCGGTGGAGTCGTGGCACAAGAAGCTGCTCAACCAGACGGATCTCGTCTCCCTCGCGCACCACCCAGCCCGCCAGCTCGCCGTGTTACCCTGGCCTTTTTCCAACGACTGGATTTTCTTATCGCTGAGCTATGAATTGGTGAGTGTCCGCTAGAAGTTCACCACATCTGGTGCTGCCGGTGGAGTCGTGGCACAAGAAGCTTCTCAACCATCGGATTTCGTCTCCCTCGCTCACGACCCAGCCCGCCAGCTCGCCATGTTACCCTGGCCTTTTTCCAACGACTGAATCTTCCTCTCCCTTAGCTATGAGTTGGTGAGTGCTCCTTCTCTCCCCCTATATCCCATGAGCTCGTGAGTGTTCTGCACTGCCCCATTGCAGTGGATGGGCTCTCCTATCCTATCCCTTTTGTCATCCTTCCTCCCTTCATGCCTCCTCCTATCCACTCCCATCGTTCCTCTTCAACTCGCACACCAGGTCCCTCTGAGCGTGTATTCTATGTCAGTGCAGGCGGTGGGAGCTCCCATCCCTCCCATTTCTTTTCCGTCCTTTCACCCCGCCCCTCCATCCCTGTCTCTCCTTTCAGGACCCTCTGAACGACCACGCCATGTTTGTTGAGGCAGTGAGGCTGGATGGCCACCTCTATACCCCTTACATCCGCCACCCCTCGTCCCTCTATACCCCTTACATCCGCCACCCCTCGTCCCTCTATACCCCTTACATCCGCCACCCCTCGTCCCTCTATACCCCTTACATCCGCCACCCCTCGTCCCTCTATACCCCTTACATCCGCCACCCCTCGTCCCTCCATCCATCCACTGATCCCATCTCTCTTTTCCACCCCTATTCTCAGGACCCGCTGAACGAGTATGCCATGTTTGTGGAGGCGGTGGGAGTGGATGGACTGTCCCATTCCTCCCTTCAGCCCACTTCTCCCCCCCATGTCATCCCTTCTCTCCTCTCCTCTCCTCTCCTCTCCCCTCAGGACCCACTGAACGAGTATGCCATGTTTGTGGAGGCGGTGGGAGTGGATGGGCTCTTCTCTGACTTCCCCGCCACCGCCCTTAAGTACATTCGTAAGTATTTCTTTTAGAATCCCCATAAGCTCTAAACCCTAAAGCCCCATAAAAAAGTGTGTCCTCAATCCCTTCGCGAGCAGTCTTATGCGTTTCTGAACCATCCTTCAGGGGTTAGGGTGTGACAGACGTCCTTACCTTCATCAGTGGCCGCCCTTGTGTGTCAACCTTGGAAGGCGCATCACATTGCCCTCTTACTCCTGTTAACTTCACCCCTTCTTCCTCCAGCAACACGCTCACTCCCACGACTTTTGAGGCGCCTCAAAATTCATTCATCTGTGGCCGCCCGCCCTCGTGTGTCAACCGTCCAAGGCGCATCACATTGCCCTCTTACTCCTGTCAACCTCACCCCTTCTCCCTCCAGCAAGACACTCACTCCCACTCACCCGTCTCCCGTCCCGTGTTTGCGTTTGCCACCCTACCTACTGCATCCCTCACTCACACAATCACGCCCTTTCCCGCCCACCCAGGTTCTCGGGACTGTCATCAGCTCCATCAGGTGTGCTGAGCGTGTTGATTGCCGTGCTTTCTTGCTCCAACCTTAAACTCGCTCAGGCTGTGCCACGGCACAAAACACTCCCAAGGGTCTCGGGACTGCCTGACAGTAGCATCGGGAGTGGTGGGTGTGTTGGTGTTTGCCGCCCTACTCCACCCCTCTTAACTCACTCAGTAACCGCCTCTCCCCCCTCCCACCCTCCCAACTCCATCCAGGGTCTCGGGACTGCCTGGCAGCAGAGCAGCATCAAGAGTGCTGGGTGGGTGTGTTGGTGTTGGCCGCCCTACTCCACCCCTCTGCCCTCAACTCACTCAAACTCCCCCTCGTCCCCCTCCCCTCCCCATCCCACCTGAAATACTCGCCTCAGGGTCTCGGGACTGCCTGGCAGCAGCATCGGGAGTGCTGGGTGCGTTGGTGGCGGCACCAAGAAAACGAGGCCTAGCAGGTGAGTGGGGGAGGGATGGTTGCATCAAGGATTAAAGGGGTGGACGGAAGGACGGGTGGAGGGGGGGGATGGGTGATTGGTGGCTTGGACTGACAGCCACGGGGAGCACTGCAACACCAGCCCTTCCATCCCCATGGCCAGGCTTGGACTGATAGCCATGGCCAGGAACTTGCCTTATCCATCCATCCCTTGGCCCACCCTTCCTCCCCCACCCTCCCAGACCTCCTACTCCTTGCCGTCATTGTCACCATTGCTGTGCTCCTTTTGAGTCGACACAAAAGTGGCCTCCCTAAAAATGCATTGCTTCTCTTCCCGTATGCCCGTGAACATCGAGACAAATTTTGGGCTGTTCTTTTTAAGTCACTGGTGCAGCCACTTAACCCGCTCTCAGCCAAAAAGTCGCCAGCTACGGTAAGCCGGTGCTCACATTCTTCATGGCGTTCCTTGGCGTGCTGGACGCGAAAACGTCGTCAGGACACGAAGACGCAAGGAAGCTGGTGGAGGAGAGATTGTGCCTCTTAGTTGGAATATACGCGTTTCGCGTTTCATACACTAGCGTTTATCCGCTAGCGTATAAACGCCGAACGCTTCTTGGGAGGCTTCCTATACGCAGTGAATACGCAGGCCCGGGCACCTAAAAAAAATTCCCCGGGCAGTTTGTTAGGTCTAGAGCGGGGGATGGTCGAGGTGCAAAGCACGAAGTTGGTGCCCGAAGTCTAGTCATACTCGTCGATAAGAATGAGGTCGGCGAGATCGAGGTGAAATGAAATGTAGAAATGTCGAGATTAGGGCTGACTGGCTGGTAAGCACCGTGGGGTTTGTTGGGGGGGTGGTTTTGGACAGGTTGAAGTTGGAGTTCGTAGATCGTATGTGTTCCAGTGCAGTACTAATATGAGATTCAACATTTGGATTCCCATGACACGCGTCCAAACTTCGAAGTCACATTTCCGCTGGCCTAGACCACCGATTAGCATTTCGGCTTCCGCGAAATGCTCACCAAGAGATTCCGCGATTTTTTTCCCGGGCAGCCCTTAAAAAATTCTGACTGCGTATTGCGTATTCCCTAGTGTATAGCGTATAGCGTTTAAACGCAAGCGTATAAACGCGATACGCTTGAGGCTATGAGCGTATACTCCAACTTAGTTGTGCCTCTTCACCTCGGCGCGCAGCAAGGTCAACGTTTCCAAAGTGTTGTCAGACGTAGCAACCCCGCTCCCGTTCCGCTCCCTGTGTTATGCTCGCTCCGTCGTTTGAGGTGTAGTTTTCAGCACTTAAATTACTCATAGGTGCTCATCGCCAACTTCGATCTGGACGAAGTCCTTCGACAGATCGAAGTTGGTGGGCAGCGCGATGAGCACCTATGAGTAAATCAAGCGCTCAGAACAACATCGCAAACGACTGAGCGAGCATTACACGGGGAGCGGATTAGGAGCGGGGTGGCTACCTCCGACAGCACTTTGGTATCGCTGGCCTTGCTGCGCGCTGAGGTGAAGAGGCACAACATCTCCTCCACCAGCTTCCTTGCGTCCTCACGTCTTGTCAGCGTTTCCGCCGGCACGCCGAGAAACGTCATGAAGAATGTAAGCACCGTCTTACCAAGGTTGCCAGCTTTCTGGTTGAGAGCGGGATGAATGGCACCATTATGACCTTAAGAAGAACAGCTTTGAAAATCGTTTCGGTGTTCATCATGGGCACACTGAAGGAGAAACAAGGTATTTTAGGGAGGTGAATTTTTTATTGACTCAAAATTCACCTTGTTACAATGGCACATGGCACTTTTTCTGCAAGAAGAGCTATTATCGCATGGAGGCTACTAAAGAGAGTTGGAAATTATCTAATTTTCGCAAACAAGTGTTTGGGTACAATATTTTTTACGGTTTCCTCTTATTTCTCCTTTCCATCGTCCCCAATTCCTCAGCGAGGACGTTCCCGCGTAAGCTTAGTTCCTGGTTAAGATTTTCAAGGCTATAAGTAATGCTCGTTCTCATTTAGGGCTCTTTGTGGTCTGAAGAAGGCTCATATGATTACCAACGATTTTTTTACACTAGAGTTTTCAAACAAGCACTCGAAGAAACTACCACCAAGGTGTTCTTTACCAACAATTGCTGCCACGTATTGAACGATGGCACCTACATGGTGTTCCATTGAACACCAGCCCTTCCATCCCCATAGCCCGGCCCAGCCTGGACTGACAGCCATGGTCAGGAGCTTGACTTATCCATCCATCGCTTGGCTTCTCCTCACCCCCCCTCCCCCTCAGACCTCCTACTCCTTGCTGTCATTGTCACAACGCTGTCCTTCCCATAGCGGTGTGGACGCTCTATGCCATGCACAAGTGGAGGCAGACGGAGCAGCATCTGCACTGGCAGGAGTTTGCCACCATCCACTCCCACGGGCCCACCACAGCCTCCGAAACACAACCTCTCACTGCGTCCACTGCTCTTCACGCTGTTGCTCTTGACTCTGATCAACCATCCCTTTCCCTCTCTGCAAACCCCGGCCCCTTTCTCCCGCAGATCTCCTGATCTTAGCTGTCATCATCACCATTGCTGTCCTCCCCATGGCGGTGTGGACGCTCTATGCCATGCACAAGTGGAGGCAGACGGAGCAGCATCTGCACTGGCAGGAGTTTGCCACCATCCACTCCCACGGCCCCACCACCGCCTCGGAACGACAACCCCTCACTGCCCTCGCGGCTGACTCTGACCTTAGCCCTTCCTCCGCTGCCGCTGCCGTTGCTGCCGTTGCCGCTGGTGGTGGTGGTGGTGCTGCTTTTGTTGCTGGTGGTGGTGCAGATGATTTGAGTCCTTCGGGTCTGTTCTCTCCCCGCATCGGCGCGTTGCAGCACCACCGCCCGTCCTCTCCCCCGCCGCTGCCACCCGGGCTGGGGGGCGTGGAGGATGGTTCAGCGTTGTCGTCAGCAATGGCTGGTGGGGGAAGGTCAAGAGGGGGCAGGAGAATCAGAGCCATGGACTTTGGGGAAGAGGACTGGTAGGTGTGAGATGCTCTTAACATCATCTGCAGCATCATCACCAGCAGCAGTGGTAGGAGAATCAGAGCCATGGAACTAGGAGAAGAGGAGTGGTATCCTAGTGTGTGAGATGCTCAAATGGTGGATGATGCAGCATTGCTGGGTAATGCTGCTGTCATCATCACTGCATACGACGAGGGGCTCTGCAGGTTGCTGATTAATTGCATATGGAATGCAGAGTAGTGTGAATTCGATGTCATAGTGTGTCTTTTGAGTGTAAAAAGCGTATTCCTTCGCCTCTAATCAAGCAACCTAGTATCAGGCTCCCACTGAAAATTCCAATAAATCCAAATTCTCTCGCTAGTTTTACCAGGCGTTTAGGGTCCGCTTGATTCGAGGTTCACTTGATACAAGGTGTAGGAATACGCTCTGATTAGTGCAAGCTGCAAAAGTGAAATCACTCACTATGAAGTAAAGGTATTGATAACAGGGACCTTGGAAAACGAAGATTTTATGGCACTTTATTGTGCAAGACAGAACAAGCATAAGCTATCAATGTGCCATGATTTAACCCGCTACACACACTAGAGGCCTGAATATCTTAACCTACCTTAATACAGTTCATTATTAAACACCATTTTGTAAGGCAGGTCCAGCATAGCCTGGAAAAACAGGGGCTCCGGAATATTCCAATCCTTGTAATACGAGTGTATCGAAACCGCCTTTATCCCGATATCTTCTCTCGGGCAGGAAACAAAATCCGGGTGATTCGCGAGCACCACCGACCCCTCCGAAACTCCAAAATCACTGTTTTTATAATCGGTGAACTTCATTTCGTCGCCACTGTACCTGTAGACAACCTGGCGGTTAAGATTTTTTGTTCCCTGGCTGCGCTCGCAGTAGCGATATTCCGCGTCGCACGGCGTGTCCGAATCGACCACAATGTATTCGACGTCGTTTTCTGTCGCGAGCCCACTGCACGCGCCGGTTTCGTGTGCTGAGAGCTCGCCGTGCGGGTTGCAGCTGTATGCGCCGATGCGCGTCTGCCGACACACATGCTTCATCCATGGCCATTCCTGGTAGGAGGAATGAGGAATGGGGGTTTGGAGAGGGGTGCAGAGGAGTGGAGAGGGGTGGAGAGAGAAGAGGGGTGGAGAGATGTGGAGAAATTTGGAAAGGAGTGAAGAGGAATGGAGATGGGTGGGGTGGGGAGGGGTGGAGAGGAATGGAGAGGGGTGGAGAGGTATGGAAAAAGAGGGTCTGGAGACGTTTTTGCAGTGGAGTAGTGAGACAAGGACGGAGTCTGCCATTTCAGGGTAATTAACCCTCACCTTATTAATCTCAGGTGTATCGTAGTACAACTTCCGCATGGCCTCCCAATAGGACCCAGGGTCCTTCCCGCAGTGATTCAGCATCACAGTCAAGCACGTGATGTAGCCGGGGCTCTGGCCCAGCCCCACCATGAGCAGGCTGCGGATGTGGTTCCTCTTGCCGTTGTTCAGCTTCACGCCGTCCCACAGCTGCAGGCACACGCCCCCCTGGATGTCCACGCCTGACGTGCAGTAGTCCAGGTAGTAGCAGTGGTCGCCCCCTATCACGTAGTTGCAGCTCACCGTGTTGCCTGGATGGGGTGGGGTGGAGTGCGGTGGAATGCGGTTGGGAGATAGGAATGAGGCAGGCAGGCACAGGGAAGGCAAAGGCAGTCACATCAGCTGACTGAAGTTGAATCTGTCTCACGAGTGGCTCAGGCTTTTACGGGTCGAGGGCTCACCGGGGTTGAAGCTGAAGCTCACTGGAGATCAAGCAATATCAAGAATCAAGAAGGGCTGAAGGCTCACCAGGGTTGAACCAGTGCGTGCAGAAGTAGATGCCAGCAGAGTCGCCTGTGAGGTTGCAAGAGGGGCTGATGGCTCACAAGCGTTGAGCTGAGTTGAGGGTTTACCAGGGTTGAGGGCTCACCGGGGCTAAACCAGTGCGTGCAGAAGTAGATGCCCGCAGAGTCGCCTGTGAGGTTCTTCTTCTGCGGGGAGAACACAAAGTTGTGCTTCACTGTCGTCAGCGCACAGTCCCACGCGAAATGCACGTCCGCTCCACACCTGCACACGTCGGGGAGGGGAAAAGAGTGTGTAGGGGCATTTGGGCAGTCGGAGCAGAGTAGGTGAGCCGATGGATGGCCACAGCACAGCGACTGCGAATGCTAAACACACATATACCCGCCCCAATCACAAGTGATGACTGAGGAGCACTGATTTGAGACAGATTTGACATTTTGAGGGTGTTTTGGAACAATGCACCGACTGCACCATTCTGTTCATGCCAGGCACCGCGCTGCACCGCTCTGATTACACCAGGGACCGCACCTGAAGCCTGAGAAGAGGTAGCCGTGGAGGAAATTGTTGCTCACAGTAGCTCCAATGGTCCCCCGATAGAGATAGATGAGCTCCCACGCGCCAAAGAGGTCGTTATTGGAGATGATGTTCTCTGAGGAGGTGAGGTTGACGCCGATGCCGCTCATGCCCATGCGGATGACCCCCGGGTGGTACTGGAAGTCCCACGGCGCCGTGGCAAAGAGCGAGTCCAGCTTCGTGTAGGCGCAGCGGAACACGTCTATCCGCCCCACCACTGACGCCTGCGTGAACTGAATGCCGTACGACCTGCAGGCGAGGGACGCACAAGGGAACGGTAAGGCAGGAGCAGCAGCGGCGGCGGCAGCAGCAGCAGCAGCAGAATAAGAAGAAGGCCATTTACCAGGCACAACAAGCACTGTTTGGAATGCCATCACGAAACTAAACCAGTAGCAGAAGAGCAACGATTGCAGCCCGGGTCTGTCTGACAAACCCCAAAAATGAACGAACTCGAAAACAAACTACGCACCTGTAGATGAGCAGAGCCGGGCACAGCAGGTCGTTCCCCAACAGATTCCCATACTCGGGCAGCGACTCGCAATAAGCTGATCCGTTTCTGACAGGACTCCTCAGACCGATCCCGATGAACAACATGTTGCTTGCGTTGTGCACCTGCAGGGCAGCATGGCACAGAGTCAGTGTGAGTGTTGATTTGATCTGCTTTGTGGTGCATCTCAAGGCTCAAGAGCAGGGACTGGCAAACCAACATGAGCTCCTCAGTTCTCCAGAACATGCTTGCAGGGGAGAGTATCCGGCTGGAAGATTGAACACGACAAGTCACCACGACTCAACACGCCTCAAAGAACCCACCTGCAGCACGGGCTCTGTGTCGGTGGTGATCTCGAGAACGCACTCGCTGGGGAGCGTATCTGCCTGCCTGGAAGATGGTGCAGGAGAAGTCAAGCTTTCTCTTCAGAAGACTCACTACGTTTCAAGCAACGCACCTGCAGCACGGGCTCCGTGTCGGTGGTGATTTCCAGGACATACTCGCTGGGGAGCGTGTCTGCCTGGAAGATGGTGCAGGAGAAGTTTTCAGGCTTGTACTGATGAAGGCTTTTCGGAGCCGAAACTAGTTTACACTTGTTCTGATTCTATTAGTGAAGAGTTGATTCAAACTGGCTCTCTAAGAAACGATCTAAGCTAGCGCGACACCAGGTTCCTTCCACCATCATTGCATGGGGTTTGTTTCTCTGTCGTAAACAGCAAGAGTTGATGGAAATAAGGCCTCCGCAGCCCACCTGTTCTACTTCGACAGTTCCAACGAGTGGTTGAGCGTGATCGACGCCTGCAGCACCAGCGTGACGGTCTGGTTCGATGGGTACTGCGTGCGCGATAGAATGTGGTCCAGAGTGGTGACGTTGATCACCGGTCCGGTGCTCCTGGGGCTGCATGGTGACTCTCCCGCCGGGCGATTCTCCTCCCATGGAGTCGGGGTGGCTGTATCGTTCTTGTTATCCGAACCAGAAGAGGAGGAGGAGGGAGAGGAAGAGGAATTGGAAGAGGAGGAGGGAGAGGAGTCGGAGGAGGAGGCAATGGAGGCAGAGAAGGCGGAGGGGGAGGGTGAGGAGGAGCGGGCAGTGGAGGCTTTAAGGTTCTGCCAGGAGCGCGTGCCTCCCGGCATGAGATCCAATAGCTCCTCGTCTGTCGGGCTCGCCACTCGCGCCACTCCCGCCGCCTGTGTGTGCTCCAGCTTCGCCTTTCCCTGTGCGCGCGCCCACTGGCGCCTGGCGCGCTTCTCCCGCTTCCGCTGCGCCACCCCCTGCAGGCGCGCGCTCTGCCTGCGCCACTCCTGCAGCCGTCCTTCGAACTGCGCCTCCGTCTCCTCCCACAGCGCGCGCGCCATCTCTGCGTGCGCCGCCTGTTTCACCCGCTCCGCCTCATCCTCCTCCGCCTGCCCCAGCTCGCG
The DNA here is from genome assembly GCA_947471745.1 of Closterium sp. Naga37s-1. NCBI lineage: Eukaryota > Viridiplantae > Streptophyta > Zygnematophyceae > Desmidiales > Closteriaceae > Closterium > Closterium sp. Naga37s-1. The sequence continues at coordinate 1,234,291 of CANJKZ010000971.1, forward strand.
CGCGCGCGCGGCCTCAAACCGCAACACCTCGCTCCGCGCCCACTCGGGAATCTCCCCGCCTTCCCGTCCGCTGCCAATACCGTCGCTGCTACCGCCACCGCTGCTGCTTCCGCTGATGCTGATGCTGATACTGCTGCTGCTGATCAATGCGCGCCCTCCTGCCGTTCTCCCCCCGTCCTGCGCGTGCAACCGTCCCAGGTTCCGCACAGAAACCCCGTTAGAAGCATGCACGCCCGCACTGCGGTACACGATAGAAGCAGCCGCGCTATGGGCTGTGAATGCCACCGCCAGCAGCGCCACGACGGCTGAGAAAGCTTGCGAAAGGAGGAACGAGGCGCGCACAGTGGAGCTCGCTCGCATGCTGTCGTGTCGCGCAGCGATGGGGCCGAGCAGACGACGATTAGCGACGGCGTGGCTTGTGCGACGCACACCGAGTGTCGCACACGATGCCTGCCGGGCACAAGACGGCGACGGGACAAGGGTGGGCAGAATTCGGACGGGAAAAAAAAAGAACGATTGAGAAGGAGGTATTTCCTAAGTGGTTGCATGAATCGAACAAGAGAGCAATAAGGTAGTGGGAGAAAGGGAAAGAAATGGGTGGTAAACGGTGCAGTTCGATAATGCTAGTACTTACGGCAGTCTCCATTCACTCCGGGGAAGCTTCGTCAGTGTCGGCAAGGGCCAGTCGGAGCAATGCCGCGTGGCGAAAACCGCCTCTCGATTGCGGCTCAGCGAAAGTATGCGAAATCAACGAAAAATCACGGAACTGTGGCCTATTCACGTACGCGCTCGGGAGGAAAAAGCCCCAGAGATTAAAGACTTGAGAGTTATGACGGAATCTGTATTTTTCTAGGCTGATGCGAGTGCCTGGAAGATACACCCAGGTCATTGAAACGCGGACTGGCTGACTTGTAGCCGGCAACTTTTAGGTGCAAATCGATGGAGCATGAGAAGGAGAGATGGTTAGCTAGCGGAAGCTTGCGCATAAATACTGCTGCTGCTGCCATTTGAGTCGACTCCATGGCTACGGCTGCTGCGTGGATAACGATCTGCCCGAGCCGCGGCGCCTGTAGTTTCCTGGACCGCTCGAATAATTCTGGCGCCTGTGAAACCTCCGCAACTCGTGCAATGCATACCGTGCGGAAAATCCAGTGTAGTGTTGTAGCCTGATGTAGCTTTTACAATTATGGGCTCGGCTTGGATGGAGGATCATCCTGGACATGGCGGCTTTTGCGGACGGTACAAGCCGCGTCCAGACGAAATCTGGCGACACATGGACCAGTCGTTCCAATAATTCTGGGTGTTCGGGTCTGGACGGACATGGTTCAGGTGTTGTGGCAGAGCCGACGCGTCTTATTCGTCAGAAAAGGTTTCCACCTCCGGTGATTACGGACAGCGAAGGTCTGGCTGGAAGAAGGGAATGCTAACTAGTGTGGAAGCCATGAATAGATTTGACAATTATTGGTTCCTCCTAGAGAATGTCGTGAGCAATTACCGAAGCTGGTGGGAACCATATTCACCACTCGGAAACGTAATGAACCGTTACAGAATTACCGCTAGTGTTTCCGTCAGCTACAGACGGAATACCATCTTGGTGGTCTTTCCAGTGAACTGCGAAATGTGCCGCGAGGTTCGCAGCACATGTCGCACAGTTCGAAATTGCGGCATGCCCCACGGATTCGTCCGTCGATGGTCTAGTGCGGTAGTAATGGTTGTTATGAACTGTAAAAGTAAGAGTGCACGGGAAGTCAATAACAGAAGTGAAATCATCCTGCTTGGCATACCGGTATAAATGAGGACTAGGGCTAACATGGCGAGGGGCCCAAGTGAGGCAGGGATCAAGGAGATTAGATTTGGGCACAGGTCTGGGTGGTCCAAGTCTGAAAATCGATGCGAGGCAGGCTGGCTCAGACGGACGGCGAGGACTTCAGGCTGCGCCTGGTATTCCGAAAGCTGGGTTTGTACCCGCTTGTACGTCCAGACTCCAGACCGCGGTGTGGCGTAGACCCAGTAAGGAACGAAAATCTCTTGCAATTACCAGCACCGGAACACATTGGTTGTACATTATCAATACTACACATACAATAGGGTGATGCAATTTGGAACTGCATAATCAGCCGCTATTGATCATTGTCATCTCCCTTAGCACGTCAAGCCAGCGAACTGAGCTGACTCTTGGTTCAACTCAGAGCACCTCGAAGCACATCTTTAACCGCTACCGATCATTGTCACCTCCCTCAGAACCTCCAGCCAGCGAGCCCTAGCTGCTGCTGCGTCTTCCCCTGCCTCCCCCCTCTGCTTGCTGCCCCCCCCTGCCTCTGCTCCTCTTGCTGCTTGCTCCACTGCTTGTTGCAGCAGAAGGAACCTGCATGCAGAGAGTGACAAACGAGTAGGAAGGATGCGAGACTGGTTAGGAGAGCGACAAGAGAGTAACAAGAGCGAGTGAAAGGATTGCAACAGAAGAAAGTAACAACAACCTAGCTGCTTGCTCCACAACAAAACATAACCAAACAGATGCTTCTGCTCTTGAGATGACTTCTGAGACGTGTCAAAGTCAACTGGTGTTGCTGTTCCTTCTTGAGATGTAACCACCTAGGCCAAGCCGACAAGCTTGCCAGCAGGTACTTTTCTGTGCCTGCTCGCTGGAATGTCTGAACATACACAATCCAGCTTTCTCACCTCTTTTCTCTCCTTTTTGTCAACTCCTTTCTCACCTCTTTTCTCTCCTTTTTGTCACCTCCTTTCTCACCTCTGTTCTCTCCTTTTTGTCACCTCCTTTCTCACCTCTGTTCTCTCCTTTTTGTCACCTCCTTTCTCACCTCTGTTCTCTCCTTTTTGTCACCTCCTTTCTCACCTCTCTTCCCTGCGCAGAGCATCTGCCAGGGGTATCCACATGCCAATCGCTGCCTCATCGCCCCTCGTATCATTCTCAGTGCCCTAAGCAATAAAATAACCCCGTCTTTTATACATCCTCTCCTCCACGCCGTTTCCCACCTCTCCTCACTCCTTCTCACCTCTCTTCACTGCCAAGGGCATCTGCCAGTGGTATCCACATGCCAGTTGCCACCTCGTCTCCCTTTCCGTACCTCTTGCTGTCTCACCTCTCTACATTCCCACTCACCTCGCCTCACTCCCACTCACCTCTCTTCACTCCCAAGGGCATCTGCCAGGGGTATCCACATGCCAATCGCCGCCTCATCTCCCCTCATAGCCTCCCCCATAGCCTCCTCCATCCCCTCCCCTCTCACCACCTCCCACATCTCCCCCACCACTCCCGCAGCCTCGCTCCATTGGTCGAGAGAAGAGTGGGCCGCGGAGAGGAGGGAGAGGAGGGGGAGGGAGGCGGTGTGGGAGGGGCCGAGGAAGGAGCGGAGGGAGGGGAGGGCGGAGAGGAGGATTGGGAGGGCTTCGTTGGGGCGGCGCAGGGAGAGGAGGAGAGAGGCGAGGTCTGTCGCTGAGCCTGACAAGGGAAATGGGGGAAGGGGAACGGGGAGAAGGGGAATAGGGAGAGGAGAGGGGTGTGGAGATGGAAGAGAAGGGATTAAGAACCCATGTAATATACAAGGGTAATGAGAGAGGAACGCATAGAGGGGAGAGCGGGGAATCAGCAGGATGAGGAGAGCAAAAGCATCCGCAGGAAGCTCCCTCTTCCCTCTCCCTCTCCCTCTCCATCCCTCCCACTGACCTTCAGCCAGCAGCAAGTGGTCGGGTTGTTCCCTTCGGACACTCAGCACTCGCTGCAATAAAGGTACGGCAATGTCGCTGCGGTCGGCGCGCTTGACATGAGCTATCAGTCTGCTCCCCAGCCTCCTCTCTATCACCCCACACACGCGACCACCGCCTCCCCCCCCCCCCCCTCCCCTCCCACCTCTCTAACTCACCCACAGCTTGCAGCAAGTGGTCGGGGTGTTCGTTTCTGATGCTGAGCGCTCGTTGCAACAAAGGCACTGCCATGCCGCAGCGGTCGGTGCGTTTGAGATGGAGAGCCACGTGGGAGAGCGCTGCTGCTGCCTCCTCGCTTCGCTGGTGCGCTGCTGGCATGGCTGCTAGTACTTTTATTGCTCTCTTGCTCACTTTCTGGTGTGGTGGGTTGGGAGGGTGAGGTGGAAGGCAGTGAAGAGGGGTGAAGGGGGGTGAAGAGCCACGTGGGAGAGCGCTGCTGCTGCCTCCTCGCTGCGCTGGTGCGCTGCTGGCATGGCTACCAGTACCTTGATCGCTCTCTTGCTCACTTTCTGGTCGTGGGATAGAGAGAGGTTAAGACGGGTAATGTGGAGTGGATGTAGCGAGTAACGCAAACAATCTGAGTGGGAGGACGCTTTTGTCTCCCACCCAACCGCCCACTCAAACCCCCCTGCCTCACCTGACCACATCGCATTTCACCTCTTTGCACCCAAGTCGCAACCGCCTGCCTCACCTGACCACATCGCATTTCACCTCTTTCCACCCAAGTTCCAACAGCCTGCATCTCACCTCTGCCTCCACCGCCTGCCCTATCTGCAATACACATCAGCAGCGTACGTATATGCCCTCGCCACAGCAGGCATCTTTCTTGCTAGTTTTCCTCGCCTCACCTCACCTCACCACACCGCACTGCACCGCATTGCACTGCATCTCACCTCTGCCTCCTCCGCCTGCCCTATCTGCCAGTACACATCAGCAGCGAGAGCATACGTCCTCGCCACAGCCGGGTGGTCCTTCCCCAGCTCCTCCCCCTGCACTGCCACACACTGCTTCAGCGCTTCCAGCGCCAACACTGCCATATCCATCGCCTCCTCTCTCACCTCCCCTCCCTCTGCTCCTCCCTCATATCTTCCCTTTACTCCTCCTCCTCCAAATCCTACACCCAGTCCTTCCCCTTGCTGCTCTCTGCTGTCACTCTCCTCCGCAATCTCTGCCTCCTCACCCCCCATCTCTTCCCTATTCACGCGCCCCCCCTCCTCCCCCCCCTCCCCCATCTCTCCCCCCTCTTCTCCCTGCAGCAGCCCGGAGTGCAGGATGATGTCAACAGTGGCGAGGTGCACAGATGCGAGGTCGAGAGGGGAGAGGGCGGAGGGCGGGGAGGGCGAGGAGAGGAGGGAGGAGAGCAGGGCTGCTGCTGCGGATAGGTGGTGCACGGCTGGGGAGGGGTCGCCTTGACCTGCGTGCACTGCTGCTAACAGGCTGAGGGGGGAGGAAGCAAGGGAAGGAGGGACGAAGAGAAGAGGGGAAGAATGATATCAACAGTGGCGAGGTGCACAGATGCGAGGTCGAGAGGGGAGAGGGCGGAGGGGACGGAGGGCGAGGAGAGGAGGGAGGAGAGAAGGGCGGCTGCTGCGGATAGGTGGTGGACGGCGGGGGAGGGGTCGCCTTGACCTGCGTGCACTGCTGCTAACAGGCTGAGGGGGGGAAAGAGGCAGCAAGGGAAGGAACGGGAAGCAAGAAGTTCCTTGATAAGCCGACAACTCCTCCTTGATAAGCCAACACCTCCTTGATAAGCCAACACCTCCTTGATAAGCCAACACCTCCTTGATACGCCAACACCTCCTTGATAAGCCAACACCTCCTTGATAAGCCAACACCTCCTTGATAAGCCAACACCTCCTTGATAAGCCAACACCTCCTTGATAAGCCAACACCTCCTTGATAAGCCAACACCTCCTTGATAAGCCAACACCTCCTTGATAAGCCAACACCTCCTTGATAAGCCAACACCTCCTTGATAAGCCAACACCTCCTTGATAAGCCAACACCTCCTTGATAAGCCAACACCTCCTTGATAAGCCAACACCTCCTTGATAAGCCAACACCTCCTTGATAAGCCAACACCTCCTTGATAAGCCAACACCTCCTTGATAAGCCAACACCTCCTTGATAAGCCAACACCTCCTTGATAAGCCAACACCTCCTTGATAAGCCAACACCTCCTTGATAAGCCAACACCTCCTTGATAAGCCAACACCTCCTTGATAAGCCAACACCTCCTTGATAAGCCAACACCTCCTTGATAAGCCAACACCTCCTTGATAAGCCAACACCTCCTTGATAAGCCAACACCTCCTTGACAAGCCAACACCTCCTTGATAAGCCAACACCTCCTTGATAAGCCAACACCTCCTTGATAAGCCAACACCTCCTTGATAAGCCAACTCACCGGTGATCTGCCACTTCCTTCATCACAGCCTCCTCATACTCCCTCCTCACCTCCTCCCTCCCCCTCCCCTCCAACTCCTCCCTCACTCTCTCCCTCAGCTCCTCCCCCTTCACCCCTCCTCCCTCCTCACCCCTCCCCTCCCCACTCCCCTCCTCCCCTCCCAGCCTCTCTTCCAACCCCCTCCTGTGCGCCTCATGCAGCTGTAGCGCGCGCATCCCCATGGCATGGGCATCGCCTAGCCGCATGTGCCGCGCACACTCCTCCCCCACGTGCTGCAATGCGTCTGCTACTCGTGGGTCCTCCGAGCCCAGTGCTTCCTCTTGTAGCTCGAGAGCAGTCCTGGACGGGGTGACAGGAGGACAGACAGAGGAGGGTCAACGCACACTCCTCCACCACGTGTTGCAATGGGTCAGCCACTCGTGGGTCATCTGCACCCAGTGCCTCTCCTTGCAGCTCAAGAGCAGTCCTGGAGAGGGAAGGAAAGGCACGAGGACGGAGGGAGAGGGTAAACGCACACTCCTCCCCCACGTGCTGCCTTTGAGGCGCCTCCGTCTAATCTTTGATACCACATGTCACATACCTAAACAGCCTCAGACACTGCAGGGATCTTTTTAGAATTCTCAGGGATTTTTTTAGAATAAAAAGAAATAACGTCTAATCTTTGTTACCACATGTGGCATACCTAAACAGCCTCAGACAGACACACGTGTTGCCCACCTGTACGCCTTCAGTGCAGTGTCCATGTCCCCCCTCGCACTGCTGACGTCAGCTCGCAGCATGTGCATGGCAAACCCCACCATGTGGATGGCATCGGCTGTCCCTTGTGCCATCGCTGCTGCTGCTGCTGCTGCTTCTTCTCCCTCCCCCTCCCCATCACCACCCTCTAATCTTCCATCCTCTCCTCCTCTGCTACCCACACCTCCCCCACTCTCTACCCCTGCAACTCCATTCCTTGACCCGCAGCTCTCCCCCCCATCTGATCCTATTTCCTGCTCAGTCCCAGCTACGTCTTGATCTTGCATGAGGCTCTGAAGCTTCTTGGCAGCTTCCAGCGCTGCTTCGCACTGCACTAGGAGTGAGAGACACTCGTCTGGGTTACCGAGCCTGTTGGAGCAACAGGGGGGAGAGGGGGAGGGAGGAGGGATGAGGAAGAGGAGGATCGAGACAACGAGCAGCAAGAGAGCAGATAAAAGCGCTGCACTTGCACTGCAAGACGAGGGAGAGACACTCGTCAGGGTCGCTGAGCCTGTGGGAGCAATGGGGGGAAGAGGAGGGAGAAGGAGGGAGGAGGGAGGAGGAAGGAGGAAGAGGAGGATTGAGACATGGACAGCATGAGAGCAGAGCAAGGTGCCTCTCTTACACTGCACGAGGAGGGAGAGACACTCGTCGGGGTCGCCGAGCCTGTGGGCGCAATTGGAGGATGAGGGAGGGGAAAGGGGGTTGGGTGGGGAGTGATGGAGGGAAAGAAGAGATTCCCACAATATCACCTCATTGTTACAAGGCGTGCGGTCACATCTCACCTCATTGTTACAAGGCGTGCGGTCACATCTCACCTCATTGTCACATCTTACCTCATTGATCAACCCATCATGCCATCCATCCATCACCCCATCACACCATCATCTGACAGAGGCATGGCTATGTCATGCGATATAGCCCCATCAACCCATCACCCAACCACCCATCACCCATTACAGCATCACCTGGCATGGCATGTGGCCACGAGGTGCAGGCACATATCATTGTCATTGCCAATAATGTCACCTCATCATGCAATCATGCCATCATGCCATCATGCCATCGTGCAATCATGTCATCATGCCATCACACCATCGTGCCATCAATCATGTCATGATGCAATCACCTCATCGTGCCATCATGCCATCGTGCAATCGTGCCATCACTCCTTTATGCCATCATGCCATCACTACACCATGCTATCACATCATCACCTGGCATGGCATGCGGTCATGAGGTGCAGGCACATGGATGACATGTGGTATGACCCCCATCATGCCCCCATGCCATCACACATCATCACCTGGCATGGCATGCGGCCATAAGATGCAGGCACATGATGTCATGCGACATAACCCCGTCATTCATGCCATGCCATCGCACAAGCACCCAACCCAACACCCCATCACACCATCACCTGGCGTTGCATGCGGCCAAGAGGTGCAGACACATGGCTGACATGTGATCTGATCCCATCATGCCACCATGCCATCACACCCCATCACAGCATCACCTGGCATGGCATGAGGCCATGAGGTGCAAACACACGATGCCATGCAACATAACCCCGTCAGTCATGCCATGCCATCGCACAAGCACCCAACACCCCATAACCCCATATCACCTGGCATGGCACGCGGCCGTGAGGTGAAGGCACATGGCTCGCACGGGATCCCCATCCATGGCCACGGCGTCAAACACCTGATGGTGCCATGGGAGGGAGGGAGGGAGGGAGGGAGGGAGGGAGGGAGGGAGGGAGGGGGGGAGGGAGGGAGGGAGGGAGGGAGGGAGGGAGGGAGGGAGGGAGGGAGGGAGGGAGGGAGGGAGGGAGGGGGGGAGGGAGGGAGGGAGGGAGAGTCATGGGCAGCAAAGGTTCAGGGTTGAAGGCACATGGTTCGCACGGGATCCCCATCCATGGCCACGGCGTCAAACACCTGATGGTGGTGTGGTGCCATGGGAGGGTGGGCCATGTGGAATAAAGGTTCAAGGTCTGAGTTTCAGGGTTTGGGAGGGAGAGTCATAGCAACGGTGCCAAACACGTGATGGTGCCAGTGAAGGGAGGGTCATGCACAGCCAGGGTTCAGGGTCTAAGGGTTTGGGTCTGTGGTTGGGGTTAGGATTAGGTTTGAGGTTAGCATTCGGGTTTTAGGTTTCGTGGGGTCGTGGTTTGGGGTTTTGGGGTTTCAGTGTGCAAGAGCATAAAGGATTCAAGGACAAGCCACAGATGTTGATTGTATTTTGACTGGATATGCCAGGTCAATGTCATGCCCTGCAGATAGACAGCACCTCCCCCACATCTCACCTCCCATGCCTTCTTCACCACAGATAGCACCTCCCCCGCATCCCGCCCTTGATCCATATACGCCTGCGCCAGTCGCAGCCTGAGCCCCCCCCACCAGATAGCACCTCCCCCACTCACCTCCCATGCCTTCTCCACCACAGGTAGCACCTCCCCCGCATCCCGCCCTTGATCCATATACGCCTGCGCCAGTCGCAACCTGAGCCCCGCCACCAGCTCGTGCCTCTCGCCGTACGCCTGCCGCGCCTCCTCCACCACCCCCTCCAGCACCCCCACCGACACGTCCTCCGAACCTGAATCCGAGGCTGAATCCGAGCCTAATTCCGCACCAAATTCCGAACCTAGATCCAAATTTAGATCCGAAATAAAGTCTGAAAGTTGATCCGAAATTGCACCGCCCGCGGCTTCACCCTTGCCACCACCACTCCCACTGCTGCTGCCACCACTGCCGCCATCACTGCCGCTGCCGCCGCTGTCGCTGCTGCTCCCGCCGGCGGAAACGGCGCTAAAAGCACGAGAATACGGCGAGCTGGCCGTGAGCGGTGTGGGGTGGTGATGAGGGGCGGAAAGTCGAGAAAGAGGTGTAAGGCGCGGCGCAGAGCGGTACCGCTGGGTGAGTGATGATGTGGCTTCGGAAGGTGATGGCTCGGCGGAAGGCGTGGCAACGAATGGCTGGCTGACAGCCTGGCAGCAGATCTGCGGCAGCGCGTCAGCGAATCGTCCTACGTGGATGTCGCCGCAGCGGCTAGCTGGACGTGCCGAGTCTACCTGCTGGCTAGCAGACGGAACGAGTAACGCTGCCGGCCGATCTCCGCCAGCCGCCGTGACGGCCCCCGCGCGGGACTGTAGCGCGCCGAGCCGGGGAGCGGCATGGCGCTGCGCGAAGAGATGGAGAAGCCGAGACGCGCGGGCGTTGCGCACGCGATGCATGCCCGCGGACTGGGGGAGGATGGCTGCGCGGATGGGGCCGACAGCGCGGACGAGGCGGACAATTGCGCGGACTGAGAATGCACAGAAGGGACTGACGGGAAAGACTCCTTGCGCTGCAGGTGGCAACGGAAAATTGCTGCACGGCGAGAAGTGGATTCAAGGTGCCAGGGAGAATGTGCGGCGCATCGAGATGGGGAGAGGGGGGAAATGGGCTGGCGAGCAAATCCAGATCACACCGTAATAAACCGTTCCGTTTGCCTTTGTATCTGATCAAGCTGATTCAAGTGCGTGCCCCGTTCATAACGGTGATACCATTTTCAGATTAAAGCCCGAGCCCCAAATTGAGTGGCACGTGGAAGGAAAGCATCCACTACGGTGGAATCATCACCTCGCGATGTACGCTCGGTTGCGTAACGCACGAGACGAGCACAAGCTATGGCAGAGGTGCACTTCCGTGCGAACTAATGGGAGAATCCGCATGCATGCATGCAGTTGACGTGGCAAGCTTTCAGCGAAGTGGGAACAACCTTTGAGAATTGCCCACCAGAGTAAACCAGCTTGTATTTTTTTTTTTTTCGACTTCACTCATCTCACGACAATCCGACGCGCTTCTCAGATTTCGTCTCCACACGTCGCCGCGTCGCCATAGATACAGCTTCCTAATCCGTTGGAGCAGCAAAGATCTTCGGTTTTTCGTCCTTAAGAGTCGAGACAGGTAGTTCTTATTAGTTCCTGGCGAAGGCGTAGTAGGCGGTTCTGCTCTATTCGATCAGCTGGTGGACGCACGGTCACGGCGGCATGGAGGTGGATTGAGTACGATGTTGTGCACTCTGCTAAAGCGCGTCCACCACTTCGAACCACTCCGAGTGGTTCGCTCATCTGCCTGAACCTCACTCAACACGCACATATCGCTTTTCCAGCATCCAAACACTTTTCCCAAGCATAATCTGGCCACAGCTAATCTAGCGAAGGCCTGCAGCGAGTGCCTGATTGGACCACCAAATCCAGCTCTGCGACCTCCGCAATGTATCGCCAGCTTGAGCAGGAGAAGCGGCGTGACAGGAAGAGAGCGAGGAGAGATGAAAACTTACCAAGGAGAGGGAGGCATCAGGAGCAGAGGTCGTTGTGCCGGCTGTTTTATCAACTTGTGCCTTGCCATCCAGAAACGCAAGGGCACTGCTGCGGCTGCTGATGGGCCGAGTGGGGGAAGGAGTGATGAGGTTGATGATGATGTTGATGATGATGAAGAGGAGGAGGAGGAGGAGGATGATGATGGGGACAGTGGGGGAGTAGCGATGGTGACAGTGGTGGTGGCTCTGACAAGGAGAGTGACGAGGAGGGCATGGGCAGGGAGGAGAGGAGGGCGGCTCATCTGAATGGTGCGCCTGGCAGGGGGGTTCCCGGCCATGGCGGCCCAGGTGCACAGGGAAGAGGGGGGGATGGGAACTGGCGTGGGTCGTGGCGTGTGTCGGTACGACGGGGGCCGGCATGTGGTGGAGGAGGAGGAAGAGGCGGAGGTGGTGTGTGCCAAGTGCGGGATTGTCCTCGCCTGCCGCCTTGAGCTGTATCTGGTCAGTCGTGCACGCCTCTTCGGCTTGGCTTCTCTCTCTGACTTGCTGCATGGCTTTCTTTGTGGAGCGGAAGGTATGTGCCAGTGCGGGGCGGTGCTGAGGAGTGCATGGGTGCGGTATGGGGATGCTGTGGTGCGGGGCATGGGGGCATACGCACACATCTCGGCCCTCTTGTGTCTCCCGTGCCTCCTGTTTCTCCCCTTTCTCCCGTTTATCTTGTTCCCCTCTCTTCTCTTCCACAGGTCCCAGCCCGGCGCTCCCCGGTGACCATCAGGCGGCGGGCCCCCCCAACCCTGATGCATCTGCAGGCGCAGCAGGCCATGCGGGCCATGAAGGCTGCAGAGGCAGAGTGGCATCGGGAGGAGCAGCAGCGCGAGCAGGCAGCGCAGCGGGAGAGGGAGCAGTAGCGGGTGCAGGCGGAGCGGGAGAGGGAACTTGAGCGGCGGCAACACACTTCACTGTTAAAATGACAGTCTTGATCAAATACCGTAAATGACCCCAATGTTTACATAACGCTTTCACATAAAATGATGTCATCATCATGCACTCCAGCCATCACACATGTCATGTCTCAAAGTGCGCCTTGGTTGTTATCCGTCTCAGCGCAGATAGCAGATGCAGCAGCAGCAGCAGCAGCAGCAAGGCACTACTTGAAATTCCACTACGGTACTTGAAATTCCTGGTACAATAGCCATCTCACAACGATATACCCTTCCAGGCTACTGTGGTTCCGCATTTGTGCTGTATTGCTGAAATGCTATATCAGCTGTTATATTTCACCATCAGCTCCAGCACCCCAAGCCAGCGGTCTCTAGCTGCTGCATCCTCGCCTGCCTCCCTTTCCGCCTTGCCTGTTCCTCCTCGTTCTGCTCCTTACGCTGCTTGCTCCAATGCCTGCTGCAGCAAATGGAACCTGCGAAGGGGGCGTGACAAAATAGGTTCATGACTGGGGTTGGTGCTTCCTGTATACATCATAAAATGTTTATGATTTTCATACGCTCGCCTTTACCATGTCGAACCCTTTCTCCTCACCACCCTTTCGTACCTCCCCTCACTCCATTCTCTCTCTCGTCAATAAGTTCTTGTCGCCTCTTTCACTTCATACGTGAACCAGGGGTATGCACAAGATAATTGCCCCCTCACCCTTCCCTCTTTATACTCTTTGACGGAAAAAAATATTCATCTCTATTTGCTTACCAATGCTCCTCACACTATCTCGTGTATCCTCATTCCACCTGTCCAAACTCCCTCTCACCTCTTCTCACTCCCCAAAGCCTCTGTCAGCGGTAACCACATTTGCATTGTCTTCATATCAGTCCTCTCAGGCGTCGACAAAGCCTCTTCCATCCCCTCCCTTGTCACCAACTCCCACATCTCCCCCACCACTCTCGCAGCATCATCCCATTGGTCGAGAGATGCAAGAGTAGCAGAGAGGAGGGAGAGGACGCGGAGCAAGTCGGTGGGGGAGGAACCGGGGAAGGATATCAGGGAGAAGTACGCATAGAGAAGGATGGGGAGGGCCTCGCGGGGACCGCGGTGGGTGAGAAGGAGCGAGGCGAGATCTGCCGCTGTGCCTGGGATTGGGAATGGTGAAGTTGGAAAGCAATGGAGGGGGGGTAATGCAATTGACGTTTAGAGTCCACCAAGGCAGAGAGAAGGCAGGACAACGAGCAGATTAACGAGGAATTCTTAAGAGTATGTTTCTGAAAATTCTCAAACGGTTTTCGTTGGCGAACCCCCTAATCTGGCTAACCCTCCCTTCTGATGCTTAGTGCTCTCTGCTAACAACGGAGCCACAGCCATGCCACTGCAACCAGTGCGTTTGAGTCGTCAACTTATCAGTTAATTCCCCCGTCCACCATCTACAAGCCCTAGTCCTAAATAAAACGCACCAACGGACTTGAAAGAGTTGAAGGGGTCCTCCTTCTGGATGCTCAGCGCTCTCTCCAGCAGAGGCAGCGCCATGGCTGAGCGGCCGGTGTGCTGCAAGTGGTCGGCCAGGAGGGAGAGCGCTGTTGCTTCCTCATCGCTGCGCTTGTAGGCCTCTGGTAGGGATTCAAGCACTCTCATTGCCCTGTTGCTCATCTTCTGATAAAGGGGTGGAAGGGGGGGATCAGGTAATGAGGGGTGAAGAGACGAGGGAGAGAGTTGCTTCTCCTCCTCAGTGCGCTTGTGCACTTGAGTTGCTTGTGCGCTTGTGGGAATTTAGCACCCTCAAATGTGAGCTCTATTGTTCTTTTTCTGATGTGTGATGGAGGGCAATGGGATGGAGGCCGGAGAAGCGATTATGAGTTTTGAGATAACCCTCCATGAAATATAAACCCCCTCGATAAAGTTTACACCACGTGATAATATTTGAGTTTTGAGACGTCTCAAAACTACTTCTATCACGCACCTACACATCATCAACAGAGAGGGCATACGTCCTCGCCACAAAAGCCATCTTGCTTCCTACTTTGCCTCACCTCACCGCGACCTCACCGCGCCGTGCCTCACCGCACCCCACCTCACCTCTGCCTCCTCCGGCTGCCCTATCTGCCAGTACACCTCAACAGCGAGAGCAAACGTCCTCGCCACAGCCGGGTGTTCCTTCCCCAACTCCTTTTTCTGGATCGCTGCACTTTCCTTCAGTGCCTGCAGCGCTACCACTGCCATATCCGCCGCCTCCTCTGTTCTCTCCCCTCCCCCGACTCTTCCCTTATCTCCTCCCCCTACTCCTCCCCTCACTCCTTCCCCTCTCTGCTCGCTGCTGCTGCTGTCGATTCCCTCCCCGTTCTCTGCCTCCTCATCCCCCCACTCCGCCCTTCCCCCCCTCGGCCCCTCTTTCAGAAGGCCAGAGGAGAGAATAAGGTCCACAGTAGTGAGATGTGCATTGGCGAGGTAAAGGGGGGTGAAGTAGTGCGGGGGAAAAGGCGAGGAAAGCAGGGAAGAGAGCACTGTTGCTAGAAGGCTGGGAGGAGAGGGGGAAAAGGGGAAGACGAGAGAAGGGGCACACTGTTGCTGTGACTGGCGGTGGCACTGGTGCTATCCCAGCACGCACTGCTGCTAGCAGACTGGGAAGCGGGAGCGATAGGAGGCGACATGGAGGGATGAGACGTCTACAGAAACGTCGTAAAATAGGAAGACGAAAGGTTCAATTTCCATGGGCTGATTATGTTGATCTACACATGACATGACCCCCCTGGTTATGGGTGGTAGTATGCTGTCAAGTTGATAAGGTCAGAGGGGTCATGTCCTATGTTGGACTATACGCTCAGACCCTAAAGCGTACAGCGTTTATACGCTTGCGTATAAACCCAAAACGCTATACGCTAGCTAATACGCTATACGCACTCAGAATGTTTTTGGGGCTGCCCGGGAAAAAAAATCGTGAGTATACGGAAAGATGCGGATTCTCCTGGTGAGCATTTCGCCGAAGTCGAAATGCAATTCGGCGGCCTAGGGAAGCGGGAATGTGCCTTTGAAGTTTTCTGGTAGTTCCAATTTGAACTTTTGATTTGTACCGCATTGAAACCCATCCTATCCACAAACTCCAACCTGTCAAAAAATACCCCAACCACCTCACACTCACGCTACTTAGGGCGCGTGTATTTTAAATTTTAGGCCAAAGTTCATGTTTTTTTGTCGAATTTTTGCAAATGATCACAGGTCGACCTGTAGTCGACTATCTCGTCATTTCATTGTCGAGTCGCGTGTTCACCTTGACGTGGAGCACATGGCACAAGAAATGCTCGACTTTCAAAGGTCGAATTTGTACAGTAAAATCCGAGTCGCGCCAAGTTTCGTAGGTTACCCTGTCTATACAGTGAAGTTCGTTAGCACTTTCAACTCTGGTAACCTGGCGCGACGTGGTTCGTAACCATCGCGAATCTCGCAGCTTCTTCGTGCGTGGGCAGAAGAACATACGATTGGAGAAACATGCTCGGGGATAGTCGGATGCGAGGTCGACCCTAGTTCAGTGTCCTTCTGTTTCAGCAACTTTGAGCTTGGACACACGTTTGTCGTCAATAGCTTTGAGCGAAATTGGCGAAGCTGGTTACCAGCAAAAGTTCGACCTTTTTGAACTTCTACACCAAAAGACACGCGCCCTTACCAGCCAGCCAGCCCAACGGTACTCCTCATCTCTAGTATACATTCCCGCTTCCCAGCAGAGTTCCTTCCGATACCTACTTCTCCTTCTAGCGATCTACTCCACATCCCACCCCACCCACCATTCAGACTCAGGAAAATGCTAGGGAAGTCTTAGTGAGAATAGGGTAGAGAGTACCTACCTTCCCGGATGTTGAGCACGACGTATTTTTCACCCTGCCCAGAAAACTTTTTCCCCTGCCCGGAAAAGCGTATGCCCAACCTTACCCTTAAGCGTATCGTGTATACACGTTAGCGTATATACGATACGCGTTTATACGCTGAACGCGTATAATCCATCATAGGTCATGTCATGCGTAGATCAACATGGCCAGAAGTTCCATCTTTATCATTGATCAGGGTGCGACTTTTGAGGCGCCTCAAAAGTCATGACCAGAAATTCTATCTTATCATGCATGACCGGGTGGGTGGTACTCATCATGCGATGCAACTTACCACGACATAAGGTCTTCTGAGTAGACTCACGAATTAGGTACCATACCACAAGCTACAACCTGAACCAATCAGGATGCGCCACCTGTTTCATAAGCCAACTCACCGATGGTCCAAAGCAGCCTCGAAAGAAGTATCCTCATACTCCCTCCACACCTCTTCCCTCCACCTCCTTTCCACCTCCTCCCCACTCACCCCTCCTCCCTCTCCACTCTCCCCTCCCCCACCACTCCCCTTTCCCCATTCCTTGCCCCACCACACCCCTCCCATCTTTTCCTCCAAACCTCTCCGGTACGTCTCACGCAGCTGCAACGCTCTCGTCGCCATGCTGTGGGCTTCGTCTAGCCACCCGTGATGCAGACACGCCTTTGCCGCACTATGAAATGAGTCGGCTACCCGGCGGTAGTCCTTGTCACTCAGTGCCTCCTCCTTCAGTGCTAAAGCAGTCCTGAAAGAGAAAACACGAGGACAGACAGACAGATTGGGGGAGTTAAAGGCACACTTCTCACAAACCTCATCGTCTAGCCGCCCGTGATGCAGACACGCCTTTGCCACGTCTTGCAGTGAGTCTGCTACCCGGTAGTCCTTGTCACCCAGGTGAAGAAAGAAGTGTTTTGAGACGTCTCAAAACACTTCTTTCTTCACTTGTCACTCAGTGTCTCCTCCTCCTGCAGTGCCAGGGCCGTCCTGAAAATGGAGTGCTGGGGGGGGTGGGTGGGTAGATGCACAATTGACAAACACCTCATCTTCCCTAGTCGTGTTGCAGACACACCATCGCTACATCGTGCAGTGAGTCTGCTACGTTTGAGAATTCTCAAAAGTAATCCTTCTCACTCAGCGCTTCCTCCTGCAGTGCTAGTGCGGTCCTGAAAGAGAAAACGCGTGGACAGAGCAGGGGGGGTAAATGCACATAATCTCAAAGACCTCCTGCTCTCCTACCCGTGCTGCAGGGTCTATATTGAAGTGCCTCAAAAACAGTCTCGCACGATCCTCTCCCCTACGTGTTGCACAGTCGTTTTTTTAAAGCGCCTCAACAGTAGTCTCGCTCAATCCTCTCTCCTATGTGCAGCAGGGCATCCGCTAAAATTGGGTTGTTTGCGCCCAATTTAGAGTGTGATTCGAAAAACACAAGGACGAAGTGGGGGGGTCTCAAGGACGGGTAGTGGCACACTCTTCTTCCCTACGTGCAGCAGGTTACCCTCAAGCATTATTCGCAGAGAGCTGCAGGTGGAAAGCTAGGCTCAAAGCAAGAAGAAAAACCACCTCTCGCCAACCTGTAGGCCTGCATTGCAGTATCCACGTCGCCCATGTCACTGCTGACCTTAGCCCTCAGCATGTGCATGTCAAACCCCACCACAGAAATCGTTTCTGCCATTCCTTGC
This sequence comes from Closterium sp. Naga37s-1, assembly GCA_947471745.1. Lineage (NCBI taxonomy): Eukaryota > Viridiplantae > Streptophyta > Zygnematophyceae > Desmidiales > Closteriaceae > Closterium > Closterium sp. Naga37s-1. The sequence continues at coordinate 1,251,922 of CANJKZ010000971.1, forward strand.
GCCACGGAAATCGTTTCTCCCATCTCTTGCGCCACCATCCCTGCTGCTGCTGCTGCGTCCCCTCCCTTCTCCCCATCAACACACTTTGCTGCCCTTCTGCCCTCCAATTCTTTCTTCCTCAACTCCTCTGCCTGCCACACTCGCCACCAACCCGACAATGACAATTCCTCTGCACTTCCGGCTTTATCTTTCTCCTGCATGAGGCTCTGAAGCTTCTTGGCAGCTTCCAGCGCCGCCTCACACTGCGCGAGGAGTGAGAGACACCCCTCGGGGTCGCCGAGCCTGTGGGAGCATCGGGAGGGGGGGGGGGGGGGAGGAGGAAGAGGAGTTGATAAGGGTTGGGATGAGGAGAAAGGAGCAGTGAGGGAAGGGGACAGGCAATGGTAACATGTAGAATGGACACCTTTGATTCAGCGGTTGCGGTTCAGTGAGCCATCATATGGAATGGGGTCCATTGGTGTTGCTTCTGGTAATGACATGTCATCCCATGACATGCAAATCATGGAATCAGTCAACACACCATGCTCCCAATCACACTATGAGTATCACACCATCACACCATCACCTGTCATGGCATGAAGACATGAGGTGCAGGCACATGGCTCGCAACGGATCCCCTTCGTTGACAGCCGCATTGAGCACCTGATTGCATGTGATGTGATGGGTCATCCGCAGAACGGGGCTCGTGTTAGGTTCAAAGGAAGAATAGAAAAAAACGCATAACGGCTCGCACCAAATTCCAATCCACAGCAACAACGGTACACAGCAGCTGCTGGATGGGTTGGGTCATATCAAGGGTTTAACATTGACAACTCCCAGAAGTGGCACCAAGGGTTCAACGAAACAAGAACAACAGGAAAAAGAAAACAGAAAAGAGTCAGGTGAAACACTGCAAGCAGTCATGAGACATTAACACATGGTTCACTAGCAACAGCTCCAGTTCATGCAGATTACCAATCTACAGGTAACTACAAGCTTGAAGTTCAAGGCCAAGCCATAAAAAATGAGACTGACTAACAAAGTCGGATCAATGTCAAGCCATGGAGATATATAGCATAGCACCTCCTCCACCTCCCATCTTCCCCACGTCTCACCTCCAACGCCTTCTCCAACACAGGTAGCACCCTCCCCGGATGCCACCCCTGCTCCAGATACGCCTGTGACAGTTGCACCCGGAGCCCCGCCACCAGCTCGTGCCCCTCACCAAACGCTCGCTGCGTCTCCTGCAGCAGCATCTCCAGTTTTGGCACCGACAAGCGGCCGCGACCGGCGGACGCGGTGCTAAATCCTCGAGAATGGCATTTTCTAGGCGCGTCAAGAATAGGCACGCGACCGGAGGACGCAGTGGTAAAGCCGCGAGAATAAGTCTCCAGAGCCGGAGGCCTCAGGCCGGCAGGTTGGAGGTGGTAATAAGGCGCGGAAAGTCGAGTACGCAGGGTAGGGCGCGGTACAGAGCGGTACAGCTCGGCAGGTGATGGCCTGGTGGCGGTGGCAACGCTGACAGTCTGGCAGCGCAACTTCGGCTGTGCGCCAGTGAAGCGTCCTGCGTGGATATCATTGCGGCAGGACCCCAATCTTGCCGACCCGGCATGCTCGGGTCGTGGGAACCACGCAGGAAGCTTCCATGTGCATGCTCTGGCGGATAGTGCACTGGGAGAGGATAACGACGAATCACATCCGGTTCGGATCTTGATGTGATGCGATACGATCACGAACTGGTGGCGGATGTCAGAGAGCGACCGGCACGTGCTGTTTTCCGACCAGAGAGCATACTCTACCGGACTAGCAGACGGTCCGTGAGTCGCTGCCGGCCGATCTCCGCCGGCCGCCACAACGGCCGCCGCGCGGAGCTGCAGCGCGCCGAGCCGGGGAGCGGCATGGCGCTGCGCGAATTGATGGAGAAGGGGAGACGCGCGAGAGTTGCGCACCCGATGCATGCGCGCGGGGGACTGAGCGGACGGATGCGCGACCGGGGCGGACGGATGCGCGGATGGGGCGGACAACGCGGACGGCACGGATAGCTAACCGGAAAGGATTGACGTGAGATACTTGGCGCAAGAGGCGGGTACGAGAGGAACGCAGCGAGGCTTGAGGCAGCTGAAAGAGTGAGCGACAGGGACGCAATGTTGTACTGACGGGGATCTCGCGACGGAATGACGCGCTGGATTACATTTTGTCCGCGTCTTTCCAGCGGCGTCGCTCTCTTTCGGATGCCGTACCGATGCATCCCCGTTTGGTACCATCGAATTGACAACGACGGCGTCATCCTTTCTAATAAGCCGACTCGGCGGGGCGTGCACATCTATGACATAAGAAAAAAACAGGAACGTGCACAAAGCGTGAACTGGGCGTGCAAACAGTCGAGGGGCAGGGGTTCCATGTAGTCGTGACTCGTTCGTACATCACTCGTTAAGAATAATACAAAATTACACAAAAGCTGCGATGACTAATATGCTGTCAAGCAGGGCCCAAAATATCAGGGTAAAACGCCCTGATTACCCTGGGGGCCGGTCGCTTTTTCAGGATTACCCTGCCAAAATCAGGATTCCACGATAGTTACCTTTTTGCAAAACGAGCATGTTTTTTTTTACACTGATAGGATTTAAGGTTAGCCTGACGGTGTCAGGGTAGGGTGTAGACTACCCTGATACCTAAACTTCTTTACCGCGGATCAGGCCATACTCCGCGTGGTGACAAACTGTACCACACCCACACAAACAAGCGTTGTCGCTTGTGACCACTGGCATAAAACCCTGATTCGTTGTCGACGACACGCCATGTCGCCTCATTGGTTGTTTCTCCCAGCCAACGCACCCTTGAATCCAGCCACACGTCGCCAAGCGCACCGCCATCACAGCAGAGTTGGGCGTCAAGGACAGCTTCAAGCTGTCATACGCAACAAATTGCAGTCCCAGTCCTGCTCTGCTGGCCATGCACTTCCCGCCATGCACATGTGATGCTCTCCCAGAGCCAGAGCCCATTGACTTTGTGTGTGCTACTTTATCAAGTCAGTATAAATAACTTAGCTCAAAATCTAGTAGCCGAAACAGGCTTAGCCTAGAACTACCCTGCTCAAATCAGGCTAGAGGTTGAGTTACCCTGCTGCAAGCAGGGTACGAAATTTTTTACCCTAGGGGTCGGGATAAAGAGGGGCTGGAACCCTGATTTGTAAAGGTTGGCCTAAACCAATTTTGGGCCCTGCTGTCAAGCGTTCACGGAGGAGAGCACAAACCATAATTATGGCTAGACTAACATGGACTGCGATAGAAACAATGCACATCATATAAGATGCACGCAGATTGCACTATTACGAACTCGCTTTGTGTCACGGCTGCTCTAAAAACGAACATTGATCGAAGAGTGGATCTTGCACTGTTTGTGGCATTTTCTTTCGTGACATCACTTGGAACCTTTGCAGCCCCAGCTGCTCCAATTCCTATGTGAATCTGTCAAAGTTATGCTTATATTCTTAGTTTGTTAGTTAGCCTGTAGTGAGGTGCTTGTTAGAGGGTACAATATTTCTCTCGACTGTTTTTGTACCCTCCCTTTTACCTAATCAACATCATTCCTAGTTCTAACATGGTTTTAGAGTAGGTCCTGTTCTAGGACCAGCCCACCAAATTAGTTCCTTTCCTGCCCGGCTTTCGTTTTTGCCCTGCCCTGCCTGACGTTTCTGCCCTGCCCAGCACGCTATCGCCCTGCTGCCCTGCCCTGCCCAGCGCTTTTGTGCTGCCCTACCTTACCCTGCCGCGGGCAGCCCGTACAGCCCGTGCGCCGCCCGCGAGCAGCCCGTACAGCCAGCGCGCCGCCCGCGCGCAGCTCGTACAGCCCGCGCGCCGCCCGCGCGCACCTGCCCTGCCCCACGTGTCAGCCTTGCGCCGCCCGCGAGCGCCTGCCCTGCACTCCGCCGGCGACTCGCGAGCTGCCCGCCCACTGCCCTGTGTGCGCCCTGCCGAGCCGCAGCTGCTGCCTCCTACTGCCGCCACTGCTGCCGGCCACTACCACTGCTGCTACTGGACGCTGCCACTGCTGCCCTACTTGCACGCACTGCTCAGCGCTGCCTTACCCTGCCTGGCCGCCGCCAGCGCTGCCCTGCTGCTGCCACTGCTGCCGGCCACTGCCGCTGCTGCTACTGGCCGCTGCCACTGCTGCCCTGCTTGCACGCGCTGCTCAGCGCTGCCCTACCCTGCCAGGCCGCCGCCAGCGCTGCCCTGCTGCCGCCACTGCTGCCGGCCACTGCCACTGCTGCTACTGGCCGCTGTCATTGCTGCTACCGGCCACTGCCGCTGCTGCTGCCGGCCGCTGCTGCTGCCGGCCGCTGCCACTGCTGCCTTGCCTGTACGCGCTCCTCCGCACTACCCTACCCTGCCTGGCCGCCGCCAGCGCTGCCCTGCCAAGCCGCAGCTGCTGCCTGCTGCTGGCCCACCGCCCGCTTCCCTGTGCGTTGCATTGCTCGCGCCGCCTACGTGCGCCATGCCTGAGCCGCCTGCGCATTGCCCTGCGCCGCCCGCTCACGCCTCTGCCCTGCCCCTGCTGCATTGCTGCACCGCCAGCTCGCGCCCTGCCCCGCCCTGCCATGGACGCAGAGATGGCTTCCTAGAAGTCCACTGGCACCTATGTCGACGCAGTTCCCCCACCTGGGGCGAACATAGTCGATGGCATGTGGATTTTCAGGGTGAAGCGGCCACCGGGTTCTCCGCCCGCCTTCAAGGCGCGGTACGTTGCACGAGGCTTCAGTCAGCGTCATGGGGTCGACTTCTTCCAGAAATTCTCTCCCACCCCAAAGATGACCACTCTTTAGGTGCTACTGCACGTTGCAGCACAGTGTGACTAGGAGTTGCACTCCTCGACTTTTTGCAGCTTTCTTGCTGGGCAGCCTTCACGAGGCTATCTGGCTTCACTGGGTTGTTTCCTGAGGGTACCTAGTGGAGTCTCCGGCGACCAGTCTATGGTCTGCGTCAGGCGCCCCGTGAGTGGTACGACACACTGAGGACTACACTTGCGGCTCTAGGTTTTGCCCCCTCGATTGCTGACCCTGCACTGTTTCTGCGTACAGACACCTCTCTGCCGCCGTTCTACGTTCTTGTATACGTCGACGACTTGGTTTTTGCTACTGCTGACACTGAGACACTGGCCCTAGTGAAGGCGGAGCTCTAGGAGAGACACACATGCACTGACCTGGGTGAGCTGCGGAGCTATCTTGGCTTGCAGATCACCCGGGACAGATCGCAACGCACCATCACCCTGACTCAGTCACACATGGTGCAACAGGTCCTTCAGCGCTTCAGCTTCCAGTTCTCCTCGCCACAGCCCACTCCTCTGCCTATAGGCCACTCGCTTTCAGCTACACCTTCGGACGATTACGTAGAGCCGAGTGGTCCGTATCCAGAGCTTGTGGGTTGCCTCGTGTACCTGATGACGTGCACACGACCTGACCTCGCGTACCCTCTCAGCCTTCTGGCTCGCTACGTAGCTCCCGGTAGACACCGAAAGGTGCACTGGGAAGCTGCGAAGAGATTACTGTGTTACTTGTGCAATACATCAGGCATGGGGCTTGTGCTTGGATGACAAGGTTCAGTTGTTCTCACCAGTCACTCAAACGATTCTTGGGCTGACGACCAGACGACTTACCAGTCAACACAGGGTTATAGTTTCAGTCTCGTCACTGGTTCTGTCTCGTGGAGGTCCACTCGCTCGTCTTCTGTACTTAGTTCCAGCTGTGAGGCCGAGATCTACGCTGGGGCTATAGCTGCTCATGAGCTCTGCTGGCTGATCTTCCTGCTGACCGACTTGGGTGAGCGGCCTCGTTCTCCTCCAGTTCTGTACGTCGACAACAAGGTCATGATCGCCTTGTGTCAGGACCAGAGACTGGAGCACAAAACAAAGCACATTGCTCTTCGTTACTTCCTCACGCGAGAGCTGCAGGAACGTGGTCAGCTTCGTCTTGCTTACATGGCCACAAAGGCCAACACTGCTGATGTATTCACCAAGGCCCTTGGGCCTGGTGATCATCAGCGTTTCTGCACTGCTCTTGGGCTTGTGCCCACTCTGCCTCACGTGCTTGTCGCTTGATCTTGCATTGCCTTTGTTGTACACTGATGTATATGAATATACATGCGTGCTTACACTTGATAGGTTGTAATCATTGTACTACTCTTGCTATTATAAACTCAGTATGTGAACTGGCCTTGTGGCCGCTTGCTTGTGCTTGGAATACGTGGTGATCTTGAGATCCACGCTAAGCTTTTCTTTGCTTCTTTGCTTGACTGGTCTTGTAACCATTTACTTCTCTTGGTCGTTTTAATGCCCCTTGTTCTGATCAAGAAGTTTATCGCCTCTAGGATCACCTCGGGAAGGTTCGCACTCAGTACGAAACGCCCTAGCTAGCCATGTACTCTTAGGGGTACATTATTAAAGCGAAATCCAACCGTGCGACTCCAGACGGTTACGAAACTGTCCGGCCAAAATCCTCGCCACTGCTACTGCCTGATGCTATTTGCCCTGACGGTTCAGATGCTTCGTAATCGTACGACCCTTTGTGTTACTTCCGCCTTTTCGTCTTCAGCCTAAGTAGTGCGTGCTTCGATTGCTGTGGTAAGGAGTGCACACTGCACAGTAATGCTTCATCTTTTACTATTCGTAACACCCCTCACTTCAGCTATGGGGGTGTGTCAAAGTTATGTTCATATCCTTAGTTTGTTAGTTAGCCTGTAGTGAGGTGCTTGTTGGAGGGTACAATATTTCTGTCGACTCGTTGGTTTGTACCCTCCCCTTTGACCTAATCAACATCATTCCTAGTTCTAACAGAATCAACGCCTATGGAGGTCCACTTTGTCCCACCCGCAGCCCCTGCTGCACAATGGCATGGCAGTCCCACCCACCTGTTCCTCCTCTAACACTACATCAGCTTCCTCATCAACCTGACCAATACAATCACACCTAGGACTGCAGATCCTCTCTGTCCTGCAGCCCCAGCTCCACAATCACATGGCAGTACGAGTCCCAGTTCTTCCTCCGCAGATACTTGAGCAGCTTGCATCATCTGATATGTTCCGCAACAGAATACACCCAATCAACGGCTACGATTGCAAGTCCACTCGGTCGCGCAGCCCCAGCTCTGCAATCACATGGCAGTACGAGTCCCAGTTCTTCCTCCGCAGATACTTGAGCAGCTTGCGCCGCCGCGCCAGCATTCCATCCAGACCCCGCCTTGAGTGCAGGTCCTGTAGACATGGAGAGAGAAGCTGAGTGTTTGCTTGTGGCCCAAGCTCCGGAGTGCAGAGCATGAAAGAAGGAAAAGAGGTGCTGAGTGCATATCCTGAAGAAAGGGGGCAACGCGTTTGACTGTGGAACGACTATTGGGTATGCAGAGCATGAAAGAAAGAAAAGACGTGTTGAGTGCAAATCCATGTGATGAGTTTGCAGGTCCTGCAGAAAAGAGAGAATGTGTTTGATCGTCACACGACTCTCCAAGGAGTGTTCACTGTGCAAGGCAAAGACGGCATCACAGGTGCATTCATGCGATGATAATGCTTGCTCGCAAGCCCAAGGGGCAACGAGCATTGACAGGCACTCACCTTCTTGTGCGTTTGCAGGTGCCGGGCCATGTAGGCAATGCGGTCACATCCAGAGTGGAAAGCTGAGCTGCAGAGGTCTTACTCTCATCGACTCACTTAATTTCATCGACACGTGTTGTCCTGAATGCGCTCACCTTCTTGTGAGTTTGCAGGTGCTGGGCCATGTAGGCAATGCGCGAGGTGAGCAGAGCAACTGTTGGTTACAGAAGCACAGAGAGGGTGGCAGAGGGGGTTGAGTGCGGGAGAGGGGAGGGGAGATAGAGGGATGGTGAAACTCGGATGAAATATGGGACAGCTTGTTGAAAGAACTGAAGGAAACATGGCTGTCGATATATAACAGGAGCAGCAATCTAGCTCACGCAGACACCAACCAATCCCTCTTTCCTGTGCTAACTTGCACCTACAGTCTCTCATTCGGGTCAGGCACCCTCCCTCTATCCCTTTGCAGGAAGTATCCCACTCTTGCACTCTGTTTACACCGCTTGTTCACTCCCCCATTCACTCCCCCATTCACTCCCCCATTCACTCCCTCATTCCCTCCCTCACTCACTCTGCACTTCTCTCGACCCCGTGTCCCCTTCGTGCACTTTGAACCGCTCCTTCACTCCCTCACTTCCTCACTCACTCACTCCCTCACTCCCTCCCTCGCTCCCTCCCTCATTCACTCCCTCACTTCCTCACTCACTCACTCACTCCCTCACTCCCTCCCTCGCTCCCTCCCTCACTCACTCTGCACCTCACTGGACCTTGTGTCCCCCTCGTGCACTCTGAACCGCTCCTTCACTCTCTCATTCACTCCCTCTCTCACTCACTCGTAGGCTCCCTCTCACTCCCTCCCTCACTCACTCTGCACTTCACTGGACCCTGTATCCCCCTCGTGCACTCCGAACCGCTCCTTCACTCCCCGCAGCTCCTCCTGCCGCCGCTCCTCCACGGACAGCAATGACGGGTGCACGTACTGGGGTAGATGGTAAGATGGAAGAGGGGGGAGGAGGAAAGAGAGGAGAAATGAAGGGCGGGGGGGTGTGCGAAACGAAGAATCCATGTTTCCTAGGCTCCACCAGCTGCCGCTCCTCTGCTGACAGCAGCGACGGATGCACGTACTGGAGGGGGGGGAGAGGGAAAGGGGGGGACGTGAGCAAGTATAGTCACTGCCTTCGCTCCCCAAAGCTCCTCCTGCCGCTGCTCCTCTGCTGACAGCAGCGACGGGTGCACGTACTGGAGGGAACAGGGGTGAGAATGGGGGATAATGGGAGAGACGGCGGGAGAAAGGGGCGGGGGTGGTCATGGGGGGGAGGGGGGGGGAAGGAGGTGAGGGGTGAGAAGGCGGTTAAGGGGATGCACGAGGAAGACCTAAGGGACAGATGTGAGGAGGCCCCGTTTCCGCCTCCCCAGACATTCCAACTCCGCCCATCCCGTTTCCATTTGCCAGGTGCCATAGAGCCAAGCCCACAAGAGCCATCACTCCAACCCTCCCTTCCCCTCGCCCCAGCCCCCACCCCCATCCCTTGCCCCATCATCTCCCACCATTCCCGCCAGGTCAGCACCTTATCCAGAAGATCCAGCTTCGGTCGCGCCACAGGCGGGCGCGGGCGGAAGTTCCGCCCATTACCCCGCGGGTCCCGCCCGTACACCCGCTGATCCCCATAGCCTCGCGTGCCCTCTCCGTGCATCCGCGCTTCCCCTCGCCCTTGCGCGTCCCCCCGCGCCTCCCCGTCTGCTCCGCTCCCCGCCTCAGATCCGCCCGTAGGGCCCACGAAGGGTGGCGGAGTGAGGTCGGGCGCTGCGAACCATGATCCCAGACGCGGCAGAAGTGGTGATTGTGCGACGTCGCCTGCGACGGCTGGCGACGAGGGAGTGGAGCCTGCTGGCGATGGAAAGGTAGCGACGGTGAAAACTGTTAGAGGGCCCTACGACAGCAAGGGCCCTCGATGACCTTTGACATGGCAGGTCGGCGCCTAACGACTGAGTCTACTCGGCACCGACGCACGAGTTCGGTGGCGGTCATTAGTGACTACGGGTGACTGTGAGCTACTGCAGCGAACTCGGCGGAATCGGTGCTAGGAATGACGAGTCTTGGGGGTCGTAGGTGCCTTGCTTGTGAGGCACGCTGCTCACTTGCTGTGTTGGCAGGAGTAGCGTGCACGGTGAGACATTCCGGTGCCGAATTGGGTTGGAAATGTGCGGGGCGCGTTCACCCACCTGCACAGCACTTTCGTGTGGGTTGGGTTACTCGCAGCGCCACGCAACAATTGTGCAACTCTTGCTTGCCTATATATGTTTGTGTTTGCTTGTGTATTTGATAATTGATATTGCAATTCTACTTGGCCCAAATGCTACTTCAATTCTCACAAAGTCCTTAGAGGCAAACGCTACCAAAACTCTACCAAGTTGCTGGCGCAACATCATTCCCATAGCAGAGACTCTCTCGCTATCGCTACGCTCTCTAATATATTCCTTCATGGTGCGGTGAGCGTGGAACGAACACGCATAGATTTCCGTCGTCGTTGATATTCGCGTTCGTATACTCGCCTTGGCGTGCGGCGTTAGTGAAGGGCGCTTATTAATCTAAGTTGAACCTCTCTTGATTTCCCTCCAGTTACGTTCTCGGACCCAAGGATAGGGCGTTTGGTAATTTATTACCACTCGCCTGAGGACCCTTGTGAGGTGACCCCGAGACGAGGGATTTAAGGAAGGGGCACTTTATTTTAATTTGTGGTACCTTATAGAGACGTCGTAGAGGATGAGTACAGAGGAGGCGAACGTGGAGGCCGGTAATTTGCGCGCCCTAGAGGAGGATCTCGTGGCTCGTCATTCTCGTGGTGAGATTAGTGATATCGAATACGAGCTAATGTTGGAGGGATTGCGCTCGCGTCGGCGTCGTGAGCACCCTTCGCCACGTGTAGAGAATGTTGAGCAAGTTGCGGGAGGTACTAGTGCGTGGGATATGGCTGTCGATGGCGGAAATAGCGATGACGAGGAGTTTGATGGGTTGATGTCACGTGGGGTCCTGCGAGGACCAACTCGGTTTAGTACGGCTAGCGTTGGCGGTGTACAGGAGCGTGTTCATCGTGCAGCAGCGTCACGAGAGCATGCGAATGTAGGACGGCGGAGCGTTGCTGGAGGAGGAATTGCGGAAGAGTTCGATAGTGAGGCTATGCCGGGCGTTACCCCGATTGGATCGATGTCGAGGGACGAGGGAATAGCCCCCAACTATGGCTACTTCAGATTCACTCCAGACAAGATCGTTGTCACTAGGCCGTTAGAAGGACGTCACGACCTGTCGACGTGGACAGAATCAATCGAGCCGCAGCTTGAGATCGCTCAGCTAAAGCGATTCATAGATGGCACCACCCCCATTCCACCAGCGCGTGCGCTTGCGCATCTCTCTCAGTTCCGCGCGATGCAGTTGCTGACATTCACCACCATTTCCCGATGCTGCTCCCCAACCGTACAGATCGCCCTTAAGGCGTGTCGCATGAAGGTCGATGCCGGCTATCAGGCATGGCAGTTTATTATGCGCACGTACATGGCGAAGGACGATCTGTACATCGGTCAGTTAGAGCAGGCGCTCACTAACCTCGAGATGGGAGAGCACGAGTCCGCTACGTCCTATTGCAATCGTGCGCAGCAGATCCTAGTGAACCTGAGGATGGCCGGCGTAGATTACTCGCAGGCGTCGTACATCACTCACGTTGTGAAGGGGTTGCCGCAGCAGTACAACCTCTTACGCAGGATGCTGAAGTTGCCGCAGGTTCGCAAGGAGTTGGACGAGGACACCCTCGCTAGCTACATCATCGAGGAGGAGTGTACGCTGGCGGCAGAGGGACGAAAGGACCAATTTCTTCCCCAGGCTAACCAGGTCTTTACCAAGAAGGGTAAGCCCCAATTCCAGCAGACTTCATTCCCTTCCCCTCCCACTACGGCACAGCAGCAGCAGCCTAAGAATGGGGGTGGGCTTGGTGGGGGAGGGGAGAAGTGGAAAGGGGGTAAGGATGGCCAGCCGAAGGGGGGGAAAGGGGGCTTCAAGGGGAAATGCTATGTGTGTGGACAAATAGGGCATGTTGCTAAGTACTGTCAGCAGCGGGCGGATAAGGAGGCAGACACCGGTGGAGAGGGTTCTGGAGGTAGCAGCGGAAAGGGGGGTGATGGCTCTAAGGGGAGCGGGCAGTCATCATGTGCGATGGTGAAGCCAGTTGTGGAGCAGACTCCTCTCGTTGTGCTAGAGCCTGAGGCCGGGGAGGGCTTACAGGCTGTTGCAGCTGCTGTGAAGGCGAACCCGAGCGTCGTGCTGCTTGATAGCGGATGCTCCCACCATCTCATGGGAGATCGTTCTGCCTTTGTGGAGATGAGCAGCGGCGGCAGCATTAAGCAGGTTACCGGCTTCAACGGCGCCCTTCAGGAGGTGCAGGGGCGAGGCACAGTCGCTCTTCTTGGGGAGGGGGGCAGGCGTGTCTTGGTGCCGGACGTGCTGTACGTACCAGGAGTGCAGGCGAGTCTTCTCTCTGCTGGGCAGCTGCGTGATAGTGGTGTGCAGCTGCTGGATGCCGGGGATGTGACTTTGCTGCGGGCACCAGATGGATCGCTCCTTGGTCGTGCGGAGTTCAAGGGGCGTGTTCTCTGCACGAACTTCCAGCCGTGTTCGACGCAGCAGCAGGAAGGCGAAACGGTGGCACTTCGTACCTTGGCGACCGGCGTACGGTCTAAGGGGGACCTGTGGCATGCGCGTATGGCACACGTTGGTATTGATGCCATCGAGCGCACAGCGGCTCACGGGTCAGTGAAGGGCTTGGATTTGGAGAAGGGGGGCAAGTCAGGCATACCTTGTGTCTCCTGTGTTGGGGGAAAGATCACTCGTCATACCTTTCCTTCTGTGGGAGAGGAGGAGGATGAGTTGCTCGGGGTGGTGCATGCTGACCTGTGTGGCCCTTTCCGTGAAGCAGCTAAGGACGGCAGCCGCTACTTCTTGGTGCTGAAGGATCGCAAGACGCGATATGTCTGGGCCTACCCTTTGGCCCGGAAGAGTGATGCGCTGGCGGCGTTCCAGAAGTGGCTCCTGATGGCAGAGCGACAGTGCAAGACCACGGTGCAGGCGCTGCGCACTGATCGGGGTGGCGTGTTCCTGGGGCACGACTTCACGCTCTTCCTCGACGGTAAAGGCATCATCCATGACCTCACATGCCCGTACACGCCGGAGCAGAACGGGATGGCCGAGAGGGAGATGCGCAGCATTGTGGAGGCGGTGCGGACGATGTTGCTGAACATGGGTGTGCAGCATCACTGGTGGCACCTGGCGTTGGCTCAGGCCGTCTGGGTGCGCAACCGCGTGAAGCACGCCTCACTACCCTCTGGTGTGACGCCGTACGAGCTCGCCTTCCGACGCAAACCTGATGTCAGTATGGTGCGTGTTTGGGGCTGCATGCTGCAGTACATGGTACCACAGTCGCAGCGTGGGGGGAAGCTGGCGCCTAAGGCTCGCTGGGGGTTGCACTTGGGTGTGTCAGCTGCGAGCAAGGGCTGGGCCGTGCTGGACTTGGAGTCCAACCGCCTCATCACCACTGTGGAAGCTGTGTTCTATGAGACCATGTCCCTAGCAGGATGGAAGGCTTGGCATCAGCAGGAGCATGGGGGGCGTTCGATGCCCTATGAGCCCCTTCCCTCACTCTTCCCGACCACTCTCGAGGAGGCGGAGGAGGAGGAGGAGGTGGTCGCACCTCCTGCTATGCCCTATGTCCCTACCTCGGTCCCCACTCCACCTCCGCCTTCAGTCTACCCTCGTGTGATTCCCCCTGCCCCGCCTTTTTCCTCCTCACCCCCCTTGGCTTCCCCTCCTCCTCCTGTTATTCCATCTCCCCTTCCACCCTCCATCCCTCCTGCACCTGCTCCGCCCTCTTCTTCGTCTTCCACGGCGCCGCCCGTTGGTGAGGGGGGGATGGAGGTGCCACCGTCTGTGGAGATCACCGACGGGCAGCGCCTTGAGACTGAGCAGCTGCAGGACGAGAGCAGTATGGATGGAGTACAGCAGAGTGGGGGGCAGGAGACAGGGGAGCAGCAGACAGGGGAGCAGCAGATTGGGGAGCAGCAGACAGGGGAGCAGGAGATGTGGGGAATTAGAGATGGTGGTCGTGTGTTGGTTTTTGGGATGACCACTGCACCACTGCGTCGCTCCACTCGCATCACTCGTGGTGTCCCGCCTGTTCGATACGCTTGGGCTGTAGTGGTTGAGCCAGCGGGCTTGGATGACGAGGAGGAGGACGAGGAGTGGACTAACCTGGACCCGGACGTGGTAGCTGATCCTGAGAGGCAGTGGGACATAGCGAAAATGACAGTGAAGGAGGCCTTGGGCTGCTGGAAGGGAGACAAGGTGAAGGAGGCGATGGATGAGGAGATGCGGAGCTTGATTGAGCAGGGGACGTGGGAGTTGGTTCCACGTCCGCCAGGGGTGAATGTGATGAAGAACCGCTGGATTTTGAACACCAAGTTCCGACCTGATGGGATAGTGGAGCGTGAGAAGGCGAGGCTGGTGGTGAAGGGGTTCACGCAGGTGGCAGGGGTGGACTATGAGGAGACGTACGCCCCTGTGGGAAGCTATGTGACGGCGCGTGTGCTTCTGGCGATTGCAGCTGCACTTGATTTGGACCTGATGCAGCTCGATGTGAAGAACGCGTTCCTCCATGGCGTGCTGGACCGAGACCTTTACATGGAGCAGCCGAGCTACTATGAGGATGGGACTCCTCGTGTCTGTAAGTTGGTGAAGAGTCTGTATGGGCTCAAGCAGAGCCCGATGCTATGGTATGAGGCCTTGGATGGGGTGCTGCTTGGGGCTGGATGGAAGAAGAGCAAGGTGGATGAGGCTCTGTACTTCAAGACTGATGCTGAGGGGGAGATGTGCTGGCTGCTGGTGTATGTGGATGACCTGCTTGCTGCCAGCCGCAGTCAGAGCATGCTAGCGGAGCTGCGTGACCTGCTGCAGAGTGCCTTTCAGCTGCGGGAGATTAGCCCTGTGGAGAAATATCTGGGGTTGCAGCTGATTCGGGACAGGCCCACGAGGAGGCTGTGGCTGCACCAGGGGGCCTATGTGGACAAGGTCCATAGGCGCTTCTTTGACGGGGCCGCTGCGAGTGCCTCGCACCCCTCTTTCCTCTGACCCTTTCAGTGTGCAGACCTTCGAGGATGTGGGATGGCAGTCTCGCCAGGAGGAGGAGTACAGGCAGAAGGTGGGATCCTTGCAGTTCGCGGCATGTACCACCCGTCCCGACATCTCGTTCGCCTGCAGCAAGCTGGGGTCGGGCCAGACTGTGCGGAGTGATCAGCACTGGAAGGAGTTGGACCGGTGCTTGACGTACTTGGTGGGGAGCAGGGATGTGGCGCTGGAGTTTGGTGGTGGGCCGGAGTCCTTGGAGCTGGTGGGCTACGCCGATGCTGATGATGCAGGGGACAAGCAGAACAGGACCAGCACAGGTGGCTATGTCTTCGTGCTCGGGGGTGCTGCTGTCTCATGGGCGAGCCAGCGGATTCGTTGCGCCACCCTTTCCTCCACTGAGTCTGAGTACGTTGCTGCTGTGGAGGCTGGGAAGGAGGCGCGCAGGCTGCGCTTCCTGCTGGCAGAGTTTCAACTACTGAGGAGTGAGGAGCCCACGACTCTCTTTGTGGACAACTCATTCCCTCATTCCCTAAAGTTGCCGACTAGCAGTCTCCGTGTCCTCGAGTGTCACTAATAGCTGTATCTTCCAGGCACTCGCATTAGCCTAGACAAATAAATATTACGTCAAATCTCTGAGTCCAAGTGAACCCCATACCTGTTTTCCGAGCGCGCGCCGGCGTAGCAGGGCACGGTTTCCATGGCTTTTTGCTACTCCCGCATAAACCGACTCCGATATAAGTAAACAGAAAGATTGACGCTGACTCTGGTTCCAATACTTACGCCGAACCGCAATCGAAAGACGGTTCGGGCCACGCAGCTTGGGGGAATCGAAAGACGGTTGGCTGCACACTGGACCTCGTCGACGCTGAAGAAGCCTCCTCTAAGAAACCCGGTCTTTTCATGACTCGAATGACGACTGCTGTAAGCAGTAGTTTCAAACTGCACCATGCACCACCCCATTTCCTTCCCTTTCGCCCGCAACCTTATTCCTCCAATTGTTCGGTATATGCAACCACTCAGGAAATACGTCTCTTTATTGGTCCATAATTTTCGCCCGAATTCTGCCACCCCTGTCCCGTCGTCTTGTGCCCGGCAGGCATCGCGTGCGACGCTCAGTGTGCGTCGCACAAGCCCCAGTGTCGCCGTATCGTTCCGTCCTTCCCAAGACTTCTCGGCCATTCAGCTGGCGCTCGTGGCGCTGCTGGCGGTCGGCTTCACAGCCCATAATGCGGCTGCTGCTATCGTGTACAGCAGTGCGGGCGTGCATGCTTCTAACGGGGTTCCCGTGCGGAACCTCGGACGGTGGCGCGCGCAGGAAGGGGAGATGACAGCGGGAGGGCGCGCATTGATCAGCAGCAGCAGCATCAGCATCAGCGGCAACAGCGACAGCATTAGCGGTGGCGGCAGCAGCAGCGGCGGTTTCGGCAGCGGAGGGGGAGGCGAGGAGATTCCCGAGTGGGCGCGGAGCGAAGTGCTGCGCTGGGAGGCGGCGCACGCGCGAGAGCTCGAGGAGGCGGAGGATGAGGCGGAGCGGGCGAAGCGGGCGGCGCACGCGGAGATGGCGCGCGCGCTGTGGGAGGAGACGGAGGCGCAGTTCGAAGGGCGGCTGCAGGAGTGGCGCAGGCAGGGCGCGCGCCTGCAGGGGGTGGCGCAGCGGAAGTCGGAGAAGCGCACCAGGCGCGCCATGCGGCAATGGGCGCGCTCGCAGGGAAAGGCGAAACGGGCGCACACACGGGCGGCGGGAGTGGCGGGAGTGGCGAGCCCGACAGACGAGGAGCTATTGGATCTCATGCCGGGAGGCACGCGCTCCTGGCAGAACCTTAAAGCCTCCACTGCCCGCTCCTCCTCACCATCCCCCTCCGCCTTCTCTGCCTCCATTGCCTCCTCCGATTCCTCTCCCTCCTCCTCCTCTTCAAATTCCTCTTCCTCTGCCTCCTCTTCCTCTTCCTCCTCTTCCCATTCCCCCTCGTGCAACTGTTCTTCTTCCTCCTCCGGTACGAAAAGCAAGAACGACACGTCTCCTCCGACTCCGTGGGAGGAGAATCGGCCGGCGGGGGAGTCGCCGTGCAGCCCCAGGAGCACCGGACCGGTGATCAACGTCACCACTCTGGACCACATTCTATCGCGCACGAAGTACCCGTGGAACCAGACCGTCACCCTGGTGCTGCAGGCGTCGATCACGCTCAACCACTCGTTGGTGCTCGATTCGAGCTTCTCCTGCACCATCTTCCAGGCAGACACGCTCCCCAGCGAATACGTTTTGGAGATCACCACTGACACGGAGCCAGTGCTGCAGGTGCGTTGTAAAAGGCCCTCATTCACACATTGAGTTGCTTGGAAACTTGGCTTCTCATTCGTGCTGGCTTCTCATTCGTGTTGGCTTCTCATTCGTGCTATCTTTCTGTCCGACTCGCTCCCCAGCGAGTATGTCCTGGAAATCACCACCGACACGGAGCCCGTTCTTCAGGTGCGTTCTTCGAAACGTATTGAGTCTTCTGAAAAGAAAGCTCGACTTCTCCTGCGCCATCTTCCAGCCGGATACGCTCCCCCAGTGAGCATGTTCAGGAGATTACAACTGACGCGGAGCCCGTGCTTCAGGTGCGTTGAGGGAAGCCCTCACGCTCACGTAGAGCTGCCTTGGAATGGAAAAAATAGCCTGGAGATCACCACGGACACGGATTCCCTGCCTGCATCAGGTGTTAATCGGGATCGGTTTGAGGAGCCCGTTCCGATTTGCCTATCCCTCGCCTTGAGCCTTGAGGCATCTTGCCAGATAGATCACCACCCACTCACTATCATCTCTCACACTCACAATCATCTCTCACACTCACAATCACCACTGACATTCACGACTCACGCGGACCCTCTGTGCTGTGCGGTACTGTGCTGCAGGTGCACAACGCGAGCAACATGGTGTTTATCGGGATCGGTCTGAGGAGTCCTGTCAGAAACGGGTCAGCTTATTGCGAGTCGCTGCCCGAGTATGGGAATCTGTTGGGGAACGACCTCCTGTGCCCGGCTCTGCTCATCTACCGGTGCGTTTTTGGGTTCGTTTTGGGGTTTGTTGAATTCAGGACGTAATGGTTGCATTTCTGCTGCTGGCTTGTTGAAGCCATCTAAAAAAGCCTGGTGTGCCTGCCAAATAACCTGTTCTGTCTCCTCCTCTGCTGCTGCTGCTGCTGCTGCCTTACCGTTCCCTTGTTCTTCCCTTGCCTGCAGGTCGTATGGCATTCAGTTCACGCAGGCGTCAGTGGTGGGGCTCATAGCAGGTGCTAGACTCTTTCATTTCTCACTAGGCCCGTCTCCTCTGCCTGCTGCTGCTGCTGCTACACCTGCCCTTCCCTGCAGGTCGTACGGCATTCAGTTCACGCAGGCGTCAGTGGTGGGGCGGATAGACGTGTTCCGCTGCGCATACACGAAGCTGGACTCGCTCTTTGCCACGGCGCCCTGGGACTTCCAGTACCACCCGGGGGTCATCCGCATGGGCATGAGCGGCATCGGCGTCAACCTCACCTCCTCAGAGAATATCATCTCCAATAACGACCTCTTTGGCGCGTGGGAGCTCATCTACCTCTATCGCGGCACCATCGGCGCCACCGTTCGCAACAACTTCCTCCACGACTACCTCTTCTCAGGCTTCAGGTGCGGTGATTAGTGCTAACGGAGCGGTGCAATGCGATGTAAGGGGCACAATCAGAGCTGTGGTTCGCAACAACTTCCTCCACGACTACCTCTTCTCAGGCTTCAGGTGCGATGATTAGAGTATACAGAGTGGTGCAGTGCGGTGTGTGACGAGTAAGAGCTTGTCTATAAGTATCAGGGGACCTTCGCGAGCTTGTACCTGTCTAGCTTGTGATTGGGTCAGGGTGTGTGAGTGTGCTTAGCATTCCCAGTTGCTGCGACCATGTCGTTTACCATTCCCCTCACCAACGCTGCTCCGATTGCCCAAATGCCCCTACACACTCTTTTCCCATCCCCGTGTGCACAGGTGCAGAGCAGACGTGCATTTCGCGTGGGACTGTGCGCTGACGACAGTGAAGCACAACTTTGTGTTCTCCCCGCAAAAGAAGAACCTCACAGGCGACTCTGCTGGCATCTACTTCTGCACGCACTGGTTCAGCCCTGGTGAGTTCCAGCCCTTGTTTCATGATGTTGGTTCAGCGCTTGCTGGCCCTCAGGTCAACACTAGTGAGCTGCAGTTAGCACCAGGGAAGCTTCAGTCCCCCTCTTACTGCCTCTCTTGACAACCTTTGCCGTGCCTGCCTGCTCATCTTCTCTCCTAACCTGCATCCCACCCCATCCTGTCCCACCACACCCCGCTCCACCCCACCCCATTCCACCGCACTCCACCCCACCCCATCCAGGCAACACGGTGAGCTGCAACTATGTGTTCGGCGGGGACCACTGCTACTACTTGGACTACTGCACGTCAGGCGTGGCCATTCAGGGGGGCGTGTGCCTGCAGCTGTGGGACGGCGTGAAGCTCAACAACGGCAAGAGGAACCACATCCGCAGCCTGCTCATGGTGGGGCTGGGCCAGAGCCCCGGCTACATCACGTGCTTCACTGTCACGATCAACCACTGTCGAAAGGACCCCGGCTCCTATTGGGAGGCTATGCGGAAGCTGTATTATGACACGCCTGAGATCAACAAGGTGAGGGTTAATCACTCTGACAATGGTTCCTCATGGTGGGGTTGGGGCAGTGCCCTGGGTTTAGAGCTCCTCTCAACTCCTCTCCACCACTCTCCACCCCTTTCCAACCCTCCCCTCTCCACTCCTCTGTACCCCTCTCCACCCCTCTCCACTCCTCTCCACCCCTCTCCACTCCACCTCTCTCCACCTCTCTCCACCCCTCTCCACCCCTCTCCACCCCTCTCACCCCTCTCCAACCCTCTCCACCCCTCTCCACCCCTCTCCACCCCTCTCCACCCCTCTCCACCCCTCTCCACTCCTCTCCAACACTCTCCGCTCCTCCACCCCTCTCCACTCCTCCACCCCTCTCCACCCCTCTCCACTCCTCTCCACCCCTTCGCAACCCTCTTCACCACTTTCCACCCTCTCCACCCCTCGCCAAACCCCCATCCCTTGTTCCTTCTACCAGGAATGGCCGTGGATGAAGCACGTGTGTCGGCAGACGCGCATCGGCGCGTACAGCTGCAACCCGCCCGGGCCCGGCGCGCTCACTGCGCACGACACCGGCGCGTGCAGCGGAATGGCGACGGAAAACGACGTAGAATACATCGTTGTCGATCCGGACTCTCTCAGGGACGCGGAATATCGGTACTGCGAGAAAAACCCTGGCGCGGACTATTTGAACCGCCAGGTTGTATTCAGGTACACTGGCGATGACATGAAATTCGCGGATTATGCAAATCAGGATTTCGGGGTTTCGGAGGGGTCGGTGGTGTTGGCGGAACACCCCGATTTTGTTTCCTGCCCGAAGAAAGATATCGGGATAAAGGCGGTTTCGGTACAATCGTACTTCAAGGATTGGAACATTCCAGAGCCACCCTTTTTCCAGGCTATGCTGGACCTGTCCTACAAGATGGTGTTCAACAGTGAGCTTTTTTAGGCTTTAGGGTTTTCAGGTCTACACTAGTGGTGTGCAGCTCTCAATCTGGTGTGGAGCTCTGGGTTTGGTGTAGGAGAATAAATCATGGCACCATTGTAGCTTCTGCTTGTTTAGACTTCCAACATAGTGCCGTGAATTCTTTCTTTTCGGGTCCATGCTGTAGTTATAAGCAGCTATTTCATGCAGTTCTTGAACCTCAAATCATTACTAACTGTGAACTATCACAACGAACTCATGCTGCTCTGCATTCCATGTGCAATTAATTACCAGCAACCTGCAAAACTCCCTGCCGTGTGCACTCTCATTATGCCTTCACTTTAAAACCCGAGGTCAGTATGGTAAAGTTTCAAATTATGTGGATAATGGCCTCTCTATATCAGTGTGATTCACCCTTATGAGACTTACGATAAGGCCGGGTTTGACTATGCACCCTTTTTTACAAGACTGTTTTTGTTTTAGACCCTTACAAAGAAAAAGTGATCGATTACATGACACTGATATTTCAGAGCTACGTGGTGTAATAGCACTTATGAAATCGAGTTTGATCAAAGAGAGGATACTAGGTTTGGTTGCGTAAAACATGTTTCCCGCGTCGGATGCTCGCGCTGAGTAACGAACGTGAGTTCTCTATATAACTGAGACAACTCAACACTCTGCAGCACCATCATCCTAAGAAACATAGACAATTTAATGACTAGACTGTTATTTTGATTGGTTTGCACCCTGATTTTTAAGAGCAGTTTTTGTGAAGTACCCTTACAGAAAGAGTGAAAGCTGGGTGTTGGCCTTACGAGAAAGAGTATCCCAAATCCTATCCAGAGGCCTGTGTGGATTTGAAACAGGCTGTAAGTAAGGGTGTGCGAAACCTATTTCGGTTGTGTTGATTGGGCGATAACATCATGTCAAAACATATAGTTCTGTTTATTTCACTCTAGGTTGTGTAGGGGTCATCCCTTAGAGGATACAACCTAATTCTCTCGAAAGTCTTGTATCCCTCCTTCTCACCTAATCGACATTCTCACCTAGCTCCTAGTTCTAACATGGTATTAAGAGCGAAATGGTCCTTAGGACCGAATTTTTAAACGGGCCCACCATTACAATTTCGATCTGCTGCCCGAGTCGCGCCCCTAGGAGAAACGCGAAACGCGCCCTAGGCGGGTCGGTTTTTCTGCCCCAGGCGCGTCCCGTCCCCTAGCTGCCCTAGGCGCGATTCTTCTGCCTAGTCACGTGCGACCCCTCCTGACCGCGCCCTAGCTACCCCGTGCGCCACTCGAGCGGCCCGTCAGCCCCTACGCCCGGTCCCCCCTCGTTCCTGCTGCTGCGCGCACCACTCACGCTGCCCGCCAGCCCCTAGCGCGCACCTGCTGCGCGCCCTTTTTGAGCTGCTCCGCGCGCACCTGTTGCGCGCCCCTGGTTTGCTAGCCCACAGCCCGCACGCGCCTACTGCTGCTGTGCGCCGGTTGCTGCTACTACGTGCCGCTGCTGCTCTACCACTGCGCCCGAGCCGCGCTGCCCTGTCCGAGCCGCGCCGCCCAGCCCGAGCTGTCACTGCTAGTATTACTGCAACTACTGCTGCTACAGCTAGTGCTACTGCTGTTGCTGCTACTACTGCACTTGCTACAGCTGCTACTGCTGCTATGGCTAACCTGTCAGTTCTTACGTTCGATGCTGAGGGCCGCGCGATTACCTTTGATGTCTGGCTCGACGATCTCCAGCTGTTCCTGCAGAGCGAGTCTAAGGATGGTATTTCCCTGTCTTTGCACACCGAGGGAAAGCTCCCAGCCCCTGCTGCCGACGCTGTAGAGGATTTGTCTAAGTGGCTCATGCGTGATGCAGCTGCCCGCCTTGCTGTCCACAACCACCTGCCCGTCACTGAGCGCGCGCACTTTAGCCGGCAGAAAACGGCCAAGGATCTCTATGACGCTGTCGTTTCTCGCTACTCCTCCCCAGCTACTGCTGCTGTAGGCCGTCTCATGCTGCCGTACCTGCATCCCGATCTAGCTGAGTTCCGCACTGTCTCTGACCTCTTTACCTACCTCCGCTCTAGTGAGGATCGCTTCCGTACCGCTCTCAAGCCGGCCTTTCTCGCTAAGAACCCCCCCCCCGCAGTACTTCACCCTGTACTTTCTTATCACTCGCCTCCCTGACTCCCTTCGCACTGTCAGGGACCAGTTCCTAGCCATGGACCCCACTGAGCTCACACTCGACTCACTTGAGAAGGCCCTTCTTGAGGTTGAGAAGAGCACTGTCGCTGTCGCTGCCTCTCGTGGCACCCCCCGCTCCCCCTTCTTTGAAGGGTGTACTCCCTCCCCTCTCCTCCCCTCAGTTGCTACCGCTGCTGCAGTCGACCTCCTTGGTGCTGAGGACGTTGGCGCTGCATCTGCTCCCAGTGGAAGGCACAACAACAACAAGGGCAGAAGGGGCAGGGGTGGTGGTGGTGGCAGCAGCGGAGGGGATGGCGGGGGTGGTGGCGGGGGTGGTGGAGGCTCTTGGGGTGGCTCTGGGGGTGGCGGCAGTGGAGGAGGCGGATAGGGTGGAGGAGGCGGAGGTGGTGGGGGAGGCGGTTGGGGTAGCGGGGGCAGCGGAGGAGGTCGGGGTGGGTGTGGCAGGGGTGGTGGCGCTCGTGGACCCTCCTGTGGCTACTGGAGTGGTCAGCAGGTGCCGCGCCTCC
Source organism: Closterium sp. Naga37s-1 (assembly GCA_947471745.1). Classification (NCBI taxonomy): domain Eukaryota; kingdom Viridiplantae; phylum Streptophyta; class Zygnematophyceae; order Desmidiales; family Closteriaceae; genus Closterium; species Closterium sp. Naga37s-1. The sequence continues at coordinate 1,274,887 of CANJKZ010000971.1, forward strand.
CGGACAACCCCACCGACCAGTAGCTCCGTGAGTGGGTTCTCCAGCGTGGGGGCTCTGGGGGCTCTGGTCGCTGCCCTTATGTCCGGCGCACGGGGCTTCTGAAGGGCACAGTCTGCGGGAAGCCGCACACTAAGTACAAGTGCTTCGGCCGTCTTGAGGACGCCTAGGTGACTGAGTACCCCGAGGACCAGCAGGTGCCGAACTGGCTGCAGCTGATGGGGAAGGGGGTAGATGTGTTTGCTCTTGACTTTGCTAAGATCAATGCTGCTCTCTATGCTATGTATGTTGCTGATTATAGTGTTGAGGGTGCGTGTTACTCGTGTGTGCCATGCGATGCTGGTGGTGATGCTGCTCCCCCAGGTGCTAGTGAGTCTGCTGCCGCCCTAGGTGCTAGTGTCGCTACTGCCCCAGGTGCTAGTGAGTCTGCTGGTACTGCTGAGGTGGTGCGTCACGTTGCTTCTTTCGCGACTGCACCACTGTCACCCCACTCACCACACCAGTCCCAGTCTCACTGGCGGACCCCTCTGGGGGCCCGGTGGTTGCACGCCACTCCACTGTCCTCCCGTGCCCAGCTGTCCCCTCTGGCTCTCTGTCCGGTCTCCACCTCCCCTCGTTCTCAACGAACCTGGTGAGCAACGCCGTCCTTCAGGATGTATGGGTTGACACCTTTACTCATGGAGGTCAGCGTGTGGCGATCTGCACATGCGCCAAGACAGGCCGTCACCTGGCTACGTTCACACGACAGCCGGGGTCAAACCTGTACACACTCACCACAGCGTCTGCACAGGTAGCTGTGTCTGGTCAGGTGGCTGCGTCCGGTCAGCTCGATGCGTCCTGCTCGTGTCGCCTCCTCACCCACCCTGCGCAGCTTTGGCACCACCGTCTTGGCCACCCGTCGCAGCTGCGTCTGCGCGGCATGCACTCCCGGCTCCTAGTCTCTGGCCTCCCTGCGACCCTGCCCCCCCTCTCGCGCTCGCTTGCGCCACCCCGTGCCTTCCTTGTGTCGAGGGGCGGCAGCGCGCCGCTCCTCACTCCTCCGAGTTTCCTCCGACCACTGCTTCTCTGCAGACTCTCCACCTGGACGTGTGGGGCCCGGCCCCCGTCGGTGGAACAGACCATGAGCGCTACTTCCTGCTGGTTGCTGACGACTACACACGCTACACCACCGTCTTCCCCTTGCGTCGCAAGGCGGATGTCAGTGGTGTCTTGGTCCCCTGGATCCGTGCTACTCGTCACCAGCTGCGCGAGCGGTTTCGGCGGGACTTTCCAGTCCTGCGTCTGCACTCTGACAGGGGTGGTGAGTTCTCCTCAAGCGTCCTAGAGACGTTCTGCCAGGATGAGGGCATTGCCCAGTCGTTCACGCTTCCGGCCTCTCCGCAGCAAAATGGGATCGCTGAGCATCGCATTGGCCTGATCATGGAGGTTGCTCGTACCTCCATGATCCATGCGGCTGCTCCCTATTTCCTGTGGCCATTTGCGGTCCGATACGCCGCGCATCAGCTCAACCTCTGGCCCCGTGTCTCTGCTCCAGAGACCTCACCCACACTCAGTTGGACGGGACAGCCTGGTGATGCGTCGTCGTTTCGGGTCTGGGGCGCGCTCTCCCTTGTTTGCGATACCAAAGCGAGCAAGCTCTCTCCTCGCACTCTCCGTTGTGTCTTCATGGGCTTCCCGACCGACGCTCCACCCTGCCTCGCATCGTGTTCTGTCCTCTCAGGACGTCACCTTCGACGAGTCGGTCTGTTACTACCGACTTCACCCGCACGCGTCCCACCCGGTCCCCCTCGCACCTCTCTTCCTGGTACCAGCCCCCCCCCCCAGTAGACCCCCTTCCTCCACAGGGTCCTGCTCCCTCAGGTGTGTCCCAGGTAGACCCACCCCCCTTGGATGAGCCAGTTGAGATCTCTTCTGACTCCTCTGACTCAGCTGAGGGGGGTGACGCCGTCGCCGACGACACGGCGACCACTCGCCGCACTCCTCGCTTGGAGACCCCCCTCGGGTTTCCCGCCACGGCCGTCTTCGCCGCCTCCGCAGCCTGCTGCTGTGGACTCTGGAGCCGAGACCTCTAGAGCTGGGCCTGGGGGTGGTGAGTCTGGGGGTGCCCGCTCTCCTCGTCTGACTACCCCCCCCCGGGTTCCCGCCTCTGCCGTCTTCGCCGCCTCTGCAGCCTGTTGCTGTGGACACTGGAGCACAGACTGAGGGTACTGAGACTGGGGGTGCTGTGACTGAGGGTGCTGAGACTGAGGGTGCTGGGACTGAGAGTGCTGAGACCGAGGGTCCTGACTCTGGGGGTGCTGCGAGTTCGGGTGCTGACTCTGGAGGTGCTGCGAGTCCTTCTGGTGTTGGTGTCGTCGGAGCTCCTACCGGAGGACCTGGAGCTACTGGTGCTGGAGGTACTGGAGGTGCTAGAGGTGCTGGAGCTGGAGGTGCTGGAGGCGCTGGAGGTCCTGGAGCTGTTGCTCCAGCTGCTGGTGCTAGAGGTACTGCTGCTACTGGTGCTAGAGGTGCTTGAGGTCCTGGAGGTGCCACTGGTGCTAGAGGACGTGGAGCTGCTGGGGCTGGAGGTGCTGGAGGTGCTGGAGGTCCTGGTGGAGCTACTGGTGCTCTTCGCCACCTTCTCAGTCTTCCGCCAGGTGCTACTGACTTCCCTGTGGCAGGTACTACTCCTCCGTTACTGTTTCCACCGGCAGACCTGTCACAGCCACAGCTGGTACCGCACTCCCCACTGCCTGCTCCTGCTCCTTACACTGCAGTGACACAGTCCCTGTCTGAGCGTCGAGAGCCTGAGACTCGTGCTTCCACCTTAGAGCGTCGAGAGCCTGAGTCTAGCTTTGACCTTGAGCCTGAGCCTAGAGCTGCCCTCCGTGCTCGTGTTTCTCGTACTCGTCGTCCGCGTGCTCCGGCTGTCCCCGGCACTCACGATATGACACTCCGTCCTTCCTCTGTTCCTCAGCGTGTTGTCCTATCATGACCTCTTGTGTCCTCTCTGCCTTACGTTGCTGACCCTCCGTCTCACCTTGCTCGTGCGTCCAGTCCGACTGTTACTCGACTTCTTGCTACGGTTGTGACGGACTCTATGTTCTCGTCTCCTGCTGCATCTGCCCCAGTAGCTGAGCTCGTTGACTTTGCTGCTGTGTACCGCCTACACTACCTTGCGAGTCTTGTCTCTGACCCTGTCCCTGCCTGTCCTCCGTCCGTCGGGGGTGAGACTGCTCTTGGCTGTACTGCCCTTGGCTGTGGCGTTCTTGAGGACAGACAGGAGGAGCTGGAGTGCCTTGCGGCCGCTTCACCCCATCACGTGACCATGATGCTTGCCCCTGAGGAAGATCCGGATGCACTTGACATCCCCACCTCGCGCTCCTACAGGGAGGCGATTTCGAGTGAGTACTCCTTGGCAGACAGCCATGGACGCAGAGATGGCTTCCAGGAAGTCCACTGGCACCTACGTCGACGAGGTTCCCCCACCTAGGGCGAACATCGTCAGCGGCATGTGGATTTTCAGGGTGAAGCGGCCGCCGGGTTCTCCGCCTGCCTTCAAGGCACGTTACGTTGCTCGAGGCTTCAGTCAGCGTGAGGGGGTCGACTTCTTTCAGACCTTCTCCCCCACCCCGAAGATGACCACTCTTCGGGAGTTGCTACACGTTGCAACTTAGCGTGACTACGAGCTGCACTCCCTCGACTTCTCGACAGCTTTCTTGCAGGGTAGCCTTCACGAGGCCAACTGGTTGCGCCGTCCACAGGGCTTCACTGGGTCGTTTCCTGAGGGTACCCAGTGGAGACTACGGCGACCAGTGTACGGCCTGCGTCAGGCGCCCCGCGAGTGGCACGACACACTGAGGACGACACTTGCGGCTCTTGGGTTTGCTCCTTCGACTGCTGACCCGTCACTGTTTCTACGCACCGACACTTCTCTGCCGCCGTTCTACATCCTCGTGTACGTTGACGACTTGGTTTTTGCTACTGCTGACACTGAGGCACTGGCCCTAGTGAAGGCGGAGCTGCAGGAGAGACACACCTGCATTGACCTGGGTGAGCTGCGGAGCAATCTTGGCTTGCAGATCACCCGGGACAGAGCACGGCGCACCATCACCCTCACTCAGTCACACATGGTGCACCAGGTCCTTCAACACTTCCTCTTCACGTACTCCTCGCCACAGCCCACTCCTCTGGCTACCGGCCACTCGCTCTCAGCTCCACCTTCGGACGAGTCCGTAGAGCCGAGTGGTCCGTACCCAGAGCTTGTGGGTTGCCTCATATACCTGATGACGTGCACACGACCTGACCTTGCGTACCCTCTCAGCCTTTTGGCTCGCTACGTGGCACCCGGTAGACACCGAAAGGTGCACTTTGATGCTGCAAAAAGGGAACTGCGTTACTTGTGCAACACATCAGGCATGGGGCTCGTGCTTGGAGGACGGGGTTCGGTGGTCCTCACAGGACAGTCTGTCGCTTCTTGGGCCGACGACCAGGCGACTCAGCGTTCGTGACAAGGTCACATCTTCAGTCTTGGCTCTGGTTTTGTCTCGTGGAGGTCCACTCGTTCTTCTTCTGTGCTTGGTTCCAGCTGTGAGGCCGAGATCTACGCTGGGGCCATGGCTGCACAGGAGCTCCGCTGGCTGACCAACCTGCTGACCGACTTGGGGGAGCGGCCTCGTTCTCCTTTAGTTCTGTACGTCGACAACAAGGCAATGCTTGCCTTGTGTCGCGAGCAGAGACTGGAGCACAGAACAAAGCACATTGCTCTTCGCTACTTCCTTGCGCGTGAGCTGCAGCAGCGTGGTCAGCTGCGCCTTGCTTACGTGGCCTCTCGGGCCAACACTGCTGATGTCTTCACCAAGGCCCTTGGGTCTGGTGATCATCAGTGTTTCTGCACTGCTCTTGGGCTTGTGCCCACTCTGCCTCACCTGCTGGTTGCTTGACTTGCTCTTGTTGTACACTGCTATATATCTTTATACCTGCATGTGTACTCTTGCTAGGTTGTGATCAGTGTACTGCCTTGCTATTATAAATCTGCACGTGAACTGGCCTTGTGGCCGCCTGCTTGTGCTCAGATTGTGTGGTGTCCTTGAGATCCACCCTTGCCTTGCCTGCTTTGCCTTGCTTGTTCTCTTGCTTGACTGGTCTTGTGTCCACTGTTAGGTTTGGCTATCCCCTACTTCACCTATGGGGGTGTGTCAAAACATATAGTTCTGTTTATTTCACTCTAGGTTGTGTAGGGGTCATCCCTTAGAGGGTACAACCCAATTCTCTCGATAGTATTGTATCCCTCCTTCTCACCTAATCGACATTCTCACCTAGCTCCTAGTTCTAACACTTCATTCATCCGCGAGCAATTGAACATTTCGTGCATGCCAAACCTGCGATTCCCACCAACCCAAAGCGAAAAGTGAGTCGCAACAAGAGAGGGGGGCAGCCAATCATAAGGTTTCGCATACGACGCACATGGAGATTGTGGCTGCACTAAAAGTCACTGCAAAACTGATTCAAGTCGACTGACACGCCAGTACTACTAGCAACACCACCTATTCAAACAAGCAACTACCATAGCACTCTCCTCGTCCCCCTCACCTCGAGTCTTCCCGTTCCTGTCAGAATGTTGTATTTGTCTAGCCTGCAGTGAGGTACTCTATAGCGAGTACAGCCCAATTTAGGGTTTCCTATATGTACTCAACTGCTTGCTAGTGCAACTCCACTTTCCTGTTTCTACTTTCTGCCTACTATCTCTGACATGCTATCAGAGCGGTCACGCTCCTAGCATGTGGGCCCACCGTTAGCTTCCGCTGCTGTCTTGTCTGTCGCACGCCCCGTGGCGCGCGACGGTTTTTTTTTCCCGCCACGCGCTCCTGGCGCATGGCGGTTATCTGCCCGCCGAGCGCTCGGGGCGCGTGGCGGTTTACTGCCCGCCGTGCGCCCCGAGGCGCGCGGCGGTTTCCTGCCCCGTCGACCCGCGCGCCGCCCCCCCTCCCGTCGCCTCGTCGCGGCACCTTGGGGGCCCGCGCACCGCCCCCTCCCGTCGCCTCGTCGCGGCGCCTTGGGGGCCCGCGCGTCGCCCCCTCCCGTCGCCTTGTCGCGGCGCCCTGGGGGCCCGCGCGCCGTCCCCTCCCGTCGCCTTGTCGCGGCACCTTGGGGGCCCGCGCGCCGCCCCCTCCCGTCGCCTCGTTGCGGCGCCTTGGGGGCCCGCGCGTCGCCCCCTCCCGTCGCCTCGTCGCGGCGCCTTGGGGGCCTGCGCGTCACCACCTCCCGTCTCCCGTCAAGGCGCCCTGGGGGCCCGCGCGCGGCCCCCCTCCCGTCACCCGCCGTGGCGCCCTCGGGGGGCCCGCGCGCTCCCCCCCTGCAGCTCACGATTCGCCCCACCAGCCCGCGAGCCGCCCTTGGAGCCCGTGCGTGCTGCCCTGTGGAGCCGCGCACCGCTCCCTGCCCTCGTGCAACTGCGCGGTGCCGATTCTAGGGGTGGCGGGTGTGTGTGTGTCGCCACTCGCTCCTCCTCCTCCTCCTCCTCCGTCTCCCACTACTGCAGCTGCCGCTGAGGGGGGTGGATGTGTGGGAGCCGGAGGAGTGGCGCTAAGGGGGTGCCGTGGGAGTGGAGCTAGGGGTGCAGCAGTGGGTGTGTGAAAGGGGTGTGGGACAGCTGGGGGAGGTTGAGTGGAGGCAGCCGTCTTGTCGTCCGCAGTGCCAGTAGTCCGTAGGCTACAATCTCCGGTAGTTGCCAGTCGCCCGTGGGTCAGTTGCTCCAGCCGCTCGGGGTAGCCGCGGAGCCAGTTACTCCTGAAGTCCGGGCCTTTGCTTCGGTAGCCACTGAGCCAGCCGCTACAGTGTGTCTGCAGCTTCAGCCGTCGCCTCCCATCTTCTCGCCCCCACAGTCTCTCCTCCTCCTCCTCACTTGCCCTCTGTGATAGCCTTTAGCTTTGCGTATCATTGTGAACTATTGCTCTGCCTGCTTGTTGTGCTGATTACACCCCACTTTGGCTATGGGGGTGTGTCAGAATGTTGTATTTGTCTAGCCTGCAGTGGGGTACTCTATAGCGAGTACAACCCAATTTAGGGTTTCCTATATGTACTCAACTGCTTGCTAGTGCAACTCCTCTTTCCTGTTTCTACTTTCTGCCTACTATCTCTGACAGTTCCATCCATCCACGCGCAGCACGCCTCGCCATTCTCCCCACAAGCCACGCAATCTGATCGCACCCAACCTAATCCGAAGCAACCTGAGCCGGCCTCATCCAAGCCTAGATGATGATGATGATGATGATGATGATGATGATGATGATGATGATGATGATGATGATTATTATTATTATTTTTAATGCATTCCGCTGCATCACGTCGCTTGCATATCATGTCGTCGCACGCTCCCCGCCCTGAATCTCGCGTCGCGCTTATCTTCCGCCATTAGATCCGCACGGAATGCGAGAGTTTTGTCATGATTATAATTGTAGAAGTAGATGAACACAATATATATTCATGACTAGGAGGGTAGTGGGAATACAGTAAAGGGGATAGCTAAAACTTGAGAAGGCGGGGAATTGAGGAGGGAAATCGAAATGGGAGATACCGTTGGGAAACGGTAAGCAAAGTAGATTACATAAGTCTGAGTAGAGTAGTTGGTGCCTTGCTTGCGTGTTTGTTTTCGTATTATGTCTGATTTCGTTGGATGTCGTGAATGACCACTCAGCAACCCACGAAGCCAACCCCGCAAGCTACAGAGTAACCAATTCAGCTTATTGAGTCAGCCGAGCTATCTAGATCTGAAGACCCTAACGTACCTTCCCAGAGGTACCTGCAGGCTTTTTAACAAACACGCAAGCAACGCGAGGCAAGTGAATAGTCAAGGTAGGAGCCTAGTAAGAACTCGCCTCTGGAGCGGAACAGACGATAGGAAATATGAACCTAGCTAGCGAGCCCATTCGATCGACGGCAACAACAACGCCATCAAAGACTTTAAGGAAGCAGACTCGCCTACGTACCGGACTCCGCAACAACGAGCGTGAGCGGCGGCAGAGAAAATGGAGAGGGAACATGGACGCATGAACACGCCCGAACCAAGGGAGGCGCCGCCAAAGACAGGCCAGGGAACGACGGGTGATACGTCGGGTCCGAACCCCGCTGCTAAGAGCCCGTCTTTGGATATGCCGGGGATGGGGAGTCGCGGAGATAAAATCACGACCGGGAGGTTCGCCGCGAGAGGAGAATTAGTGGAGAGCGGCGCCACGACGTTGGCTGGAGACCCCGGAGGAGATACTATAACACTGGAAAAGTCGTGGAGGTCCGCGCATCTATCCAAGGTGGAAGTGGCGGAGCGATATAGTGGCATCTCAGGCGTTGGACCTTGCCTAAAGAATTTCTTGATGCAGTTGGAAGCCGTCCAGTACTGCTAGGAAAGAGACAGGTATGACCCATCCGAGTTCTTCCGGAAGATGGTCGGGACCCTTACGGGAGAAGCGGAGACCTTCTACCGGCTCGTGCGCGAGGAAATCTTGGAGGAGTTGACCTGCGGGGAAATCGAGAACCCTACGGCCCGCTTCATTCAGATGCTGAAAAATGAGTTCGTCGGGACTTCAAGAGAAAGCGGGAGGAATCGCTGCTCACGTATTATTGCCGTCTGAAGGAGCTGGCTAAAGACTTAGAAAATCACGACGAGCGTCTTTTGGTGCGGAAGTTCGTGCGCGGATTGGACGAGGAGCTACGAAGCGTGGTGAGAACAACTGTGTATGGAATCGGCGTCAACGTCACCCTTAAGGAGGTCTACGGCTTGGCAAAGCAGACTGAGCATGCATAGAGGCTGTTAGATCTGGAGGACGGCGAGACCCGAAGCAAACCACGGACCAGCTGGGCAGCGGCCGCCGTGCCGGAAGCAGGTGGTGAACGGGGAGTCAGGGGGGACAGTCGGACTTGCCACATCTGTGTAGAGGGAGGACATCTAAGGAAGGATTGCCCGAGAGTACCGAGTTGTGATCAGTGCGGGAAGAGGGGACACCGGAGGGAGGAATGCTACACTAAGCTGAGGGAGGTGTCGGGGGCAAGCCGGGAGGAGTTACAAGCGGAGTTACGATGACTACAACTGTAGTTGGAGAAGATGTAACCGGGAAAAGACGTGAAGGCGCGCGAAATGATGGCGTATGAGGAGATTGACGGTGAAGAGGAAGCGGAGGAGGAATAACAGTGGGAGTATGCTGTGATGGCCTATCCCAGGGAGCGGGAAGAAATAGACCTGAGGCCACGCATGAGCCAGTCCCAAGGTAGTGAGGCCAGCTCGGGGAGTAGTCGGAGGAGTCAGCCTAGAGCCGAGCCACGGAGCGCGGGGATGCGGAGACATACGAACGAACGACTAGTCTGTCAGGCCTCAGTATTGATAGCTGAAAAGGGGAGCCTAACGGTGGGAGGACTACCCGTGAAGCAGGCTATTATTGATACTGGGGCCTACCACGTGCTGATTGGGAAAGGCTTAGCGAAGCAACTGAACCTGGACGCCTCGGGGAGACTCGTAGAGAGAGGCATTCTGTTGATGACGGCTGAAGGAGGCCAGCCGAAATGGATGCCGCAGACGAAGGGACCAATCGAGGTGGTCTTGCTGCCGGGAACGGAGAATGAGTGTTGCTTGAGGCTGCAGTGTGGGGTGACAGAATCCGAGGACTACGATGTACTCGTGGGGATGGAGCTGTTATACCGGGTGGGGGCCACCATATGCACGTGGTAGGAGAAAGTGCTGTATCGCGTCCAATATTGGGATCCGGAGAACACGGTGGGCACCCTACCAGTGAAGTTCATCAGGCAAGAGCCCCGAGAAGCGTACCAGGCCCAGAAGCAGGACTTGAGCCAAGAATTGGATGAATGGACCTGGGAGATATACGGGGAGCAGTATGAGAAGCGATTGGAAAGGAGAGTGGCAGGAATGGACCTGCCTGCACTGACCGAGAGGATCAGCCGGTTGTGGACGCTGGAACGGGCCATCTGCATAGTGGAGCTGTATGGGGGCATCGGCTCCGGGTCAGCGACGGCGCTGAGGGCAGGATGTATGGTGAAGAAATGGATACATGTGGAGCGGGACCCTGCAGTGAGGAAGATGGCACGACACCACGCACTGTTATTGCTGGAAGAATAACCCGGGGCAATTATGGGTCGATGCCTTGCCGAAGGACGATGACGCCGGAGGTGTACACGATGTGCGGGACGTCAACGAGTGGGTGATAGACGAATGGGGGCAAATCGACTTGGTGGTAGCCGGATGGGAGTGTCAGGGCTACTCCCGGGCAGGAGAGGGGAGAGGCATGGAGGATCCGAGAGGGGCGTCATTCCGGGACCTAAAGCAGGTGCTAGAGCTGATCCAAAAGAAACAGGGAGAGGCGTTGTACATTTTGGAGAATGTCGACCTAGCGGAAGATCGGAGGGAGCCTGTGAGGCAAGCGTTTGCTGTGATCGTGCAGGCGCTGGGGAGAGGGGTGCCGACAGACGCGGCTCAGCCAGGCTCCAGGGCGCACCGACTGCCCTGCCCATATCTGTGGCTTCCATGTGGCACACGCTTGCCAGATGCAACGGCCGGAGCCTAGGCTGGTGGGCGACATCCTGGAGCCGAATAGGCTGCCAGCTCCAGTCACAAGCCCGGATCATCCGTCCCAGTACCAGTGTAATGTGCCGGGGAAACCGAGACAGGCGCTGCCCACCTTGGTGGCATACGAAGAGGCCCGAGGTTTTAAGATGGAAGGGGAGCTGCCGGCCCCGGGCAGGGCAGATGGGAGATGGGAGATGGGAGGAACCCATGGCGAACGAGCGGGAAGCGGCTATGGGGCATCTGTGGGGCGCCACCGTGCATCCAGAAGTGACGGAGTGACAAAGGAGGGCAGCTCTGGGACGAGCCAAGGATGTGAATTTGATGATGTGGTTGATCGAAACCATCCGCATTCAACTCAAAGAGAGGGAGCTGCAAAGAGATATCGTGCTCAGCGAGAGAATCAGAGAGTAGGAGACTGCGGCCGAGCACAGGAAGGTGTTGGAGGAAATAAGGGAGAGGTACGAAGAGAGAGTAGACGAGGGATACGCATATCTGGCGATGCAGGAAGGAGGGGCGGAACAGGAAGAAGAGAGGAGGCCTGAGCCTGAGGGGAAGAAGGAGGGCTCCGAAAGGAAACCTGAAGACGAGTGGCAGCTGGGAGAAGGTCTAACTAGGGACGCAGCAGTCACGATGAAACAAGTGCTACGGCAGCATCGAGGGACCTTCGCGTATACTCTACATGAGCTCGGGAAGTGCAAGACGCAAGAGATGCGCATCGAGCTTACAACGGAGATGCCGATATACCAGCGGAAGCGGCGCATGAGCCCTGGGGACGTGGACATCCAAATGGGCAGAGCTGATGGCAGCCGGACTCATCCAAAGGTCGGTGACGGATCATCAACCTCTCACCTGGCTGATGACGAATCAGGCGCCGGCGGGAAGGAATGCACGGTGGGCAATGCGGCTACTGTTAGAGACTAAGGACGGAGTCTAGGAAGATTAGGGGCCGAAATATCTCAAAATCGTCAACTACAGTTCTGGACAGAAAAGTCGTCGTCACAAAAAATGCCGTCGACAAAAAAAACGCACTGTTAGAATTGTCTCAAACACGAGTATGTTCTAGCCCTTGACCGGGAATATCTGTCCCAATTTGAATTGTATCAAAAGATGGAGTATAACTTGAGTTATGAATTTCGGCGCACTAGGGGGTATGCTGCCATAGAAACTTAACTCAATCACAATTGTTCTCACAAGTTACCACACAAGAAAGTTTGAGTACCAATAAACCAGGTAGGAGAGAAGAGGAGGATGAGAGGGAAGGTCCCAAGAGAGTCCCAAACCAAGGAAAACCCCATAAGGTCACAAGTTCCATCTCCATAGGAACCCAACTCTCATTCCTGTCATTTTCCCAACCTCTCAAATCCACCTCACACAACTTGGCCACACTTGCCAACCTCGTTTGGCTTCTCCCAACCACGTTTGGCTTCTCCCAACCACTTGGCAGCTGTCAGAACTAGCAGTAAAAAGTAAGAATGAAGAAAGGAGGGGTTTCACTAGCAAGCAGTTGAGTACATATAGGAAACCCTAGATTGGGCTGTACTCGCTATAGAGTACCCCACTGCAGGCTAGACAAATACAACATTCTGACACACCCCCATAGCCAAAGTGGGGTGTAATCAGCACAATGAGCAGGTATAGCAGGAGTTCACAATAAGAAGCAAAGCTAGAGGTAATCACAGCGGGCAAGTGAGGAGGAGGAGGGACTGTGAGAGGAGAGAAGATGAGAGACGGCGGCTGAAGCTGCAGACACACGGGCAACAGGAGCTGCTGGCACAGTGGCTACCGGGACAGTGCGCCCCGGACTACTGGAGTAACTGGCTCACGGGCTACGACGAGCTACAGGAGCAACGGACCCTCGGGCGACAGGCGCAGCAGACTCTCTGGGCTACCAGGACAGTGCGCCCCGGACTACAGGTGCTGCGGACGACAAGACAGCAGCCTCCGCTCAACCTCCTCCAACTGTCCCACACACCCCTCACACACCCACTGCTTCACTCCTAACTCCACTTGCACGTCACCCCCCTAGTACCACTCCTTCGGCTCCCACACACCCACCCCCCTCAGCGGCAGCTGCAGCACTGGGAGACGGAGGAGGAGGAGGAGTAGGGGACGACGCACAGAAACTGCACCCCCATACCCCCCACCCCCAAACCCTAATTCAGGAGAACGGGCAGCAGCAGGGGTGGGGCGCCGTCAGAAGCACGGGGGACAGCGGGCAGCGCAGGGGCAGAGAAAACAGGGCGCCCACGGGCCTGGCGCAGCCCGTACGAACCGCGTGCGGGCGGCCCGAGGCGCGCCCTGGCCTGGCGCAGTCCGTACGGGCCGCGCGCGGGCCCTACGCAGGTCGCGCAGGCCGCGACGGGCGACGGGGGGCGACGCGCGGGTCCCCGTCGCCCGTCGCAGCGCCTCCCGGGAGCGACGCGCGGAGTGACGGGGCAGAAAGCCGCCGCGCGCCTCGGGGCGCACGGCGGGCAGAAAACCGCCGCGCGCCTCGGGGCGCACGGCGGGCAGAAAACCGCCGCACGCTCCGAGCGCGCGGCGGGATGAAAAATCCGTCGCACGCCACGGGGCGTGCAACACACAGAATAGCAGTAGCAGCGGAAGCAGTGAGGTGGTGGGCCCACCCACAGGATCGACCCAAGGGGATCGACCTGCTCTGATACCATGTCAGAACTAGCAGTAAAAAGTAAGAATGAAGAAAGGAGGGGTTTCACTAGCAAGCAGTTGAGTACATATAGGAAACCCTAGATTGGGCTGTACTCGCTATAGAGTACCCCACTGCAGGCTAGACAAATACAACATTCTGACAGCAGCATCTACAGTGATAGGGACGCATTTCCCAACCCCCAAGAGTCTGTACCCCATATTGAGTCAACCCGCAAATTCCCATAGTCGCCGCATCACAATCAAAACTTCGAACGATCATATCTTTCTCGGTCTTGCTCCGATCGCGGCGATTCTTGGTTCGCCGGAGAGCACTCGAGCAGGGGAGTCATTTCAAATATATGTTCAAGTAGAATATCATTCGCACACATTCAAAGAATCCAAACCACACCAAACACAAATTCTTGCACACGCTCACACCACGCATGCAACGCACGAACATATGATGGGAGGCAGACAGACGTGAATGAAAATGATAGCATCGCATAACAAACTCCCGCTCTGGCTGCCTACCATCATGCCAAATGCCATAGCTCAAGCATGCACCCTCAATGCACACTCATTTAGCAAGCTTCATTCCCTTCTAATGTTCCTCTAACCCTCATCATAATGGACAATCATCTCCTTCCAACATCCAACTTCCAACATCTCCTCTTTGCTCGGATCTGCAGCACCCCTCTGCAATATCTCTCTCTCATAACATTATGCTCCAAAACCTCTCAATCCAACCCCATAACAATATGCTATGTCATCCTCATCACACTGCTCAGTCACACTCCCAGCCAGTACCACACTTGGCTTGCCAAAGCTAGGATAGGTCAGCCTGTTAGGAGGGCAAACATCCCTCCTAGGACGATCAGGCGGACGTGGGGCACGTGACGGAGCACGTTGCTGGTGCTGCTGCGGCTGCTGCTGCTACTGTTGCTGCGGCTGTTGCTGCTGCTGTTGCTGCTGATGTTGCTCCACCACCTCAAGTTCTCCCCCATCCTCAGTCACCCTAGAGATCTCTTCCTCGGAGACAGAAACCTCCACTTGTCTTGAAGGCCGCTGCACCTCATCGACCTCAACAATCAATGGTGTAGCAGGAAGCTTCTGCTGTTGCTGCTTCCACTCCTTGTAGTACAAGGACTCAAGGAACTTCTCATCCCTTGACACAGTAAGCTGCTGGCTGGTCAAGTCCCATATCAACCAGCCCTTGTGATCCTTAGCAAGCCCCAAGTGCACACCCTATCTCCCAGAAGCCTCCAACTTTCCCCTCTTCTCCTTCGGCACATGAAACACCACCATGCAGCCATAGGCTCTCAACATGTTGACTGCTGGTGCACTCCCATACCACTTGGTGTAGGGGACCCACTGCTTGTCCCCCACCGTCGCCAGCACTTTGTTCTTCACAAGGGCGACCTGCCGCAGTGCAGTCATCCAAAATGGATCCGGCAGCCCTGCACGCCCAAGGAGAGTGCAAGCACCTTCCTGCAGGGTCCGGTTGAACCGCTCAGCCACGCCGTTCTGCTGAAGGTTGTAGGGCACTGTGAGTTGATGCTGGATCCCCTTCCGCTTCAGCTTTTTCTCAAAGTAAGCGCCGATGAATTCTCCCCCATTGTCAGTGCGGATCACCTTCACCTTGTGTCCGCTCTAACTTTGTGCTCTCGGCATCCACTCCTTAAGAATAGCCACTGCCACCTCCCCATTGGTCTTGAGAGGGTACACCCACACCGCACGCGTGTGGTCGTCCACAATGGTCAAGAAGTAGTGGCTGCCCGAGAGAGAAAGGGCCCTTGTAGGGCCCACCACATCCATGTGCACAAGCGCGAGCGGGGCCTTGGCTGGACCCATGCCGCTGCTGAAGGGACCCATGAACTTGGTCTCAAGGCATGTAGGGCAGCTCCCAATCTCCTTTGCTGCCCCCTTCACCTCCAACCCCTTCAAGCTACCACCCTTCACAAACCTCTGAAGCATAGGAAAATTCACATGACACACCCTCTTGTGCCACGTCTCCCAATCAGCCTCACCACTTCCAGATGAATCCTTTGCCCATGTAGCTGTCGCATACACACCAGCAAGCACCTCACCATGTGACTGCTGTGGTTGCTACACCTTCTTGACTACATCTAGGGCCCCATCAGTTGGTGCAGTCTCCTCTCCTCCCGCAGTTGCCTTCGCCGTTGCTGCTGCCGCTGCCGTTGCTGGAGGTTTCCCATTCCAAGGGATGATAGGCAGTTGCCATAGGTCCTTGATGCAGCTGTTCCTCTCCTCCAGATCCCAACAGCAGCTTCCCAAGCTTCGCACGGCAGCTGGTTGGGCCGAAGGTCACTTTGGCCTTGCTTTTTTGCAACCGGCGCATAGAATGAAGGTTAGCGGACAAATCTTCAACCAACAGCACATTCCCCAGCCCCACAAGCTCCTCATTAGCTCCCATTACCTTGGCATTTCCCACACCAATCACAGGGAGCAAAGCACCTGAAGCGGCAGCCGCAAACTTGATCTTCCCAAAAACTTTACCTCATCAAGCAAATCTGCCCGCGGGGTCATGTGACTTGTGCAACCTGAATCAGTTACACTATTAGTGAGGGGGTGCATCACAACCTTCCCAACCGAGAATGCATTCCTCAGCCCCACAAGCTCCGCATTAGCTCCCATTACCTTGGCATTCTCCACACCAATAACAGGGAGCAAAGCACCTGAAGCGGCAGCCACAAACTTGATCTTCCCAAAAACTTTACCTCATCAAGCAAATCTGCCCGCGGGGTCATGTGACTTGTGCAACCTGAATCAGTTACACAGTTAGTAAGGGGGTGCATCACAACCTTCCCAACCGAGCCCACATCACCCTCACTCTCTTTCACATCCTCAACCATGAGGAACATCCCAGGGTTGGCTTTACCTTGTGCACCATCACCTTGTGCAACTGAACCTTGCACAGCGCCACCTCGTGCACGTTCACCACTTGGCGGCTTCATGCCTGGAGGCGCCCATCCCTCAGGCAGGCTGAAACACTTGAACCACGGGTGGCCAGCCTTCTTGCAGTACCAGCACGCACCCTCCATTCGGGTGCTCCCCCTGCCACCAGAGCTTACATGCCCTTCATTGTAGTTACCTCGGCCTCTCCCTCTGCCAAAGCCCCTCCCACGGCCTCGGCCTCTCCCACCCCCTCGTCCTCTGCTGCCTCCTGTAGGTCCATACCCCTCAGCAGTTTTGTTGGCAGCACCACCACCCGTGTGGCGCCTGAGGAAGTCCTTCTACAGAATCTGCTGCCGTAGCCACTCAGGTGTCCACTGGTCCTGCAGAATGTTGAGGGTGGGGATGAGATTGTCCCATGAGTTGTCGAGCACCGAAATGATTTTGGTCCACTGCTGCATCTCCGACACCTTGCTGCCCGCCGTTGCCATCCTCGCATAGGTGTCCTTGATCTTGTCAAAGACCGGCTTCATATCGTCTCCCAATCACATGGAGAGGGCATCCAACTCCTTCTCCAACACAATCACCATCAGCAGCGTGTTGGGCTGAATCACATCGCGTAGCAGCTTCCACGCCTTCGGTTAAGAATCATCCAACTCCACCAAATCCTTGATGTGCTGGAACATGTCGTTGTTGACTGATTGGAGGGTTAGGTCGTACAGCATCGCGCTCTTCTCAATCCACCAATCGCGGGCGTCGCCTTCCTTCGGTATCTTCTCTTCTCCCATCGCAAGTTTTTGCAGCTTGTAGCGCTTGAAGGCGCTCCGCATCCGCCCACTCCATTCCTCATAGTTGGAGCCATCCAACGCCTCAATCTTGGATGGTGGCGGCTCATTCTTTTTTGCAGCTGCATCTCCGCTCCCCTTGACTCATCTTCTCTTCCCCCAATAAAAAATTTCAGCTCCTCCCTTTGCTGTCCACACCGAAGTCCCACTCAATTTCCACAAGTGTCGGCGCCAACGAAATTTCGACAGAGTTTCCCCTTAGCAGAAGTCACATGCAACCTCCAGAGTGTTGGAATCACTGAACAGGAATGAATGAACTAGCAATGAAAAGAGTACAAGTACCTAACCCTAGAATTGTGTACCCCCTATAGGCTAACCCACTGTAGCCTAAACTAACACAACATATATAATGTTTGACACACCCCCATAGGCAAAGTGGGGGAGAACTAGGGGTCACAAGACCAGTCAAGGCAAAGCAAGGCAAAACAAGCTCAGGGTGGATCTCAAGGATACCACACAAATTCCGAGCACAAGCAAGTGGTCACAAGACCAGTTCACATGCAGGTTTATATATAGAGATCACAGTACAACAGACTCAAGAAGTAAGCAAGTGAGGTCCAGTAGGCACAAGGCCTAGAAGAGTGCAAAAGCGCTGATGGTCACAAGGCTGAAGCGCCTTGGTGAACACATCAGCAGTGTTGGCCTCAGAGGCCACGTAACGCAGGCGAAGCTGACCACGCTGCTGCAGCTCTCGAGCGAGGAAGTAACGCAGAGCAATGTGCTTCGTTCTGTGCTCCAGTCTGTGCTCCTCACACAAGGCAATGGCTGCCTTGTTGTCGACGTACAGCACTGGAGGAGAACGAGGCTGCTCTCCAAGGTCGGTCAGCAAGTAGGTGAGCCAGCGTAGCTCCTGGGCCGCCATGGCTGTGGCGTAGATCTCAGCCTCACAACTGGAGCTGAGAACAGAAGAAGAGCGAGTAGAACGCCAAGAAACAGAACCAGAGCCAAGACTGAAGGAGTAACCCTGAGACGACCGCTGAGTAGCCTGGTCGTCTGCCCAAGAAGCGTCTGAGTGTCCAGTGAGAACAACTGGGACTCGCCCTCCAAGCACTAGCCCCATGCCCGACGTACTGCACAAGTAGCGCAACACCCTCTTAGCTGCATCCATGTGCTCCTTCCGGTGACGGCCGGGAGCGACATAGCGTGCAAGAATGCTGAGAGGGTATGCAAGGTCTGGTCGAGTGCAGGTCATCAGGTACATGAGGCAACCCACAAGCTCTGGATACGGGCCACTCGGCTCTACGGACTCATCCGAAGGCAGAGCTGAGAGCGAGTGACCGGTAGGCAGAGGAGTGGGCTGAGGCGAGGAGTACGTGAAGCGGAAGCGCTGAAGGACCTGCTGCACCATGTGTGACTGAGTCAAGGTGATGGTGCGGCGTGCTCTGTCCCGGGTGATCCGCAAGCCAAGATAGCTTGTCAGTTCACCCAGGTCTGTGCACGTGTGTCTCTTCTGCAGCTCCGACTTCACGTGGGCGAGTGCCACAGTGTCAGCAGTAGCAAAAACCAAGTCGTCGACGTACACAAGGACGTAGAACGGCGGCAGTGAGGTGTCGGTGCGTAGAAACAGCGACGGGTCAGCAGTAGAAGGCGCGAACCCAAGAGCCGCAAGCGTAGTCCTCAGTGTGTCGTGCCACTCACGAGGCGCCTGGCGGAGACCGTAGACTGGCCGTCGGAGGCTCCACTGGGTACCAGGAGGGAACGACCCAGTGAAGCCAGGTGGACGGCGCAGCCAGATCTCCTCGTGCAGGCTGCCCTGCAGGAAAGCAGTGCTGAAGTCAAGCGAGTGGAGCTCGTAGTCACGCTGAGCGGCGACGTGCAGCAGAACCCGAAGAGTGGTCATCTTCGGGGTCGGGGAGAAGGTCTGGAAGAAGTCAACTCCCTCGCGCTGACTGAAGCCTCGTGCAACGTAACGCGCCTTGAAGACAGGCGGAGAACCCGGCGGCCGCTTCACCCTGAAAATCCACATGCCACTGACGATGTTCGCCCCAGGCGGGGGAACCTCGTCGACGTAGGTGCCTGTGGACTTCCAGGAAGCCATCTCTGTGTCCATGGCTGACTGCCACTGAGAGGAGTAGGGACCGGCCATCGCCTCTGCGTAAGAGCGTGGGGTCGGGATGTCTGGTGCATCCGGGTCTCCCTCAGGGGCAACAAGCATGGACACGAGATGGGGCAAAGCGGCAGCAAAGCACTGGAACTCCTCCTGCCTGTCCTCAAGGACGTCAGTGCCAAGAGCACACTCACCCCCGACGGACGGAGGACAGACAGACTCAGACTCAGCAACTAGGCTAGCAGCGTAGTCTAGACGACAGCGAGCAGCAAAGTCGACAAGCTCAGCAACTAAGGCAGACGCAGCAGCAGACTCAAAGGAAGGGTCAGTGACAACAGTGGCCAGGAGACGCGTGACAGCAGGACTGGTAGCACGAAGAGAGTCTGACCCAGGGTCAGGAAGAGCAGGAAGAGAGGAAGCAGGAGGAGACGGCAGTGGGACACGCTGTGGAGCAGTGGACGGACGAAGCGCCATCCGGTGAGTGCCTGGGACAGCAGGAAGACGCTGACGCTGGACTCGATGACTAGAGAGAGCAGTGCGGACAGGCGACCCAGGACGAGACTCAGGCGACGCAAGACGAGACGCAGGCTCACGCCGCTCAGTAAGACCTCCAGTCGGACCAGTGTAAGGAGCAGGACCAAGGAGAGAGGAGGCAGACGGTAACGCCGACTGCAGCTGGACAGGCTGAGGACACTCTAAGGAGGGAGGAGGAAAAGGAGGAGGAAGCTGACCAAGAACCTGCTGAAGGAGCGGAACAAAGTACGGCTGAGACCGAGCAGCGACACCAGAGCCAGCAGGGACACCCGCACCAGGGTCGGCAGCACCAGCAGCAGCTCCAGCGTCCACGTCCTCAGCACCAGCGGTAGCTCCAACGCCCGGGTCCTCAGCACCAGCAGTAGCTCCAACGCCTGGGTCCTCAGCACCAGCAGCAGCTCCAACGCCCGGGTCCTCAGCACCAGCAGCGGCTCCAACGCCCGGGTCCTCAGCACCAGCAGCAGCTCCAACGCCCGGGTCCTCAGCACCAGCAGCAGCTCCAACGCCCGGGTCCTCAGCACCAGCAGCAGCTCCAACAGCAGCGGGGTTCGTAACACGAGGCACGCCACTCCGAAGAGTGCAGCGCCGCTCGTACCACTCACGGATCCGCTCGCGGGAGGGGAGCTCCCGAACGGGAGAAGAAGTACTAGCACCAGTCCCAGTAGTACGTCCGGCTCGAGCGGTACCTCTCCGGAGGCTGCAGTACTCTAAGTACCACGCACGTAGCTGCTCCGAGGAGAGGGCTCCTCCAGGTGCAGGACTCCCAGACCTCGTACCTCCAGACGCAGAACCCCCAGACTCCGGACTCCGCAGCTCAGTACCACGAGGCTCCACCCCCCCAAGCTCAGCACCCTCAAGCTCCACACCCCCAGGCTCCACACCCCCAGGCTCCACACCCCCAGGCTCCACACCCCCAGGCTCAGCACCCCCAGGCTCAGCACCCCCAGCAGGACGAGAGTCGACAGCTACCTCAACAGGCTCAACCGGGTCTACCTGAGACACACCTGAGGGAGCGGCACCCTGAGGGGGGAGGGGGTCTGCAACAGCAGCACCTGGCGAGAGGAAGAGAGGCGGGGGGGGGAGCGGGGCAGTGCGGTAGGGGAAGAGGCGGTAGTAGGGGACGGACTCGTCAAAAGTGACGTCCTGGGAGGGCAAGACTCGGCGCGAGGTGGCGTGGTAAAACTGCCAACCAGACGCGTCCGGGACAAAGCCGAGGAAGACGCAGGGAACAGCACGGGAGGAGAGCTTGTCCGCAGACGAATCGCGGACAAAAGCTCGAGACCCCCAGACCCGGAAACGCGACGCATCGCCAACCTCCCCCGTCCACAGTAGCGTGGGCGAGGTCTCCGGCAAGGAGACACGGGGCCAGAGGTTGAGTTGATGCGCAGCGTACCGGACCGCAAACGGCCACAGAAAGTGGGGGGCAGCCGCATGGATCAAGGAGGTACGGGCGACCTCCATGACCAGGCCAATGCGGCGCTCCGCAACCCCATTCTGCTGTGGAGAAGCCGGAAGCGTGAACGACTGCTCAATGCCGTGCTCAGCACAGTAGGCTGCCAAGAGGTCGGAGGAGAACTCACCACCTCTGTCAGAGTGCAAGCGCAGGACAGGAAAGTCCGAGTGAAAACGCTCGCTGAGCTGGAGACGGGCTCGGCGGATCCAAGGGATCAAGACATCAGGGACCTCACCCTTGGTGCGCAAGGGGAAGACCGAGGTGTAGCGCGAGTAGTCGTCAACAACTATCAGGAAGTACCTCTCCTGACCCTGACCACGGACGCGGGCTGGGCCCCACACGTCCATGTGGAGTGTCTGCAAGGGAGCAGTCGTCGGGGGGAACGAGGAGGAGTGAGGAGCGACGCGCTGCCGTCCCTCGACACAGGGGAGACAGGTAGGAGCAGGCGAGGGTGGGAGGGGAGGAAGGACCCTGGGCAGGCCAGAGACAAGGTACCTGGAGTGCATGGCACGAAGCCGCTGCACAGACGGGTGGCCAAGGCGGTGGTGCCAGAGGACAGTCTCGTGTGCCAAAGAGCGACACGAGCAGGGGGCGGACAGCTGACCTGACGCGGACGCGGACGCAGTCGCAGCAACCTGAGGGGACTCAGTAGTCAGTGTGTACAGGTCCGACCCCGGCTGCCGAGTGAAGGTAGCCAAGTGACGGCCCGTACGAGCACACGTGCAGTGTGTCACGCGCTCGTAGGCAGGGGTGAACTGGTGAACACCCCCGTCCTGGAGTGCACAGCCTGCCACCAAGTTCGTAGAGAACGAGGGGAGGTGGAGACCTGACAGTGTGCCCGACGGGACCGCAGGGCAGGGAAGGACAGTGGAAGAGGTCGCAATGACCGGACCCCCAGAGGGGTCAGCAAGGGAGACAGCAACTGGCCGAGTAAGTGGCTCAAGGGCAGTGCGGTCACGAAAGAAGCAGCGAGAAGCACCTGAGTCCAGTGTGAAGGTGTGCAGTGCGGCAGTCGACGCAGTACCAAGGGGGGGAGACACACGAGCACCTAGAGCAGCAGCCTCACCAGCACCTGGGGTAGCCGACACGTGAGTACCTGGAGCGGCAGACGCACTGGCCCTAATGCCCGGGTCGGGCGGCACACACAAGTACTCAGCACCCTCTCCACTAGTAGACATCACATACATGGCAGATAGAATAGCATCAAAGTCTAGAGCATAGATATCAATCCCCTTCTTCAGGAGATCAAGCCAGCGGGGCAGCTCAGTGGCCTGAGGGAACTGAACACGCCAAGCGTCGTCGAGACGAGAGAAGCAGCGCTGTGTGGCGTGCGGTCGTCCACACTGCTGACCAGTGCGGTCACCAGTGCGAATGACGTACGTGCAGCTAAGACCACCCCCACCCCCGTGCTGAGAGTACCACTCACGGACCTCCTGGGGCGAGAGGGTGTGCTGCTGGCCCTGGCCACCGCCAGCGCCTCCACGGCCACCACCACCGCTGCCACCTCCTCGACCACCCCAACCCCTGCCGCCGCCTCGTCCACCGCCTCCCCAACCGCCGCCTCCACTCCTGCCACCTCCCCCGCCGCTGCCGCCACCACCCCCACCGCTACCACTCGCCCCTCCAGCCGAGCCACCACCCCCACTGCCTCCACCGCCCCCACCGCCGCCTCCCCCGCCGTCACCACCACTACCCTTGCCCCCTTTGCCCTTGCCGTTGCGGCGTCCGCTCGAGGCAGACGAAGTGCCGACCTTCTCAGTACCAAGAAGGTCGACAGCAGCAGCAGAGGCGACAGAGGGAAGAAGGGGGGAAGGAGAACACCCCTCAAAGAACGGGGTACGGGGGTCGCCACGAGAGGCACCTACAGCGACTATGCTAGCCTCAGCTGCAAGTAGCTCCTTCTCGAGGAGGGCAATGGTGAGCTCAGTGGGGCAACGAGCTAGGAAGTGGTCCCTGACAGCACGCAGTGTGTCAGGGAGGCGGGTGACTAGGTGATAGAGAGTGAGCCAGAGTGGAGGGGGGTGCGTGGCAAGGAACTCAGCAGGCATGGCGGCACGGAAGCGGGCCTCACTAGTACGGAGGTGCGTGATGAGGTCAGCGACTGTGTGAAAGGAGGCCAGGTCGGGAAACAGGTAGGGGAGGGAGAGACGGCCTAGTGCGGCAGAGGCAGGTGAGGAGTAGCGAGCAACTACAGCTGTGTACAGTGCCGGTGCAGTCTTGTGCTGACCAAAGTGCTCGCGTTCGTCTATCGGCACGGAGTTGCGAATGGCGAAGCGAGCGTGGGCATCACGAGTCTGCCACTGTGAGCGAGCAGTGCTGTCAGCAGTAGCAGCAGGGGCAGTGACAAGGCCTAGGGCGTGATCGTACAGTGAGATGTCATCCTTGGCTGTGAGCTGTAGGTAGAGGTGCAGGTCATCGAGCCAGGTGTCAAACTTCACAGGGCGGCCCTCAGCATCGAACACGAGAACCTGTGGGCTAGCCATAGGAACAGTAGAAATAGCAGCAGTAGCGGTAGGAGAAGCAGGTAGGACGAACCAGGTAGGGCAGGGCGGCGCGGCTCGGTTCAGGTCGGGTCGCGGCTCGGCTGGGTGGCGCGGCTCGGCTCGGGGCACGCGGCTCGGCTCAGGTCATGGCGGGGACGGGCCGCCCGCTCTCCCTCTTGTGCTGCGGCGGGAACGGGCCGCCCGGGGCCTCTGGGTGGTGGGCACGGGTCGGCGAGGTAGGCACGGGGCCGGTTGGGGCCCTAGAGGGGCGAGCGCGGGGCCGATCGGAGCCTGAGCGGGGCTAGCGCGGGGCCAAACGGGGCCTTGACGGGGCCTGAAACGGGGCCGACGGGGCCTGAAACGGGGCTAGCGCGAGCCGACGGGGCCTGAACGGGGCTAGCGCGGGGCCGACGGGGCCTGAAAAGGGGGCCGACGGGGCCTGAAACGGGGCTAGCGCGGGTCGACGGGGCCTGAGAGGGGCTAGCGTGGGGCCGACGGGGCCTGAAACGGGGCCGACGGGGCCTAAACGGGGCTAGCGCGGGGCCTGAACGGGGCCTTAAAGGGGCCGACGGGGCCTGAACGGGGCTAGCGCGGGGCCGTCAAGAGGGGCCTCTAGGGGCGTGACACGCCGAGGCGCCCTAGGGCACGGGTAGGTAGGTAGGTAGGTAGTGACGTAGTGGTGGGCCCTTAGAAAATTTCGGTCCTAGGAAGGACCTGCTCTATACCATGTTGGAATCACTGAACAGGAATGAATGAACTAGCAATGAAAAGAGTACAAGTACCTAACCCTAGAATTGTGTACCCCCTATAGGCTAACCCACTGTAGCCTAAACTAACACAACATATATAATGTTTGACACAGAGCTCCACTTAGGCACGCCCACAGGCCATGGTGGATCTAGGAGGGTCTTCACACTTCAGTAGACTCTTAGTCCTTAATCAGCTTTGATACCACTTGTTAGAGACTAAGGACGGAGTCTAGGAAGATTAGGGGCCGAAATATCTCAAAATCGTCAACTACAGTTCTGGACAGAAATGTCGTCGTCACAATAACGCTGTCGACGAAAAACGCACCGTTAGAATTCTTTCAAACTCGAATATGTTTTAGCCCTTGACCGGGAATATCTTTCCCAATTTGAATCGTATCAAACGATGGAGTATTACTTGAGTTATGAATTTCGGTGCACTAGGGGGTATGCTGCCATAGAAACTTAACTCAAATCACAATTGTTCTCACAAGTTACCACACAAGAAAGTTTGAGTACCAATAAACCAGGTTGGAGGGAAGAGGAGGATGAGAGGGAAGGTCCCAAGAGAGTCCCAAACCAAGGAAAACCCCATAAGGTCACAAGTTCCATCTCTATAGGAACCCAACTCTCACCCCTGTCATTTTTCCAACCTCTCAAATCCACCTCACCCAACTTGGCCACACTTGCCAATCTGGTTTGGTTTCTCCCAACCACTTGGCAGCATCTACAGTGATAGGGACGAATTTCCCAACCCCCAAGAGTCTGTACCCCATATTGAGTCAACCCGCAAATTCCCATAGTCGCCGCATCACAATCAGAACTTTGAACGATCATATCTTTCTCGTTCTTGCTCCGATCGCGGGGATTCTTGGTTTGCCGGAAAGCTCTCAAGCAGGGGAGTCATTTCAAACATCTGCTCAAGTAAAATATCGTTCACACATATTCAGAGAATCCAAACCACACCAAACACAAATTCTTGCACATGCTCACACAACGCATGCAACGCACGAACATATGATGGGAGGCGCCAACGTCGTCCTCGTTCTCCAATTGTGAGGACGACGAGCACGACTGACAGTGCGAACAGGGGAGGAAGGATGAGACTCAAGCTCACGACGCTCTGCCAGGGAGCCTGTCTGTGCAGGGTAGGGAGAAGAAGCAGGCAGTGGAGAGCCATGCAGTAACTACGGCTGTGACTGGTCAGGCAGAGGACACGGGAAAGGTGGAGTAAGACAACAAAGAACCTGACAAAGTGCCGAGTCAGGTGGCGGTAGGGACGACTGCGGCTGCAAGTAGAAAAACGGTCGGCGCGGCGCAGTACCCATACCGTCAGCAGCTCCAGCACCTCCAGCACCTCCAGCTCCAGCACCTCCAGAACCTCCAGTACCACCAGCTCCAGAACCTCTAGTACCTCCAGCTCTAGCACCTCCAGCACCAGCAGCTCCAGTGCTTCCAGCACCTCCAGCACTAGCACCTCCAGCACCAGCAGCTCTAGTACCTCTAGCACCTCCAGCTCTAGCACCTCCAGCACCAGCAGCTCCAACACCCCCAGCACCAGTAGCCCTAGTACCTCCAACATCAGCAGCTCCAGTACCTCCAGCACCTCCAGCTCCTCCATCTCTAGCACGGCTAGCTCCACCACTAAGGCTGCCCCACCGTACAGCCTACTCGCGAAGCCGCTCCGGCGAGAACATCTCCTGCCGACTTGCACCAGTACCGCCAGCACTAGTGTCTCTAGCACCAGGACCTCCAGCACCTCCAACTCCAGTACCACCAGCACCAGCACCTCCCGCTCCAGTGGCCCGAGCACCTCCAGCTCGACCACGGCTAGCTCCACCACCAGGGCTGCCCCACTGGACAGCCCACTTGTGAAGCCGCTCGGGCGAGAGAGTCTCATGCCGACATGTACCAGTACCTCTAGCACTAGCGTCACCTCCAGCACCTCCAACTCCAGTACCACCAGCACCAACACCTCCAGTACCTCCAACTGCAGCACCTCCAGTTCCTCCTGTACCTGTAGGACATTCCGCACCCCCAGAACCAGCACCCCCAGAGTCCGCACCCCCAGTGTGACCACCTCCAGCAGCACCAAAGTCCACAGCGACTGGCTGCAAAGGCGGTGATGACGGCCGAGGCAGAAAACCAGGGGGGGCC
Source organism: Closterium sp. Naga37s-1 (assembly GCA_947471745.1). Taxonomy (NCBI): domain Eukaryota; kingdom Viridiplantae; phylum Streptophyta; class Zygnematophyceae; order Desmidiales; family Closteriaceae; genus Closterium; species Closterium sp. Naga37s-1. The sequence continues at coordinate 1,301,257 of CANJKZ010000971.1, forward strand.
GCTAAGCGCGCTGAGCGGCGAGGGGCCACAGTGTCGGCACCAGTTGGGTCACCCCCCTCAGCTGGGCCAAAAGGGTCAGAGGAGACCTCCAAAGGCTCAACCAAGGGGGGTGGGTCTACCTGAGACACACCTGAGGGAGCAGGACCCTGTGGGGGAAGGGGGGCTACCGAGGGGGGGGGTCGGGTACCAGGGAGAGAGGCGGGAGTGGCACGAGGGAACTCTGGTGGGGATGGAGATAGTAGAAGCAGACAGACTCGTCAAAGGTGACGTCCTGGGAGGACAGGACACGACGAGACCCTGGGTGGTAAAACTGCCAGGGCGGGGCGTCGATAGGGAAGCCAAGGAAGACGCAGCGAAGAGTGCGAGGAGAAAACTTGCCCGCGGGAAGATCGCGGACAAGAGCAAGGGAACCCAAGACCTGAAACACCGACGCATCACCAACCTCTCCCGTCCACCACAGAGTAGGGGAGGCCTCCGGGTAAGAGACACGTGGCCAGAGGTTGAGCTGCTCAGCGGCGTATCGGACCGCAAATGGCCACAGAAAATGGGGAGCAGCCGCATGGATCATGGAGGTGCGAGCAACCTCCATGACCAAGCCAATGCGACGCTCTGCAATCCCATTATGCTGCGGAGAGGCCGGAAGCGTGAATGACTGGCGGATGCCCTCTGCACCACAGAAGTCATCGAGAAGGCGGGAGCAAAACTTACCGCCTCAGTCAGAGTGCAGCCGCAAGACCGGGAGGTCCTGCCGAAACCGAGCGCTGAGCTGGCGACGGACAGCATGGATCCAGCGGATCAACACACGCCAGACATTTGCCTTGCTTTGCAAGGGGAAGACCGTGGTGTAGCGCGTGTAGTCGTCAACAACCAGCAAAAAATAGCGCTCTCCGCCCTGTCCACTAATGCGGGCTGGACCCCACACGTCCATGTGGAGGGTCTGCAGAGGAGCTGTGGTCGGAGGAAACGAGGAGGAGTGAGGAGCGGCGCGTTGCCGCCCCTTGATGCAGGGAAGGCACGGTGGTGCAAGCGACCTCGAGAGCGGGGGCAGGGACCAGGGGAGGCCAGACACAAGGAGACAGAAGTGCATGCCACGCAGGCGTGGCAAGGAAGGGTGACCAAGACGGTGGTGCCAGAGGAGAGTATGGTGCGTGAGGAGACGACACGAACAAGACGCAACTACCTCGACCGACACAGTTGCCTGACCTGACTCAGCCACCCGTACGGACTCAGTGGCCAGTGTGTACAGACCAATCCCGGGCCTCCGAATGAACGTGGCGAGGTGCTCACTAGTGCGTGAGTCTGTACAGATCGCCACGAGCTCTCCCCCAGGGTGGGTAACAGTGACAAACTGGTCCTGTAGGACAGCTGTAGCCACTAAGTTCCTAATGAACAAGGGGAGATGGAAACCTGTGAGGGAACCGAAGGGGGCTGCGGGACACGGGAGAACAGTGGAGCTACGTGCAACAACTGGGCCACCAGAGGGGTCGGCCAGAGTGACAGGGATAGGTGCTGTGAGCGGTGTGACTTTGGTGCAGTCGCAAAAGAAGCAGCGAGACGCACGTGAGTCGAGTAGGAAATTGTGGAAGGCCTCCTCAGACTCTGCACCTGTGCTAGCTGAGTCACAAGCATCTAAACTAGTAGCCTCTACACCGCCAGGTTCCTCTCCACCCGCATCACTAGTACCCCAAGCTCCGTCACCGGGGCTGCCCCACCGGACTGCCCACTTACGAAGCTGTTGCGGAGAGAGAGTCTCCGGCGGACGCTGCTGCTGCTGTCCACCCTCAAAACCTCCGCGTCTACAAACGGCACTACCAGTAGGAGTAGACTCACAGGTACCTCCAGTAGTAGCACCCCAGGCTCCTCCACCGGACCGCCCACTCACAATGCTGCTGTGGCGTAAGCGGCTTTTGCCGACGAGCACAGCTAGCTCCGCCACTGGGGCTGCCCCACCAGATAGCCCACTCGCGAAGCTGCTGTGGCAAGAGAGACTCCGGCACACTCGGCTGCCGCTGGCGCAGGACAGTGGTAGTGGCCATGGTAGGCAGTGTCAGTCAGCAGTAAGGGGCGGGTCAGTAGGGCTGTTTGATTGGGCGGCTTGACTGTAGCAGCAGCAGGCGCGCAAGCAGGGCAGGGCAGGGCGCGAGCTGGCGGTGCAGCAATGGTAGTGGCAGCGGCCGGCAGCAGTGGCGGCAGCAAAGGCGGTGGCCGGCAGCAGGGCAGCGCTGGCAGCAGCCAGGTAGGGCAGGGCAGCGCTGAACAGCGCGTGTAGGCAGGGCAGCAGTGGCAGCGACCGGCAACAGCAGTGGCAGTGGCCGGCAGCAGGGCAGCGAGGCAGCGCATGGGGTGGCCAGGCAGGGCAGGGCAGCGCTGAGCAGCGCGTGCAGACAGGGCAGCAGTGGCAGCGGCCGGCAGCAGCAGTGGCAGTGGCCAGCAGCAGGAGCGGCAGCAGGGAAGCGCTGACAGTGGCCAGGCAGGGCAGGGCAGGGCAGCGCTGAGCAGCGCTTGCAGGCAGGGCAGCAGTGGCAGCGACCAGCATCAGCAGTGGCGGCAGCAGGGCAGCGCTGGCGGCGGCCAGGTAGGGCAGAGCAGCGCTAAGCAGTGCGTGCAAGAAGGGCAGCAGTGGTAGCGGCCAGTAGCAGCAGCGGCAATGGCCAGCAGTAGTGGCGGCAGCAACAGGCAGCAGCTGCGGCTTGGCAGGGCGCGCAGGCAGGGCGCGCAGGCAGGGCGTGCACAGGGCAGAGCGCGGGCAGCTCGCGGGTCACCGGCGGAGCGCAGAAAGGCGCTCGCGGAAGCGCAGGGCTGACACGTGGGGCAGGGCAGGTGCGTGCGGGCTGTACGGGCTGCGCGTGGGCATGGCACGGGCTGTACAGGCTGCGCGTGGGCCTGGAGTGGGCTGTACGGGATGCGCGTGGGCCTTGCGCGGGCTATACGGGCTGCGCGCGGCAGCAGGGGCAACGGGGCGCGCATAAGCGCTGGGCAGTGTGGCGCGTCTAAGCGCTGGGCAGCGGGGCACTCACGGGCGTAGGGCAGTGGGGCACGTGCGGGCTGTAAGGCAGCGCGTAAGGCAGCGCGCGGGGCTCGATGTGAGCAGAAAAAAAAATAATCGACGCGCCCTAGGGGCAAGATTCGGGCAGTGAAATGGGAGGAACTAATGGTGGGCCCTCTTAAAAAACGGTCATAACTGCTCATAATACCATGTTAGAATAGGTAGGAATGATGGTTGACTAGATGAAAGGTGGGGTATAAGAGAAGTGTCGAGATGAGTATTGTATCCCCTAAGTGGCAACTCACTACTGGCTAAACTAAGCAATATGATTTATAACTTTGACAGCAGCACTGCTCCCCTTCCTGGCACCCATTATCTCATCATAGATATCCTACCATTTTTGCCTCTGCTGCTGACACGAACGGTCGCACACTCCCCACAGCCTGCTCCATATGCACCCTCCCCAGTATTGGCCTGCCTACTGCTGACACTGACCAAAGACAAACCATGGGCTCAGGATTCAGGCCAATGTGGCTCTTTTCCCTTTCCTCTCTGCCATTGAAGCAGCACTGCCCCCCTTCCGTGCCCCCATCATCTCAACGTATACATCCGACAGCCGTTGTCTCTGTGCTGTTGACACTGATGGCTGCACGCTACTCACAGCCTGCTCCAGATGCACCTTCCCCTGTACCGGCCTCCCTGCCTCCACTCCCTCTGCTTCTTTCCCTTCTTGCCCTTCCTTGCTTATCCCGCCTTCCCTCTTCGACCGTTCTTCCGGTCCCTCGAACTTGATGCCTCTTATGCTGCCTTCTCTGCAACCCCTCATTCCCCGAAGCTTGCTTCCCTGCTCCCCTTTCTACCTCTGTTCTGTCTTCTCCTCCATTCCCCTTCCTAGATCCCTCCTCCTCTCCTCCTTCTGCCTTCTCGCCTTCACGTACCCCTCCCTTCCCACCCTCCCCTCCTCCCTTCTCTCCCTCACCTCCTCCCCCCTTTCTCACCCTCATCCAGCACCGCCGCCAACTGTTCATCTGCCAGCAAGGCTTGCGACTTTTGAGGTGCCTCAGAAGTCTCACCCCCTCTCCCCGTCTCACTCTGATCCAGCACAGCATGCACCGCCACCAGCTGTGCATCTGCCAGGAAGGCTTGCATATTCGCACCGCTGAACCCGTCTGTGCGCCGCGCCAGTCCAGCAAGGTCCATGTCAGCACCCAGAGGAAGCGTCCTAGAAACGCTAGCTAACCCTGACCCAAGCTAGGACAAATGTGTAACACCTAGGCTAGAATAGTCATACCATGTGAAATATAGTTTAACACACCCCCATAATCTAGGGTGATGGTAGCCCTATGGAAACAACACATGGCTTAGGGTGGATCAAGAAGTCACCACACAGTCTGTGAGCAATGGTCACAAGACCACTCAGTAAAAACAAGCAGCAAGCAAGAGATGAAGTTCATGGTGGATCACAAAGTCACCACACAGTTTGAGAGCAAGCAAGGGGCCACAAGGCCAGTCCAAATGCAACTATATATGCACTTATAAATATAGAGAGAGATGCAAGAATACAAGATAAAGCAAGATGCATGCATCACGACTAACGCAAGTGGGACCTGAAGGCACAAGACAAAGCTTTTTGCATAAGCAGTAATGTTTACAAGGTGGTAGTGCCTTCGTGAAGATGTCTGCAGTGTTGGCCTCAAAGGCTAGGCGGACCTGACCACGCTACTGTAACTCACACGGTATCTGCTTCGCCTTGCCCACCAGTCAAGGTTCCTGACATAAAAGGATCACGAACCTATTGTTAGCGAACAAGACTAAGGGAGAGCGATGCCTCTCACCAAGGTCGGTGAGAAGAAATGACAATGAGTGAAGCTCATGTGCAGCCATGGCCCCAACGTACATCTCAGCCTCACAGTTGGAACCAGCGATGGAGGTCGCCCGAGTCGACCTCCATGAAACAGCTCCAGTCTCAAGACTGAAGCAGTACCGTTGAGTAGACCGCAGAAATTCAGCGCCGTCCGCGTATGACAATTATGAGTGTCCAGTGAGCGTAATTGGCTGGTGTGCTCCAAGCACAAGTCTCATGCCTGATGCGCTCACTAAGTACTCCACTACCCTCCTAACAACCAACCATTGAGTAGGTTGGTGCTTCTCAATCACAATAAAGCGAGCCAGGATGCTGAGAGGGAAAGCGAGGTCTGAGCGAATGCAAGTCATCAGGTACATGAGACAACCCACCAACTTTGCGTATGGACCACTGGGCTCAAATTAATCATCCGAAGATGGAGTTGTGAGCTTATGATCCATAGCAAGAGGGGTGAGCTGTGTCGAGGAGAACTAAAGGCGGGACCACTCGAGGATCTGCTGCAGTGTAAGAGACTGCATCATCGTAATAGTGCAAGCAGGGCTGTCCACAATTATCTGTAGGCCAAGATAAGCTGCAGCTCACCAAGGTCAGTGTACGTGTGCCTTCTCTGGAGTTTGGCCTTCACTGAGTCCAGTTCACTCCTATCAGCAGCGGCGAAGACCAAGTCGTCGACGTACTCCAGGACAAAGAATGGTGTTGAGATGCGGCAAACGAAGAGCGTCATGCCAAAAGATGACGGGGAGAAACCAAGTGGTGCAAGGGTTGTGCGGCAAGTGTCGTACCACTCGCGGGGAGCCTAGAGCAAGCCTTAGACCCATTGATGTAGATTCCACCGGGTCCCCGAAGGAAAAGAGACAGTGAAACCTGGTGGACGACGTAGCCAGATATGCTCGTATAGCATCCCCTGAAGAAACGCAGTGGCGAAGTCCACTATGAGGCCCAAGATTCCGAGACTGCCTCCGCATAAGTGCGAGGAGTCAGGATGTCAAGTGCGTCTGGGTTCCCCTCAGGTGTAAGCAGCATGACATCTGGTGAGGACAGATTCCGCAAAGAACTCCAGCTCTAACTGTCTGTCCTCCAGGAACTCCATGCCGAAGGCGGGAGCACCCCCAAGGACATAGAACGAGCAGAACCACGCACCAACTGAGCGGCGTAATCAAGGTATAAATGTTAGTTTGTGTAGGTTAGTCTAGGGTAAGGCTCGATAGGGTATAACACTTGTACTTTGAGTACCTTAAATATCCCTTAGCAAATTTTTCTTCTCTCGACATGGTATCGGTTGCTAGGTTAGGTCGTGTGCTTGCGCTAGCCTCCAAATCGCCTTGTTCCTAGCTACTCCTCTCCTCTCAATCTTTGCCCGATTTCGCGTTCCCGCCTCCTTCCTGATTGTGCCACACTACCTTTGTTCCTAGCGCACCTCGCGAATTCATCCCCTAGCCCGTGCCACGAACGATTTTTATTTCAGCATGATATCATTGCCTCATTGTCTAGCGCGCATCGTCCCACTGCCCCGTACATTGCATTGCCCTGTACCCCCTCGCGCCACGCTCCGCTCCTGCCTCGTGCACCCCGCTAGTTTGTCGCCCATCGTTCACGGCCCCCATAGAGAGAGTAGCAGCAACAACACGGTGCTGCCTTATGAGCGCGAACAGCATCAACGACAGCGCTGCTGTTCCTTAGAGCACACACTCACAACCGCTGTGCCGCCCTTAGCTGCAGCTACAGCCACCGCCACCGCTGCCCTTAGCTGCAACTACATCCGCCGCCGTCGCCACTCGCAGGTGCTACAGCTGCCGCCGCCAGGTGATGCTACAGCAGTTGCAGCTACAAATGCAGCCGCCGCTGGTGCCGCTACAGCCACTGCAACTACCGCCAATTGTAGCTACAGCCGCTCGGCGCAGAAAAGAGGGAGGCGCATTTTTGCGGTACGTGGGTTTTCCTACGAAAAAACATTCAGAAAGTCCCAGACAATACACAAAACGTCCCAAAACAGAGGTGACGCAAATGTCACAAAATGGCCCAACCCCCATGGGAGAAAACGGCCCTAAGAATCTCGCGCCACACATTTGGTCTCACGAGTCGCACCTCGCCTCGGATTGCACATTTGGCGTTCCCGCGTCAATGTACACTTCTACCGCAGCGCCGTCATCAGCGATGTACACCAATGCCCTCCCTTACTACATTTCCTGTTGCATTACACATCCAACACCAACACCCATTGGGCACTACTGCTAATGTCATTTGGGCTGCAACATCGAGCAATACATTATCACCTCAAAATTAGACAACATTTACGAGGCCCCCCCCATGTGTCAACTGAATAAGCGTCAATTACGTCAAGGCACGGCTGTGGTGGAGGTGGCGTCAGTGGAGGACAGCAATGGCGGAACTGGGCATTGCTCCTGGTACTCCCTTCCCCCTCGAGAATACAGGCGCTCGCTCGCGCGATAACAGCAGTGGTAATGACGACGGGGATGATAGGATGGCACATAAGGTTGAGGCTGTGGACGAGGAGATGCCATAGACTGGGATGGGGCAGCGGCATGACCACTCACACATGAGCTGTGCAGGGGTACGCTGGAACTGACGAAGGACACCATAGTTCCCAGCATATATGTGCGTAGAAGTGTATATGAATTCTGATACTAAGTGTGAACACTGTGTGTGCTTATGAGTGGACGTTGTATCCTCATGAGTAATAGATACTGCTTGTTATGGATAACGCCTTGTGGATTTCTATGAATCGAGCCTAATACTTCGGTTAATAATTGCAACTTTCGACGGATGACATGGAGGTTTTGTACGCGTGTTGCCGTTTTAGGGCAGCTGTCGTTACCATGTTCAACCACTATACCTTAACTGACTCGACTCTGTAACGAGTGCTTTGGAAAACGTTGAGTACCTAGTGTGCCATGTGAGCAATACCCGGCAGATGACGAAACCAGTCTGGCCGACAAGGGTGAGCCATGTGGAAGGGGGCACAGCATAGCTGTGGCGAGGGTGGGGCATTGAATGCGTAAGTAGTGACCAATGTGTCAGGTGGACTCATTCCTGCCCACAAGTTTGGCGACGATGGACAGTTTCACAGCAGGACCGGTGTCGTCCCGTGAGAGCAGGAGTCAGCGCGTATCACAGCCTCCTGCCTACCTGCGCAACACTTACCTTCTGCCCGGCAATGTTAGGCGGCAAGTGACGAAGAAGAATCGTCTGTCTATTCCGAAAAGTGTCAATGAGCAGCTGGCACAGGGTCCACCATCGCCTCCACGTCAGTGACTGTGTTCTGTAATGTTAATGACTATGGACATTCGACTTTGTTTCGCCGCACGCATCATGACAAAATTACATAGCTTTATTATTATTGATCTTCTCCATTTTATATATGCGTTTTGGCCAATTGCTTGCGTGATGCAGTTGTGACACCCTCCCATGGGGGCGAGGACTCGCATATGTTGCATGGGAGCACGTCCGGGAGTAGCTCGTCGTCTGCCCAGTCAAGCTGGCAGCTTGACGAGGATGCTGCCACCGGCGTGACAGCGGGCCGCAGGAGTAAACGTCACGTTCAGAAAGTCATCGAGGGGTCTGCGCGAGTGGAGGGGGAACCTAACGCACCACCCGCGCCATCATCGGACGACGATCCCAACGAGGCTCTCCCCAGACGTAACCCCGTGCGTAGCGAGGACGAGGATGATGCGGAAGCCGACAACGAGGCTGAGGCCGACGCGAACGAGGCGGACGTCGGCGTGGAACGTGCACCGAATGACACACCGGTCACGAGGGAGGAGCTGCACAACATGCGAGAGCTCCATGAAGCCACGGCAAATGCGATTGTAAGGCTAGAGTTTGCATTCCTTGCGAAGCCCCATAAGGACGACAACCATAAGAGGAAGAGGTGTCGGAAGCGCGGATCCGGCAAGGGAAAGGGACGCAAGGCGTGGCGTTCCCGATCCACGTCCGAGATGGCGTCCGAGGAAGAGGGGGAGTTCAAAGAAGGGGATGCAGGCCACATTCGACACTCCACCTCTGCCATTTTGTAGGAGGCACTTGGACTCCTCCCTGCCGACAAGGGATGGAAGGTACGCATCAAGTGTGGCACGTTGAGAACAACGGTTGATATGTTGTACGTATTGCGGAACATATCTGCCGGCTGGTTGTCAGAATGTGAAAACAAGGATGAATGAACTAGGAGCATGATGGGTACAAGTACTAAACCTAATTTGGGTTGTACCCCATATGGGCTACCCCACTACAGCCTACACAACATGCAACATATAAGTTTGACACACCCCCATAGGCAAAGTGGGGGAGAACAAGAGGTCACAAGACCAGTCAAGAAAAGCAAAGCAAGCTCAAGGTGGATCACAAAGTCACCACACACTCCGAGCACAAGCAAAATGGCCACAAGGCCAGTCCACATGCAGAGTTATATAATAGAGAACAAGCAGTATAGTGATCAAAACCTAACAAGTGCAAGCACGCAGGTATATGTATATAGATCACAGTACAAGCAAAGTCAAGAAGTGAGCAAGTGAGGCCAAGTAGGTACAAGGCCTAAAACAGTACAGAAACGCTGATGATCACAAGGCTGAAGTGCCTTGGTGAAGATATCAGTAGTGTTGGCCCGAGAGGCCACGTAAGCAAGACGAATCTGACCATGCTGCTGCAACTCTCGAGCAAAGAAGTAACGCAGAGCGATGTGCTTCGTTCTGTGGTCCTGACACAAGGAAATCATGGCATTGTTGTCGACGTACAGAATTGGAGAAGAACGAGGCGGCTCTCCCAAGTCGGTCAGCAGGTAGGTGAGCCAGCGTAACTCCTGTGCAGCCATGGCCCCTGCGTTCTCACTCCTGAGAGCGAGTGACCAGTAGGCAGAGGAGTGGACTGTGGCGAGGAGTACTGGAAGTCAAAGCGCTGAAGGACCTGCTGCACCGTGTGTGACTGAGTCAAGGTAATGGTGCGCCGTGCTCTGTCCCGGGTGATCTACAAGCCAAGATAGCTGTGCAGCTCACCCAGATCTGTGCACGTGTGTCTCTTCTGCAGCTCTGACTTCACTAGAGCCAGTCCCTCCGTGTCAGAAGTGGAAAAGACCAAGTCGTCGACGTACACGAGGATGTAGAACGGCGGCAGTGAGGTGTCGGTGCGTAGAAACAGCGACGGGTCAGCAGTCGAAGGAGCAAACCCAAGAGCCGCAAGTGCCGTGCCACTCGCGAGGCGAGCTGCTGTGTCGTGCCACTCGCGAGGCGCCTGGCGGAGATGGTAGACTGGCCGTCGGAGGCTCCACTGGGTACCTGCAGGAAACGACCCAATGGATCCAGGTGGGCGGCGCAGCCAGATCTCCTCGTGCAGGCTGCCCTGTAAGAAAGCTGTGCTGAAGTCAAGAGAGTGAAGCTCGTAGACACGCTGAGCGGCGACGTGCAGGAGTATCCGAAGAGTAGTCATCTTTGGGGTAGGGGAGAAGGTCTGGAAGAAGTCAACTCCCTGTTGCTGACTAAAGCCTCGTGCAACGTAACGAGCCTTGAAGGCAGGCGGAGAACCCGGCGGCCGCTTCACCCTGAAAATCCACATGCCATCGACTATGTTCGCCCCAGGAGGGGGAACTGCGTCAAATTAAGTGCCTGTGGACTTCCAGGATGTCATCTCTGCGTCCATGGCTGTCTGCCACTGAGAGGAGTAGGGACCCTCTATCGCCTCTGCGTAAGAGCGCGGGGTCGGGATGTCTGGTGCATCCGGGTCTCCCTCAGGTGCAATCAGCATGGACACGAGATGAGGTACAGCAGCTGCAAAGCACTCAAAGTCCTCCTACCTGTCCTCAAGGACGTCCGTGCCAAGAGCACACTCACCCCCGATGGACGAAGGACAGACAGACGTAGACTCAGCAACAAGACTAGCGGCGTAGTCTAGACGACAGGCGGCAGCAATGTCAACAAGCTCAGCAACTAGGGCAGACGCAGCAGTGGACTCAAACGAAGGGTCAGTGACAACAGTGGCCAGAAGACGTGTGACAGTAGGACTAGCAGCACTAAAGAATTCAGACTCAGGGTCCGGTCCGTCAGCAAGAGAGGATGCAGGAGGAGACGGCAAGGGAACACGCTGTGGAAAAGAGGGAGGACGAAGTGCCATATGGTGCGTGCCGGGGACAGCAGGATGACGCTGACGCGGAACACGACGACCAGTGCGGACAACTCGAACAAGCAAGGCAGGACAAGACGCAGGCTCACGACGCTCCGCAAGACCTCCGGTCTGCTCTGTGTAAGGAGAAGGAGCAGGCAGTGGGGAGGCTGGCTGTAACTGTAGCTGCGACGGGTCAGGCGGTGGACACTGTAAGGGAGGAGTAAGGTCAGTAGAAGGCGGCAGACCAAAAACCTGCTGAAGCAGTGGAACGAAGTACGGTCGCGGCCACACAGCGCCCCCAGAACCAGCACCAGCACCCCCAGGGCCAGCGCCTCCAGCCCCAGGGTCTGCAGCTCCAGGGTCTCGGGCTCCAACACCAGCAGCACCACCAGCTCCAACAGCTCCAGTACCTCCAGTACGAGCACCTCCGGGACCAGCGGCTCCGGTACCTCCAGCAGCTCCAGCTCCAACTCCTGCAGCACCCCCAGCTCCAGTATTTCCAGTACCTCCAGTAAGAGTACCTCCGGAACCAGCAGCTGCAGCACCTCCAGCACCTCCAGGACCAGCAGCTCCAGCACCTCCGCTACCTCCAGCGACAGCGCCTCCAGCTCCAACTCCTGCAGCACCTCCAGCTCCAGCAGCTCCAGTACCTCCAGGACGAGCACAGTTGGGACCAGCGGCTCCAGCGCCTCCAGCACCTCCAGGACCAGCAGCTCCAGTGCCTCCAGCGCCAGGGCCTCCAGCGGCAGGCCCCCCAGCTCCAGCAGCTCCACTCCGAAGGCTACAGCGCCGAGAAAACCACTCGCGCAGCTGCGGTGGAGAGAGGGACTCCCGCCATGACGGGACACCCGCAGGACCACCAGCACCGCCAGAACTAGTAGCTCCAGTACCTCCAGGACCTCCAGCTCCAGCGCCGCCAGCTCCAGGGTCACCAGCTCCATCGCTTGCAATACCACCGGCCCCAGCAGCTCCAGTACCTCCAGTACGAGCACCTCCGGGACCAGCAGCTCCAGTACCTCCGGCTCCAGGGCCTCCAGCGGCAGGCCCCCCAGCTCCAGTCGCGCCTCTCTGAAGGTTCCAGCGCCAAGTAAACCACTCGCGCAGCTGCGGTGGAGAGAGAGGCTCCCGCTGCAACGAGGCACCCGTAGGACGACCAGCAGACAAAGTACCAACAGGCTCAGCACGCTCAGGCGCGGCACCCCCGGGCTCAGCACTCTCAGACTCAGCAACCCTATGCTCAGCACCCCCAGGCTCCGCACGCTCAGGCTCAGTACCCTTGGCTCCGCACACTCAGGCTCAGCACCCCCAGACGCAGCACCCCTAGCAGCACCAGAGTCGACAGCTACCTCGACAGGCTCGACAGGGTCTACCAGGGGCACACCTGAGGGAGCAGGACCCTGAGGGGGGAGGGGGTCTACCGGAGGAGGACCTGGTGCGAGGAAGAGCGGCGGGGGGGGGAGAGGGGCAGTGCGGTAAGGGAAGAGAAGGTAAGAGGGAATCGACTCATCAAACGTGACGTCCTGAGAGGGCAGGATACGGCGCGAGGTTGGGTGGCTGCACGGGCGCGCGACGGGACGGGCTGCAGGGGCGTACGGCGCGGCGCGCAGCAGGGGCGCGCGACGCAACGGGCAGCAGGGGCGCGCGACGCGACGGGCTGCAGGGGCGCGCGACGCGAGGCAGTGCAGGGCGTGCGTGGGGCAGCGCGACGCGGGGCAGGGCAGGGCGTGTGCAGGGCGGCGACCCGCTGGGCAAGGCAGGGCGTGCGCGGGGCAGCGCGACGCGGGGCAGGGCAGGGCGTGCGCAGGGCAGCGCAACGCGGGGCAGGGCAGGGCGTGTGCGGGGCAGCACGACTCGGGGCAGGGCAGGGCGTGCGCGAGGCAGCGCGACGCGGGGCAGGGCAGGGCGTGCACAGTGCAGCGCGACGAAAGGCAGGGCAGGGCAGAGCGTGCGCTGACGGCGCAGCGCAGGGCAGGGCATGGGGTAACGCGGTAACCACAGCTGGTCACTAGGTAATGGTGGGCCCGAAAAAAAAAAAAAAACGGTCCTACGGACCTACTGCTCTGAAACCATGTCTGAATGTGAAAACAAGGACGAATGAACTAGGAGCATGATGAGTACAAGTACTAAACCTAATTTGGGTTGTACCCCATATGGGCTACCCCACTATAGCCTACACAACATGCAACATATAAGTTTGACACTGGTGATGGGACTCGTTGTTTGACACTGCAGGAAATTTGTGAGCAGGCTCGCATCGAGCTGTTCATCCAGTGCCCCAACAAATATTTGACGTTCTACCCCAGCAGCGCAGCCAAGACATGGGGCATTTGCGCAGTCGTGGATAACCTGACCCCCGGCAATGCAAGCCTTGCCCTCGCGGCTGACAAGGCCCGTCGGGTCGACCTGAACAGGACGCTCAGCGTCTGGAAGACTGGTGCGGACTGGAGGGTCCGAGACATCTCGCTTCCTAAGATAGGTCTATTTCGCGACGAACGTGATGCGAAAAGCCCCTGGGCGACACCTTCGAGGCGCACCTTGGCGCGAATCCGGGATAGGGTCGGCCTCGGGGACATGGCAGCGAGTAAGAAAGTGCAGCCACATATGTTATACGAGAGTTCATTGTACCACTCTGGCTCACCTATGATCCTTGCGCACGCGGTGTGTGATGTACGTGGCAGATAAGCTGGCGCTGTCTCGATGGAGTTGCGACCGTAACGGGATGCCATTCGCCTCTGGTGCGTATACTGCATGCGCACGGGCGGCGTTCAAGCCACGGATGGTGAACGGGACTGTGACGCTGAAGCTGTACCACGTGGCATGGCTGGAGCACGTGGTAGGTCAACATGTCGGTGCATTGGTACGTTATGTTAAACCGGGAGAGTGTTCTTATATGCCATCCTGTGAGGGTTGACGTGTGCAGGTCACAGATGCAATCAAGCACTGGGAGGCATGCAAAGGTCGCCTCTCCAACTCTGCGGGCTCCAACGCGCAGACCGTGAACGGCCTGCACGTCCTGGTCAAGGGTGCTGTTACTCGGGCCATCGCAGAGTTCAGGCCCGAGTATGACGCGGCGTCCTAGACATGGGCATGGGGCCGCCATGGTCTTCGCATCTCGGCAGACGGCATAGCGGCTGCCAACACCGCGAGCGCCGAGGCTAGCGCCAGCCGCGGGACTTCGCAGGCATAATCGGAGAAGTCACGCACAGAGTCGGTTGTCAGCGTCGCGGAGCAATGAAGTGGAAGAGCACTGAAGATCTAATGCGCTGAGTGTTATATTGTCCGTGTGTGGTCGTGTGCTTATTGAGAAGGGCGTGAGGAAGGGGGATTGCAAGGCTACGATGGTTGTAAGCTGAATTAGTGGGAAATTATTTGAAGCACGAGTACCTCACTAGTTGAACACAAAATCAGGTCTGAATGTGAGCAGGGGTATCCCTAACCCGTTAACAATACCACTGAATGTATAATGATGCGGAAAAATGCGGCCAGTAGCATGGGTTAATCGTGCGAATGCGACTCGGCTGTGCGCCGATGGATGCGGTGAGATTGGGATGGCGGCTTGGGTTGTGACAGTCGATACCATCATACCATGGGGCTGTGCATGGCGAACCCTAAACCAACAAGAGCCGTGGATGAAGGCACATAGGAGCGATGAGTGCGGTTGACTAATGGTCTCATGAACGGTCGGAGGCATGACAGGTGGGCCGGCATCGCTGACTCCATGCAATTTGTAGGCCATACACATGGGTGTCTATCCGCGGACAACCGTATGTACACGTTGACACGGCAGGATTCCGGTTCGCGATGTAGCCAGCGATGTGTCGTCGATGCACCGTTACGTGGACGGTCGGATCTAGAGGTAAGTGACCTGACTAGACATCATGTACATCATTGCAGCCGTGCACCTTGTCATATTTCAACGTCATCCGCAGTGTACACGTAGTGTGGAGTCAGGGTGATGGATAGAGTTTCGACGAATGGGAGGCAGGAGTGGGCTAGAGATGGCGCTTGGGCATTGGATGCAGAGTATGGGAACGAAGGGTGTAGATACAACTCTAGGGTGATCCTGGTCGTCCACGTGAAGGCATTTGGTTGGCTGGGCTGGTGCACCGAAGCGCGCTGAACAGTACGGTGTTGTAACTGTCGGGATGCACTCATGCTTGCCACATGGCGGCTTACTAGAAGATTGTGACAAATTGTGTCATTTGACGGTTCCTAGTATGCGATAACTTTCGCGTGACAAGTACGTGATTGGTCCGTGACAGTGTAGTCACTTGTTGAGTGACGTCAACGTTACTTCGAAGTCACATTTCCGTGACTTTGGTGTTACGTTGGAAGTGACTCTGGGCTCGGTACTTCCAACCATCACCTTTTTATCCCAGAGTTCAGTATACGGAAAAGTCACATAAATGTCACAATTACGTCACTTTTGGCCCTTGTCTTTTCCGCGATGCCGATGCCACTTCTACAGCTACCACCTCTATAGCTGCATCTATTGCCACCAGCACTATAGCTAGTCCTCCCACCCTACAGCTAGTGCTGCCGCTGCTGCAGCAGCTACCACCGCCACCACAGCTAGCCGCCGTCACTGCAGCTTACCGCCGCTGCTGCAGCTGCTACCGCCGCTGCTGCAGCTGCTACCACTGCCATTGCAGCTGCCGCCACCGCTGCAGCTAGTGGAATTACCACTGCAGCTAGCCGCCGCCAATGGAGCTAGTGACACCGCTTACTGCAAGCCATTGTCTCCCCTGATCATGGCACTACAGCCGCTGCCACTCGTGCTACTGTCGATACAGCCACTGTCGCCCTTGCTATAGCCGCTGCTGCCCGTACCCCAGCCGCCACAACCACTCCAGCCTCCGCTAGAGCTGCCCCTTATGCAGCAGCCACAGCCACCGCCGTTAACGGCCTAGACTGCTGCCGTTTTAGCTGCTATCGTTGTTGCTGCTGCCGCCTACTGCCACTGCTACCATAGCTGCAGCCGCCAGAGCCGCCGCTACAAGAGCCGCCACTAGAGCAGCCACCGCCACCAGCTGCCGCTACAGCTATCGCAAAAACCGCATCTACTACTGCAGAGTTGCTTCGCAGCCACCCCGTGAACATCCACAACTGCCTCTGCCCCAGCCGCCAGAGCAGCCGCTAGCGCCGCCAGGGCAGTTGCTGATAGGACAACTGCCAATACTATCGCCCGCAGAACCAGCAGCAACATAGACCGCAGCCCGCAGCGTCAGCAGCATCATAACAGTCCTATGCTACTGGCCGTACCACGCCAGCCTGCCCTGGAGCCCTCTAGCCGCCGTTGGCCACATGTTTGCCGTCCTTAGCCGCCGTTTGCCAGCTTTAGTCACCGTTTTGCTGTCCTTTGCCACTCCTAGCCGTCCTCCCCTGCTCTTGGCCGCCTTTTGCCGCCCGTACCACTGCAGCTGCCCGTGCCACTGCTGCCGCTTGCGCTGCCTACTGCCACCCGTGCCACTACACTTGCTTGCGCCACTCCTAGTTGCCCTCTCCTGCCCTTTCCTGCTCGTTGCCGCCTGTACCCCCCCTGCTATACTACTATGTCGACGCAGTAGTAGCAGTAGTGGTCGCTACCGCAGGTTCAGCAGCATTGACCGCAGCAGCCCCAACACTGGGTTCCTCAGCAGTAACGAAGTCCTGCCGGACCCTGCGAGTACGTTCCTCAAACCGGTCTGCGCCGTGGCTTCATCTGCGGGCATGCGCACTCCATTGAGCGGTGCTTTGGCCGACTCACCAATCTCTACCTGCAGCGGTTTGGCCTCAGTGAACCTGCCCCGGACTGGACTTCTCTGCATGACAGGGGTCACCAGGTGTTTATTATGGATATGTCTGCTGCTTTGTATTCTACTCATGTCTTATATGATTATAACTATAATGCTACTAGTTTTTCTAAGGGCGTGTTCCTACGCCTCACATCAAGCGAACCTCATATCAGGCTCACACTGAAAATTTCCCTAAACCCAAAATCCTTCTTTAGTTTTACCAGGCAAGTCTGATATGAGGTTTCTTGATATGCGGCGTAGGAACACGCTCTAAGTCTTGTATACCTAGACTCTGGTATGTAACTATTTCTAGTTTAGGATCTTGTGATGTAGTTAGCCCAAATCCGACGTCTGGTGCTGCGTCACTCTTCTTCATGCTTGACACCGGCGCGTCTCAATGTTTCTTCCACGACTGCACCGACCTCCCTCCACTTCCGACTCCAGCCCCAGTTTCCTTGGTCGATCCCTCCTCGGGTCCGCTTGTGGCACTCAGCGATAATGCACTTACGTGTTCGGCAGTTCCCTTAGGTTCCCTCACAGGCCTACACCTCCCCTCTTTCTCTAGAAGATTGGTGAGTGTCAGCCGTCTTCAGGACCTCGGGGCCACCATCATCTTTCCTGCGCACAAGGGGGTTGCAGACTGTGTAGACGCTGCCACTAGGCTCTCCTTGCTACCTTCACTCGGAAGCCTAGGTTCGGTCATTACTCACTAAGCACTGAGTCCATCCCGATGTCTCCGCCTGGTCAGGTTGCCGTGTCTTGCTCGTGTCAGTCTCTCACGCACCCATTGCTTCTCTGGCACCACCGTCTAGGTGACCCTTCCTCTCACGTCTGCGTCAGAATAGTTTTTCGTCGCCTTGTCGCAGGTCTCCCAGAGTCGCTTTGTACTCTCTGTGTCAAGGGCCGGCAGCATACCGCCCCTCATTCCTTCATGCTGTCTCACGCCATTGCTCCTCTTTAGCGTCTGCACATGGACCTCTGGGGCCTTGCAGGAAGCGCTACTTCCTTGTTGTTGTGGATGCGTTTTCTTGCTACACCATGGTATTTTCTCTGCAGTAGAATGCGAGGCCCACCCAGCGAGGCCATCCTGTGCTTGGCTTGCACTTTGATCACGGTGGTGAGTTCACCTTTGGTCAAGTGGAGTAGTTCTGCTGGGCTTGCCACATCAGTGGCCTGATCATATAGATCAATCGTACCTCTATGTGTCATGGCAGTGCCTCATTCTTTCTGTGGCCCTTTGCAATTCGCTACATTACCCACCAGTTTAACCTGTGGCCGCACTCCTCGCGGCCACAGGTTTCGCCGACACTCCTCTGGTCTGGTTCCCCTGTGCCAGCGTATGCGTTCCGTGTTTGGGGCTGTCTAGCTCACGTTTGCAATCGTCATGCGAACAAGCTTGCGGCCCGCAGTATTGAGGAGGAGAGAAACGAGGAGGAGAGAAACGAAGGCGCATAGGGCGGAAGCCAGGAATAGGGGACGAGGGACGGGTACGAGGGTCGAGACGAGTAGACCACGTGGACGAGAGACGAGACAGGTCAGGAAGGAGAGGAGGAAGAGGGGAACGAGGAGGAAAAAGTGCGGAAGCCGGGTCCAGAAGGGGCAACGAGAGAGAGGAAAGAGGCGCACGGTCAGTGGACAAGCACAGACGCCAAAAAACTATAGGACGAGGCTGTTGCGACTCCTGCTGCCATTCACAAGCTTGCAGGGTCTGAAGAGAATGTGGCTCTGATAGCCACATGTTTTGGGTGCAATGAATCAAGGTAGCGATGATTGCAGTGAATTGACAAACGAGTACGAGAATGAGCAAATTCATAAGCAAACACATAGAGCGAAAACAAGTAAACAGTTACGCGAGCTAGCAAATGCGATGCTGATAGCTATACTCGTGCTAGTCCCAAAGCGTAGGCCGACTCGGGCCAGTCCAGCAGTGCGTGGTTTTAAAATTGTGATGTGCGAATGTGGCGAAATATCGTTAGCGATACACCTAACCACCTCTACTTTCAAGCCTACACATTGCATTAATCTTGCGTTTCAAAATTAACCTGCAGGTTTTCGATTATTTCAGTTAGACACATAGATGACTGGGGCTATGAATGACGCCTAATGCTTGATGTTGAAAAACTCATCATGCGAATCTGAGACACTAACCACTTGTGTGAAGGCAGTTTTTCTGTTGCGAATTCCATTGCGTCGCTTCTACTCTTTTCAGGAATCTGGAACAAACTCTCTGTAAAATCAATGACTCCCCACACAACTCTCAGTCAAAGATTTGGAAAGGGTGCATACCAACGTGCGCAACAGGGGTTGAAAATAGATCGAGAGAAAGTAGAGGTTGTCAGGTATAACGGGCGAAGAAACGGTTGGTCCTCGACGCGATATTGAGAGGTGTGGTAATGAATGCTGGAAATTTCCTTACCAGTTGTATACACACGATGCCCAACCTACTCCCATCCATATGTCGTCCCTTGTTTGATGCCGACCGATTCATGTTTATCGACGGACAACTACACGTCGTTTACAATAACACGCGGCTCGAGCAGAGTTTTCAAAACGAGTGGTCAAGAAGCCTCATCATCATCTTGGCACCCCCTAATTTATTATGCGCAACAAACCTAGCCATCCAGAACTGTTGCAAAAAAATTATCCACGTAACATAAGTGCTTTGTACAGTCCCTTTCTGCCTGTTGCAAAATGTCATGCCCGCGTAATTCCCCCGGTGTCGAAAAGGTGGCGTGAGTGAAATGGGAGAGAATTGCTCCAGAACCTTGTTTCGCGAGTCGTTCTTGCCCACGTGGCCTCAAATTGCTTGTGTGGCCATCCAATTCAGTGATAATTGCTCGAGTGGCCACGCCAGGGGATTCCTGCTGGTTTTTTTTTTACCCGACGCATTACCCTACAAGGGTTTGTATCATCGAAACCTCTGTATTGATAATCGCTGCGATCTTCAATATCCGAAATTTATGTTCGTGACCCTATATGACCGCGCCTGATTGGACGCGCATTGCAAAAAAAAAAAAGCACCGCGCATATAATCGACCAATCATGCGCGGTCCTTAAAGGTCCCGCGCATTGACGCCCGGGCATTGCAGTTTATGATCGCGGGAATATATGATCGGGCATTAATACATGATGCGCCCGACCATCAATGGCTGCGCATGATTGGTCGATTATATGTGCGTCCAATCAGGCACGGTCATATAGGGTCACGAACATAAATTTCGAATGTAAATCATAGCGCAAAAACCGATATAATACTTTCGAGGATAAATACCCTAGAAGGGTAAGGTTTCATATAAAAAAAAAATGTAGGGGTAGGACCACACGAGCAAATGGTGGCAATATCGAATCACGAAACAAGGGTCTGGAGCAATTCTTGCGTAAAATGGGCATTGTGTGTATATTCTACACTGGTTTTTTGAACTACACACGATGACCAACCCCTGCGCGCGAATTTGCCGGGTATATTTGAAAAAGCATGACCACGTGTTTTTGGGGCCAGGAAGTTACACCCACTTTGCAAGCCCCCCGAGAAAGTTGCAGTAATTATGAACCAATGATAACAAAAAGAGATCGAAGTGAAAGTGTCAATGGGTATGTTACAATGTTTTTATACACATGATGCTCAACCCGTGCACGCGAATTTGCCTTGGAAAATCTGCACTAGTAGGTTTTGTGCCGTAAAGTTGCACCCAGTTTATAGGTACCCCGAGCAAGTTGCAGTGATTTGAACCAATACTAACCACAGAGATCGAAGTTTGACTGAAGAGACCAAGTCATGTCAAACATTCATGCTATAGTCTTTCTAGGCTGTAGTGGGGTAGACAGTATGGGGTACAGTTTCCTAGGGTTGCATATTTGTACCCAACTCATTTCCTAGTCAATCATTTTCCTTGTTCTTATTCTCACATGGTATTAGAGCAGAATCGTTCCTAGGGCCCACCGAACGTTCCGCCCTGCCCTAACTGAAATTTTTTTTTTAGCTGCCCCTGCAGCCACGCTGCCCTTGCAGCCCGCGTGCTCCCCCCTGCGACCGTGCTGCCCCTGCAGCCGTGCCTGCCCGTGCAGCCGTGCCTGCCCCTGCAACCCGTGGGCGCTGCCTCTGCATCAGTGCCTGCCCCTGCAGCCCGTGGGTGCTGCCCCTGCAGCCAGCGCGCTGCCCTGCCGAGCCGCGTGTCGCCCGTGGGCGCTGCCTCTGCCCTGCCGAGCCGCGTGACGCCCGTGGGCGCTGCCTCTGCGACCCTCGTGTCGCCCCCCCGCTGCCCCGTCGCGCTGCCCAAGTAAGCCGCGCGCGACCCCCCGCTGCCACGTCGCATCGCCCTGGGGAGCCGCGCTCGGCCCCCACTGCCCCGTCGCGACGCCCTGGGGGGCCGCGATCGGCCCCCGCTGCCCCGTCGCGGCGCCCAAGGGAGCCGCGCGCGACCCCCCGCTGCCCCATCGCGACGCCCTGGGGAGCCGCGCGCGGCCCCCCCCGCTGCTCCGTCACGGCGCCCTGGGGAACCGCGCTCCGTCCCCCTCGCTGCAGCCCGCGAGCCGCCTCTGCAGCGCCGAGTGCGACCTGCCAAACCCTAAAATAAATAATTAATTAATTAAAAGAAAAAAAAAAAGAGGAGCCCTAGGTGTTGCTGCCCTAGGTGCTACTGCTGCTACTGGCGGCCGCCCCTGCCCCGCCCTGCAGCAGCTGACGTCGCGGCCCTGCCCCGCCCTGCAGCAGCTGCCGTTGGGGCCCCTGCCCCGCTTTGCAGCAACTGACGTCGCGGCTCTGCCCCGCCCTGCAGCAGCTGCCGTTGGGGCCCCTGCCCCGCCCTGCAGCAGCTGACGTCGCGGCCCTGCCCCGCCCTGCAGCAGCTGCCGTCGCAGCCCGGCCCCGCCCTGCAGCAGCTGCCGCAGCGCTCCCTGCCGCGGTCGCGGCCCCGCCCTTCAGCAGCTACCGCGGAGCCCTCGCCCTGCAGTGGTAGCGGCCTCGCCGTTGCCGCCGTCGTACGCCTGCCCTTCTCGCCACTGGTGAGCACTGCCCTGCCCGTACTGCTGTTACTACTGCTCCTGCTGCTACTGCTTTTTCTACTGCTACTACTGCTACTACTGCTACTACTGCTACTACTGCTACTGCTGCTACTGCGGCTACTACTGCTACTGCTGCTACTGCTGCTACTGCGGCTACTACTGCTACTACTGCTTCTGGCGGTGGCCAGATGCAGCTCCAGCGACGTCCGCGTGAGTCCCTCACGCCCCAGCAGCTTCGTGAGTGGTACGCTAGTTGGGGTTGTCAGGGTGGCCGTAGTGGGAGTCGTCCTGGAGTGAGTAGTTCAGGAGCTTCTTGTAGTGGCCAGGTGCAGCTGCAGCGTCGTCCGCGCGCGGTCCTTTCGCCCCAGCAGCTTCGTGAGTGGTACGCTCAGCGTGGAGGGTCACGGAGTACTGCTCGCTGCCCGTACGTCATTCGCACTGGTGCTCGGACTGGTCAGCCTTGCGGAACGTTTGGTCACACAGAGTCCCGCTGCTTCGCCCGTCTGAGCGACGCCTGGCGTACTGAGTTTGGCGACGCGGCTGAGCTCCCCGACTGGGTGGAGCTGCTTAGGCAGAGGGTAGATATCTATGCTCTTGACTCTGACGCTATCCTCACTGCCATGTATGCATTGCCTACTAGCGCTGAGGGTGCCTGTTACCTGTGTGTGCCGCCTGACCCCGGTATCCAGTCTGCTGCTCTAGGTACTGGTGAGGCTGCTGCTCTAGGTGCTGGTACGTCTCCTGCTCCAGGTGCTGGTGAGGCTGCTGCTCTAGGTGCTCGTGAGTCTACTGCTCCAGGTGCTGGTGAGTCTGCTCTCTCTGGTACAGTGTCTGCTGCGGTCGTACACACCTTCACCCTTGACTCGGATGCTTCCCGCTCCTTCTTTCGAGACCGCACCACACTCACGCCGCTTAGTCAGCCGGTTGCAGTCTCCCTGGCAGACCCCTCTGGGGGTCCTGTCCTTGCCCACTACTCCACTGTCCTACCGTGCCCGGCGGCCCCGTCCGGCTCCCTGTCAGGTCTTTACCTCCCCTCGTTCTCTACGAACTTGGTGAGTGGTGCTGACCTTCAGGATAAGGGGGTTGACCAGTTCACTCCTGCGAGTCAGCGGGTGACCCACTGCACGTGTGCTCGGACGGGCCGACACTTGGCCACGTTTACCCGTCAGCCGGGGTCGAGCCTGTACACACTGACTACCGAGTCTCCTCCGGTTCCTGCGTCTGGCCAGGTAGCTGCGTCGGGTCAGGTATTTGCTGCAGCGTCCAGGTCTGGTCCTGAGTCTGCCCCCTGCTCGTGTCGTCTCCTGTCTCACCAGACTCTCCTCTGGCACCACCGCCTTGGTCACCCCTCCCTGCCTCGTCTCAGAGGCATGGCCTCCCGTGTCCTTGTCTCTGGTCTCCCCCCTTCCCTTCCTCCCCTTCCTCCGGGGCCTGCCCCTACCTGCGTTCCCTGCGTCGAGGGCCGGCAGCGCGCCGCTCCTCACTCCTCCGAGTTTCCTCCGACAGAGGCTCCGCTGCAGACTCTTCACATGGACGTGTGGGGCCCAGCCCGCGTCCGTGGACAGGGTCACGAGCGCTACTTCCTGCTGGTTGTTGACGACTACTCGCGTTACACCACAGTCTTCCCCTTGCGCCGCAAGGGTGAGGTCACTGAGGTGTTGATCGACTGGATCCGCGCTGCTCGTCTCCAGCTCAGAGAGAGTTTCGGCTCGGACTTTCCTGTTGTGCGTCTGCACTCAGACAGAGGTGGAGAGTTTTCCTCCGACCTTCTGCAGGCCTACTGTCGGGCGGAGGGCATCCGCCAGACGTTCACGCTTCCGGCCTCTCCACAGCAAAATGGGATTGCTGAGCGCCGCATTGGCATGGTCATGGATGTCGCTCGTACGTCCATGATCCATGCGGTTGCTCCCCATTTTCTGTGGCCGTTCACGGTTCAGTACGCGGCGCATCAGATCAACCTCCAGCCCCGGGTCTCCATGCCGGAGACCACTCCCACGCTGCGGTGGACGGGGAAGGTTGGCGATGCGTCTGCGTTCCGTGTCTGGGGATCTCGAGCTTTCGTCCGCGACTTGTCTGCGGACAAGCTGTCCTCTCGTGCCGTTCCCTGCGTCTTCCTTGGCTTCCCCCCTGACGCGCCTGGCTGGCAGTTTTACCACCCCACCTCGCGCCGTGTTCTGTCCTCTCAGGACGTCACGTTTGACGAGTCGGTTCCCTACTACCGTCTCTTCCCCTATCGCACTGCCCCCCTCCCCCCCCCCGCCGCTCTTCCTCACGCCAGGTCCTCCCCAGGTAGACCCCCTCCCCCCTCAGGGTCCTGCCCCCTCAGGTGTGTCCCAGGTAGACGCAGTCGAGCCTGTCGAGGTAGCTGTTGACTCAAGTGCTGCTAGGGGTGCTGAGCCTGCGGGTGCTGGGTCTAGGGGTGCTGAGCCTGAGCGTGTGGAGCCTGGGGGTGCTGAGTCTGGGGGTGCTGAGCCTGGGGGTGCTGAGCCTGGGGGTGCTGAGCCTGGGGTTGCTGAGCCTGGGGTTGCTGAGTCTGAGGGTGCTGAGACTGGAGGTCCTCCGAGTGTCCCGTTGCGGCGGGAGCCCCTCTCTCCACGACAGCTTCGTGAGTGGTACGCTCGGCGCTGTAGCCGTGCTGCTGGGGCTGGGGGGCCTACTGCTGGAGGTGCTGCTGGTGCTGGAGCTACTGGCGGTGCTGCTGGTGCTGGAGCTGCTGGAGGTGCTGCTGGTGCTGGAGCTGCTGGAGGTGCTGCTGGTGCTGGAGCTGCTGGAGGTACTGCTGGAGGTACTGCTGGAGCTGGAGCTACTGGAGGTGCTGCTGGTGCTGGAGCTGCTCGAGGTGCTGCCAGTACTGGAGCTGCTGGAGGTGCTGCTGGTGCTGGAGCTGCTGGGGCCGCTGGCCCTGGAGGTGCTCGTACTGGAGTTTCTGGAGCTACTGGGACTGGAGCTGCTGGAGGTGCTGCTGGTGCTGGAGCTGCTGGGGCCGCTGGCCCTGGAGGTGCTCGTACTGGAGTTTCTGGAGCTACTGGGACTGGAGCTGCTGCGGGAGTTGGAGCTGGAGGTGCTGGAGCTGCTGGAGCTACTGGTGGTGCTGCGGGAGTTGTAGCTGGAGACCCTGGAGCTGAGGGTGCTGGTGGTGTCTCTGCTGGTTCTGGAGGCGCTGCGCGGCCGCGGCCGTACTTCGTTCCGCTCCTTCAGCAGGTTCTTGGTCTCCCTTCTGCTCCTGGTCCTACTCCCCCTTTAGCGTGTCCTCTGCTTGTACAGTCGCAGTCACAGTTACAGCCTGCCTCGCCACTCCCTAGTCCTTCTCCCTACACTGGTCCGACAGGAGGTCTTACGGAGCGTCGTGAGCCTGAGTCTCGTCCTGCGTCGCCTGAGTCTCGTCGTGCGTCGCCTGTTCGTGCTGCTCGCACTGGTCGTCGTGTTCCGCGTCAGCGTCCTCCTGCTGTCCCAGGCACACACCAGATGGCGCTTCGTCCTTCCACTGCTCCACAGCGTGTCCCTCTGCCGTCTCCTCCTGCGTCCTCTCTTCCTGCTCTTGCTGACCCGGAGTCCGACTCCCTTCGTGCTTCTAGTCCTACTGTCACGCGTCTCCTGGCTACTGTTGTCACTGACCCTTCCTTTGAGTCCACTACTGCGTCTGCCTTAGTTGCTGAGCTTGTCGACTTTGCTGCTCACTGTCGTCTCGACTACGCCGCTAGTCTTGTTGCTGAGTCAGAGTCTGTCTGTCCTCCGTCCGTCGGGGGTGAGTGTGCTCTTAGCACAGACGTCCTTGAGGACAGGCAGGAGGAGTTTGAGTGCTTTGCCGCTGCTTTACCTCATCTCGTGTCCATGCTGATTGCCCCTGAGGGAGACCCGGATGCACCAGACATCCCGACCCCGCGCTCTTACGCAGAGGCGATAGAGGGTCCCTACTCCTCTCAGTGGCAGTCAGCCATGGACGCAGAGATGGCTTCCTGGAAGTCCACAGGCACCTACGTCGACGAGGTTCCCCCGCCTGGGGCGAACATCGTCAGTGGCATGTGGATTTTCAGGGTGAAGCGGCCGCCGGGTTCTCCGCCTGTCTTCAAGGCGCGTTACGTTGCACGAGGCTTCAGTCAGCGTGAGGGAGTTGACTTCTTCCAGACCTTCTCCCCTACCCCGAAGATGACCACTCTTCGGGTTCTGCTGCACGTCGCCGCTCAGCGTGACTACGAGCTCCACTCTCTTGACTTCAGCACTGCTTTCCTACAGGGCAGCCTGCACGAGGAGATCTGGCTGCGCCGCCCACCTGGCTTCACTGGGTCGTTTCCTCCTGGTACCCAGTGGAGCCTCCGGCGGCCGGTCTACGGTCTCCGCCAGGCACCCCGTGAGTGGCACGACACACTGAGGACAACTCTTGCTGCTCTTGGGTTTGCTCCTTCTACTGCTGACCCGTCGCTGTTTCTACGCACCGACACCACTCTGCCGCCGTTCTACGTTCTCGTGTACGTAGACGACTTGGTTTTTGCTACTGCTGACACTGAGGCACTCGCCCACGTGAAGTCGGAGCTGCAGAAGAGACACACGTGCACAGACCTGGGTGAGCTGACAAGCTATCTTGGCTTGCGGATCACCCAGGACAGAGCACAGCGCACCATTACCTTGACTCAGTCACACATGGTGCTGTAGGTCCTTCAGCGCTTCCGCTTCACGTACTCCTCGCCACAGCCCACTCCTCTGCCTACGCGCCACTCGCTCTCAGCTCTGCCTTCGGATGAGTCCGTAGAGCCGAGTGGCCCGTATCCAGAGCTTGTGGGCTGCCTCATGTACCTGATGACCTGCACTCGACCCGACCTTGCATACCCTCTTAGCATCCTAGCACGCTATGTCGCTCCTGGCCGACACAGGAAGGAGCACATGGATGCTGCTAAGAGGGTGTTGCGCTACTTGTGCAGTACGTCGGGCATGGGGCTCGTGCTTGGAGGGCGACGCTCAGTGGTCCTCACTGGTCACGCAGACGCTTCTTGGGCTGACGACTTGGCTACGCAGCGGTCGTCACAGGGTTACACCTTCAGCCTTGGTTCCGGCTCTGTTTCGTGGCGGTCTACCCGCTCGTCTTCTGTTCTCGGCTCTAGCTGTGAGGCTGAGATTTACGCAGGGGCCATGGCTGCACAGGAGTTACGCTGGCTCACCTACCTGCTGACCGACCTGGGAGAGCCGCCTCGTTCTCCTCCAATTATGTACGTAGACAACAAGGCCATGCTGGCTTTGTGAGCACAGACTGGAGCACAGAACGAAGCAAATTGCTCTTCGCTACTTCCTTGCACGTGAGCTGCAGCAGCGTGGTCAGCTGCGCCTTGCTTACGTGGCCTCTTAGGCCAACACTGCTGATATCTTTACCAAGGCACTTCAGCCTTGTGATCATCAGCGCTTCTGTACTATGTTAGGTCTTGTGCCTACCTGGCCTCACTTGCTTACCTCTTGACTTTGCTTTGTACTGTGATCTATATATCCTGCACCTTCCTGTATATCTTTGCTAGGTTGCGATCACTGTCTTGCTTGTTCACCTTGATTTATAATCCTGCATGTGAACTGGCCTTTTGGCCTTTGAACTTGTGCTCGGAATGTGTGGTGACGTTGTGATCCACCTTGAGCTTGCCTTGCTTGACTGGTCTTGTGACCCCTTGTTCTCCCCCACTTTGCCTATGGGGGTGTGTCAAACATTCATGCTATAGTCTTTCTAGGCTGTAGTGGGGTAGACAGTATGGGGTACAGTTTCCTAGGGTTGCATATTTGTACCGAACTCATTTCCTAGTCAATCATTTTCCTTGTTCTTATTCTCACAAGTCAAACGGTCAACGGCGAGTTACATTTTTTTATAAGCCCTTTTTGCTAGGTGCGAATTGACGAAACCTTTGCGAAATGCAAGGATCACCTATACACGCAGAGAGTAAGGGACCCTTGGGGGGCTCAAACGAGCATCAGGTGTAAGCCCTTTTTTGCTAGCTGCGAGTTGACGAAACCTTTGCGAAACGCAAGAGTCATTTAAAATCCCTTTCCAGAAAGCAAGTATGGAGGACTCAAACGAGCACCAGGTGTACAGAACTCTACAGTAAACACGACCCCGATGTGATTGGACACGCGCCGGTGACAGGCCACCTATTGGTTAATTCTTCTGATTGGCGGATCGGCTGCTGCGATTGGTCGCAATCGAATGCAAGCGCGATCGCAATGTGGTGTGCAGCACTTGTTGTAGACCTGTTTCGCACCTGTTGCTCCACGGACAGCCTTGGTCGAGATAGATGCGCGATATTAGGAAGTGTTCAGTTGTTGATCTGTTCGTGCATGATGGACATGATCAATGCGATCCCCGATTTCCAGGAGGCCACGTTTGGTTTTTGAGGCCCCATTACTATTAGACGGAACTGATTGCGATTGATTGCGACTTGTTGATTGGGAGAGATCGGGACCCCCAACGACGCCTACGAAATGTAACACACAGAGCAAAAGAAATCGCTTCATGACAATAGAATTTTCGTGACGCTAGGGTCCGAGCTACTCTGTAATGGGTTGGCAGCCTACTTTTCTTCGTCAAGTCAACCGCGAAAGGGACTCGTATAAAATGTCGGGTCGCCTCTTATCCGAACCTATCCAATCCGATTTGACGCAGTATTGCTGCACGATCAGGGACAAACTGCACCGCGTCCTTATTCGTGTCAGGAATACACCTATCTCGGACACGCCCAGCTAGGTGGAGATCTTTCAGGTTCCTCTCCAGCATATGTCGGATGACGGATGGACGTCGCTCTGTTCCATAGAAGCTAGGGATGTCTTGGTTGTTGACCTCACATTCCCGTCAGCAGTCAAGATGAACGTTTTTTTGTACAGTATCTCACATTCCCATCAACAGACAGGGTCAGGATGGCACATTCCCGTCAACAGACAACGTTTTAGGACAACACGGGTGGTTGTCTGAGGAGGCGCAGAACACTTCACGTACTGAGAATGTACTACAGTATCTGCAGCATGTTTCTTCGGGTCGGACGACGTTGAGAACCGCCGAATTCCTCGAAACAAAAAAAAAATCGCATTACCCGCGGATCCGCGGCACGGGCCGTACGGATCTCAGTTGGACTGAAGCAAATTCGTGCTGTGGGTCGAAGTGCAGGAAAAGGTTATGGTGTGGTTGCTGAAGGTTGGTGCTGAAGCGAATTTGTTGCTCTTTTCATTTGCCTTCGGTGCTCGCAGCAAGTCATCCCCAACCAGCAGACGGGTGAGCGTGGTCGTTATTGGCGATCTACTTCTGCTGGTCATTATCAGTCAAGTACATCACTCCAAAGCATTTCAGTGGTTTCATGCCTATAGGCATACTTCTATCAAAAAAAGTTCCATTCTTTTCGGTTAATGCTTCCACAGGAAATTTGTTCAAATGGGCGACATTCAGACTCTTGTGTTCGACAACGGATCCAGCATGGTGAAGGTCAGTAGTAGGATTGGCATAGTCCATTTATCACGCTCGTGGATTTCATCCCATCATGATGAACTGCGAGCTTTATTTTCCAGGGCGGATTCGCTGGAGATGATAGGCCACGTGTAGTGGTTCCCAGCGTTGTTGGTCGTTCTCCTGACGAGAATGTTGCTTACATTGGTGATGAAGCCCTGTCAAAACGTGACACTTTGACGCTGAAGTATCCTATTGAGCGAGGTGAGATGACTAATATCCTCTGATACTCACAAAAATTCTCCTCTGATACGCACAAAAATTCGTTCTTCTCGCTTTATGACCGTCAGCGAAAAAGGTAGTAATCTGACCTATGTGCATTTTGACTTTCCAGGCATTGTAACGGACTGGGACGACATGGGAAAGATTTGGCACCACATTTACAACGAGCTTCGTGTCACTCCAGAGGAGCATCCGGTGCTTTTGACTGAAGCTCCTCAGAATCCCAAGGAAAATCGCGAGCAGATGACGCAGATTATGTTTGAGACTTTCAACGTGCCGGCAATGTATGTCGCCATTCATTCCGTGCTCTCCTTGTACGGCAGCGGTCGTACCACTGGTAAGTTTCGGCTATTCTCCGCGCCCTCGCATTTGCGATGTGTTTCTGATGCTACTAATCTTCTTCTTTGGTTTAAGGTACTGTTCTGGACTCCGGCTATGGTGCGACCCACATTGTCCCCATCTATGAGGGCGAGGCTCTGCTGCACGCGATTCTCAGTTCGAATCTTGCTGGTCGTGCTCTGACTGAGAACATGGCTTTCCTCTTGGAGGGGATTCACGACTTTACCACAGCTGCCAAGCTGGAAGTTGTGAGGGACATCAAGGAGAAGCTCGCCTATGTTGCTTTGGACTTTGAGAAGGAGATGTATGAGGCGACGAACTCAGAGGAATTGGTGAAGGGGTATGAGCTTCCTGATGGCAAGATTATTTCCCTTAATTCTGAGCGATTTAAGTGTCCAGAATCGCTCTTCAACCCAGGGATGGCTGGCAGTGAAGACTTGGGTATCCATGAGATGTGCAACAACTCCATCATGAAGTGTGACGAGAATATCAGGGGGGGAACTGTACTCTAACATTGTTCTCAGCGGTGGTACCACTATGTTCTCTGGTTTTGCTGATCGCGTGGAAAAGGAAGTCAAAGGGCTTGCTCCCATCACCATGAGGGTCAGGTTGAGTGAGCCAGTTGATCAGCACAACAGTGCTTGGCATGGTGGATCCAAGTATGCGTCGCAGAGCGCCTTCCAGCAGGTATGCCTTCTCTGCATTTTTCTGTTGCTTTTTTGCATTTCTTGGTTCTCGGAGCTGACACACCTTGCGGTGACTCAGGTGTGGATTACCAAGACGGAGTATGATGAAGCTGGCGCATCCATTGTTCATACTAAGTGCTCCAAACTTCAGTATGGCCCTGCTATTGCATTCTAAGTTGTGCACTTCTGAAAAAATGTTAAAGAAACATGGTTATGTATGACTGCTGGCTATTTTTTAGGACTTTATGTTTCTTTTACACAGTTCTGTAAGCAGGAACACGGAAATTGGAGTAAGAAGTCTACAATGATAGTCAGTAATTTGTTAGAACATTCTTGTGGGATGTGCCCACATTTGTCAAGGTTAACCAAGGCATTGCATCTGCTACCCTCCTGACATTCCAATGGGGTAGCTAGCTCCCAAGCCAATGTGGTTCGTTTTCCTTTCCTCTCCACCATGTCAGCAGCACTCCCCATCTTCCTCAACCCTGACCCCAATTACATACTGCTGAGGTGACTCAAAAATGGCCCCTGTAACAGCCACACCATCCTAGTTCATAAGCTAATGTGGCCCACTTCCCTGGCGTCTCCGCCGTAGCAGCAGCACAGCCCCCCTTCCTCGCCCCCATCATCTTGCAGCGTATATCGCCAACTGCCTCTCCTCCACATTAAAGCCAGTCACACTCATGGCAGAGCCACACTGATGGCTCACTGATTCAGGCCAAGGTGGCCCGCTTCCCTTTCCTCTCCGCCATCGCAGCAGCACTGCTCCCCTTCCGCGCCCCCATCATCTCATCGTAGATATCCGACAGCCGCTGCCTCTCTGCTGCTGACACGGACGGCCGCACGCTGCCCACCGCCTGCTGCAGATGCACCCACCCCAGTACTGGCCTCCCTGCCTCCACTCCCTCCGCTTTCTTCCCCGTTCTGCCCTTCCTCGCCGATCCTGTCTTCGCTCTCCGGTGCTTCTTCTGGTCCTCGGAACCTCTACCCTCCACTGCCTGCCTCCCTGCTCCCCCTTCCACCTCTGTCTTATCTTCCCCTCCATCTCCACTTCTCTTCCCCTCCCCAGCTGCCTCCTCCTCTCCTCCTCCCTTCTCACTCTCCCCTCCTCCCCTCTTCTCAACCTCCTCTCCTCCCCCTTTCCCACTCTCCCTTCCTCCCCCCCGCTCACTCTCATCCAGCACAGCATGCACCGCCGCCAGCTGTGCATCTGCCAGCAAGGCCTGCAGATCTGCGCCGCTGAACCCCTCCGTGCGTCGCGCCAGCTCAGCAAGGTCCACGTCAGCACTCAGAGGAAGCGTCCTGGAAAGCGCGCGGAGAATCGCCAGCCGGTCCTCCTCCCCGGGAAAATCGCAGAGCACGAGCCGATCCAACCGTCCAGGACGCAGCAGAGCCGGATCGATCAGATCTGGACGGCTCGTAGCGGCCACCACAAAAACCCCTTCTAACCCCTCCACACCATCTAGCTCCGTTAATAGCTGATTCACTACTCTGTCAGTCACCCCCGTGCTATCATGCCCTCTTCGCGGCGCAATCGCGTCAAACTCGTCGAAAAACAGAATGCACGGAGCGGCGCGGGAGGCTCGGGAGAACACGTCCCGAACCGCCTGCTCCGAAGCTCCGATGTACTTATTCAGCAGCTCCGGGCCTTTCACCGAGACACACCGAATCCCACACGCAGCAGCAGCAGCGCCGACAATGTGCGTTTTCCCACACCCGGGAGGGCCGAAAAGGAGCACGCCAGTGCGAAGGCGGAGAGGAGCTGAGGCAAAGATATGGGAGTGCTGGGCTGGGAGCTCTAAGACTTCTCGCAGGGCTGTTTGGGCGTCGGCCATTCCTCCCACGTCGTCCCAGCCTAGCTGGGGGGAGGCGGAAGAGGATGAAGAGGAGGAGGGGTCGGAGGAGGCGGAGAGCTTGGCGACGCCGCGCACGGCTGCTGGGACGAAGCCCTGGAGGGCGGAGGAGAAGTCTGGCTCGGAGAGAAGGAGCGCGTGTTGCTGCTGGTGTACTTGCTGTATTGACTGCTCTTGCACCTCCTGCTGCATCTTCTCCCTGTGTTGCCCCTGCTGTATCGACTGCTCTTGTTGCTCCTGCTGCTCCTGCTCCACCTGCTCCTGTGGCGGCCGCTGCTCTCCTCTGCCCGTTCCAGGCACCATCATGGCCACTCTGCCTCTGCTAACTCCTCCCCCTTTCTTCTCTCCTCCCCCTCCGCCCTCACTCTCACCTTCCCCAAACCCATCCCCACCCCCACCCGCACCCCCACCATTTCCCCTTCTCCCTGATTCGAACATCACATGCCCTCGCCTCGCGTGAGCCGCACGATCGACCAGCACCTCAAGATCCGACGCGTCACAGCCCTGACACCTGGCGGCCACCGATTGGAGCAGAGCATCCCCTCCCTGCCACCCAATCCCCCTCTCCAGAAGGATCCGTCTGAGCAGTGCTGCCCTCTCGCCCTCCCCCATGGCGGGTAGCTCCACAGGGGTGTCAAAGCGGCATGCAGCACGGAGAGATGGCGCTATGGCGGATGGCGAGGGGGCTGTTGCTAGGAAGGCTATAGGGGACTGGTGGGCCTGGGAGAGAAGTAAGGGGAGAAAAGGAGGGAAGAGGACGGACAGGGAGGGGGGCGACAGAGGTGAGGTGAGGTGAAGTGCGGTGAAGTGAGGTGAAGTGAGGAGAAGAGAGGATATGTAAGGAAAAGTGAGGTGAAGGGAGGTGAAGGGAGGTGAAGTGGGTTGAGGACGGCGGCGAGAGGGGACAGAGATGTGAGAGTGAAAGGCATGGCTGCTGATCTTGCATTCGTGTATATTCCCTATCAAATGCGCACCTTACACATGCCATGTCACCATGCTGCTCACCTGGCATTCATCCATCAGGTCAGCAATAAACTCCACTAATCCCGCGCCACCACCTGTCCCTTCCTCCGGCCCCCCACTCGCCCCCGGAACCAGCACATCCAGATCGTCCAACACGACGACAGCTGGCGCCCTCTCATTGGCCCGCGCCACCGCCCTCCCCAGCACCCGCCGAACCTCCTTCGCAGGCTCGGACCCGAGCCTGGAGCAGCTGACAAACTCTGTGTGCGCGAGGCAGGTCCGGTCGTTCCGAACCTGCCAGGCGAGGGCCGAAGCTAGGGAGGTTTTGCCGCTGGCAGGGGGGCCATGGAGGAGAATGGAGCCTGGGGAAGGGAGGCGGAGGGAGCGACGGGTGAGGCGGAAGGGGAGGGAGAGAGAGGCGAGGAGGCGGGAGAGGGCAGTGGAGGCTGGTTGGTGAAGCCAGGAAAGAGTGAAGGAGAAGGGGTGATCAAGGGGTGGTGTAATGGCTTTCAATGGTACTGCTGATGCTGATGATGACGTTGTTACTGATGTCAGTGCTGGTGCGCTTAACGGTGGTGCTGAGGGTGCGGGCAGGGGCAGTAGAGCAGAAATCACAGGAAATACATTATCAGAGGAGTGACCCGGAGAGATGACTGAGTTATGATGAGGCGATGCTGCTGACTGGGCCTGCACCGGGCTATAAACGAGTCCGGGGCTGCTTGTAAAGGGGACAGCCCACTCCATGGGAGCTCCCAGTGCGACAGTGCTGCGCTCCGATTGGACGGCAGTCAGCAGCGCCAGGCTGTCGACCGCCTCGCTGGCAGCCGCCCGGACGGCAGGAAGCGTCTTGGAAGCTTCAGAAGAAGGTCCATCTGCAGATGTATGTGAAGATTCCAGTGTGGACCCATGGGATATAGAGCCTGAGACTGGTGCCGCACTCCCATATCCACCCATTCCACCCATTCCTCCCATTCCTCCCATTCCTCCCATTCCTCCCATGCTGCTCCCAGGCCCCATCCCTCCTCCCATGCTGCTCCCAGGCCCCATCCCTCCTGCCATGCTGCTGCCAGGCCCCATCCCTCCTGCCATGCTGCTCCCAGGCCCCATCCCTCCTGCCATGCTGCTGCCAAGGCCCATCCCTCCTGCCATGCTGCTGCCAAGGCCCATCCCTCCTGCCATGCTGCTGCCAAGGCCCATCCCTCCTGCCATGCTGCTGCCAAGGCCCATCCCTCCTGCCATGCTGCTCCCAGGCCCCATCCCTCCTGCCATGCTGCTGCCAAGGCCCATCCCTCCTGCCATGCTGCTGCCAAGGCCCATCCCTCCTGCCATGCTGCTGCCAAGGCCCATCCCTCCTGCCATGCTGCTGCCAAGGCCCATCCCTCCTGCCATGCCGCCAGGCCCCATGGTTCCACCCCCACCCATCATCCCCCGCCCTCCCGCACCTCCCAGCCCCATGCTTCCTCCCAACACTGCCCCTGCCAAAGCAGTCAAGGCCCCCATCTGCTGCTGCTGTCGGTGTGTGTCGTATGACGAGTTACCTAAACCAGTACCAGTATTGGAAGCAGTTGCGCTAGCAGCAGCAGCAGCAGCAGCAGCAGCAGAGGAGCGAGTGCGTGCTCCAGGTGGTGAGCCAAAAGTGAGAAGAAAGAGAGCGTCCCTTGCTGCTCCTGCTGCTCCTGCTGCTGCTCCTGCTGCTCCTGCTGCTGCTCCTGCTGCTGCTCCTGCTGCTCCTGCTGCTGCTCCTGCTGCTCCTGCTGCTGCTCCTGCTGCTCCTGCTGCTCCTGCTGCTGCTGCTCCTGCTGCTGCTCCTGCTGCTGCTCCTGCTGCTCCTGCTGCTGCTCCTGCTGCTGCTCCTGCTGCTGCTCCTGCTGCTGCTCTTGCTGCTCTTGCTGGTAATGGTGCCGTCGCTGCTGTTTCTGGCGCCTCACAATCCACTCTACCTTCCACCCTCTCACCCTCCCTCTCACCTCCCTCTGCAGCAGACCCATCCCCATCCACTCCGCCCCAATTGACTCCATCCCACCACACCAGTCTCAGCACTGCACCATCTACCAGAGGCACTCCCATCTCTCCCCTTGCTTGCCCCACTCCCCACTTTGCTTGACCCAACCCTCCTTGCAGCAACACACACGCCAGCGCCCTCACCCCTGGATCCTTCTTTTCTTGAGACGCCTCAGAACGCCCTCGTGACTCCGTCCCCTCCTCCGCCTCTCGCTCCCTTCTCTCTCGCTCCCCCATTCCAGTGCCCGTCTCTCTCTCTCCAGTCTGTCCCACCTCTCTTCCCTTCCACCCAGCTACTCTCTTCCAATGCCTTTCTGCTGCTTCAACAGCAGCACCCACTCCAACCGCTCCTAACCGCGCCTGCTGCTGCCGATCCAGCTGCTGAATCTGCTGCTGCTCGTTCCCTGGATAAAAATCACCAATAACACTCCCTCCCCCTCCCGCTCCCCCTCCTGCGCCTGCTCCCCGGGATCCTCCCCTTGACCCCGCACCCCCCACTGACGCAGCACCAGAGAGCACCAGAGGGGTGAGGAAGAGAGAGGGGGGAGGGGGGATGAGGAGGCAGGAGGAGACAGTGGAGGGAGGAGATGTGTGAGAGGGTTCCCTCACACTCCCTTTCCCTGCACTCCCTCTGCTTCTTCCCCCACTCACTCCCTCCCCTCCACCGTTCCGGGTCTCCACTCCACCACCCCCAACCGCATTCCACCCATCATCACCAGCCCCAACCGCGTTCCACCCCTCTCCACCACCCCAAGCGCCTACAGTCCCTTTGAGGAGCACCTTTGAGAACCAGTCTACTGCCAGGCACAGGGAAAGGGCCGGAGGTATCATCAAATGGCCTGCTGCCACGTGGCAGGAGGGCAGCACCCGCACAGGGACGGAGGTGCGCGAGGAGAAGCGCTGTGATTGGCTGGAGCGGCTGGAAGCTGAGCCCTGATTGGTGGGTTTTGGGCGGCGGGCTGATGCTGGCACGTGGAGAAGGAGGAGGAGAGGGGGACGTGCTGTTGTGCTGTGAACACTCACGCTCCCGCTCACACTTTCACCCGCACTCCCATCTTTGCTCTCACTCTCGTGACTGCCCTCCTGTGCTGCATGCGAGGGCTTTACAGAACAAGGCACGTGCTGCAGCTGTGTCCCTCCCCCTCCCACTCGCTTCCAGTCAGCCTCGCTCACAAACACACACCCTGCTGGCTCCACCACCACCAACCCATCTCCACTCCCTCCCCCTCCTCCTCTGCTGCTATCTGTTGCTGCGCCCCCCTTGTTGCTGCTGCTACACAAGCCACGTGTATCACAAAGTGTCAGATCGTCACTAGAGCTGTCGTGTGATTGGCCTGAAACGACGGACCAATCAAAGGGCTGTACACGCAACCACACTCGCACCTTCCTCTCCCTTCCACCTCTTCCCTTCCCATCTTTCCCCTTCTTTCCCTTCTCCTCTCCCCCTCCCCCTCCCGCTCCCCCTGCCCCACCTATCAGTGTCTCTCCTGCGCCTTCCCCCTCCCCCTCCGCGCCCTCCACCGCGCTCCCCCTAGTGCGGGGGGCAACAATGACCTCGGATCCGGGCACAAGGCGCACCAAGGGGGAGGGGGACGCAGAGAGGGCGCACAGGCGCAAGGGCGCTTGCCCCTGCGCCCATATGGGGAAGGACTGCCCTGCTGCAACCGCGCCCACCTGAGCGCAGCAGGGGAAAAAGTTAAGGAGGGGGGGAAGCACGAATGGGGGGAAATTATGGGGGGGATCTGGGGGAGTCTTGTGCGTCCATTGGGGAAAAGAACTGCGCACCTGCGCCCCTGCCCCCAGCTGGATCAAGCGGAAATAGTCTCCCTTGAAACCCACCTTCCCCCGAACCTACCTGCTGCAGAATGGGGCCTCAAACCTCACTTCCTCCAAATCCCCCCTCCCTCAAATCTCACTTCCTCCAAATCCCCCCTCCCTCAAATCTCACTTCCTCAAATCCCACTGTCCCCGCAACCCACCTCCCCGGAACCCACCTGCTGCAGAATGGTCTCCTCCAAAAGCGCCGGATTCAGCTCCAGCACCTCCCAGTCGTCTGACGTGGCAGGTGCCACGTGGACAGCCTCCGCGGGCGGAATGCTCCCCCACAGGCGCACCCGTACGCGCACCCCCTCCCCCTCCGCCAGCCCCAGACACTCTCCCAACTCCCGCGGAACCTCCAGCGCCGAACCTGCTGCCGCGGCTCCGCCCCAAGCCAAGAAGAGCGGCTTGGCCGAGGCTCGGGATGAAGAGGCTCGGGAAGAGGCTTGGGAAGAGGCGTGGGAAGATGCGTGAGACGACGGTTGGGAGGAGGGAGGAGGGGAGGTTCGGCGAAGGTCGAGGAGGAGAGGGGCGGGAGGGGGTTCGTCGGAGGAGGAGGAGAGAGTGAGGGAGTGGAGGAAGTGGAGGGGGAGGCGCACCCAGCAGGAGCGGTCGGGGATGAGAGAGACTGTGAGATCCATTATTTCGAATTTTAGCGATGTAGCTGTAATAGCAGTGTAGAACCAATAGCGGCGAGAAATGACTTGAATGATACTAACGATCTATCGGTGGGAGGGACGCTAAGACACGCACGGCTGCGGCTAAGACCGCGAGCCTTCCAGGTTCTTGCGAGGGATCCCGAAAACAACGGAAGACTTGGTTGAAGGAAGTCTCAACAAGCAGACACGGCTGTCTGAAGCTAGGGACTGCTTGCCGCGACGCGCGACGCGCACTTCTTTCCGAGGTGCGACGTGCACGCGCTGTTAGCGCGGAGAGTTACCAGGAGTACACCCAAAACCGTGCGAGGTAAATGCGATCACCTGCATCCGCAACCATCACTGCTAGTGTGGAAATAGGGAGTTCATGAGGACCCATTCCCTGCTTGCCATGGCATCGCGCTCTGAACAAATGTCTGGCCCAACCAACCTCGAGATGTACGGACATGAGATTTGCGATTATGCTTTCCTCAGTAACACTGTATTTTCCTCAAGACATCATTCCCTTATATCGGAATGTATTGTAGCGGAATCCATGAACCTATTTGAGCTTCCAGCTCCAGACACAGCAAGCAAGCAGCAGAAACGAATCGCGATCGGAATCCTCAACGGTCCCCTCTGCCCGCACCACAGCAGCACCCACCTAGCGCATCACTTTCACATAGTGGCATTTGACTGCGTCGACTTAGCTAGCAGAACTTCCCTCTATACGGTTGATCACTAGATTCTCAATCATCCTTGCCAGAAACACGCTCAGATTGCCTTCTTAATTCTACGAAAACCAACAGTCGCCATTCGTCGGCTTGAAACTGCAGAATCGTCTTACATATCGCTCAACCACACGCCACGGATACTTCTGCGAATAGAAATTCCGCTGCGACTCGCGTTGTCGCACAGGGCGGAGCGATGACGCTGAAGGCAACCATTGCGGTGTGGGCCCGTCGCGTGTGCGACCCGCGCGACACCAAGGCGGCGTGGGTCGTCGCACGGCTGCTTCTGATCGCAGAGGCGGTGCTTTGCTCCGCGATCATCGCCAAAGTCCCCTGTGCGTCTCGCCATTGCCACTCGCCCGCCATTGTCGCTCCGCCGCCGTCAGTGTCGTCTTCCGAACAACGGTTCTTCCATCCATCCGGCTTGCGGGACCCATCCCTCTTCTTCCATCCATCCCGCTTGCGTCACCCATCTCATTTGTTCCACCCACCAGACACCATGATAGACTGGGATGCGTACATGGCGCAAGCCACGGGCTTCCAGCACGGCGAGCGCGATTACGCCAAGCTGGAGGGCGACACGGGAAGGCCCCGTTTGATGTTTGAAGCGCCTAAGGAATACGCTTCTTCCATCCACCCCCCCTGCTTGCCCCACCTTCCAGACACCAAGATAGACTGGGACGCATACATGGCGCAGGTCACGGGCTTCCAGCACGGGGAGCGCGACTACACCAAGCTGGAGGGCGACACGGGCCCCCTCGTCTACCCTGCCGGGTTCCTCCTCTCCTTCTCCGCCCTCAAATGGATCACGGGGGGGGTTGTTGCCAACGCTCAGGTAATTTCCTGAAAGCTCGCGTCGGTCCCTGGAAGCTGGAGGAAGACACGGGCCCCCTCGTCTACCCTGCAGGGTTCCTCCTCTCCTTCTCCGCCCTCAAATGGATCACCGGGGGAATCGTTGCAAACGCTCAGGTGGGTTCTTAGAAACTCAGGGGCACAAGGGTGGGGGATCACTCTGGGGCGCTTGGGAAAGACACAGGCCCTCTCGACTACCCTGCTGGCTCCCACCTCCCTTCCTCTACCCTCATATAGATCACAGGAGGGGTTGTTGCAAACGATCAGGTGGGTTCCTGGCTGGCAAGGCCAGAAAGATTCCAGGAAGCTCCAGGAAGACGCCCTCTTGCCAGGAACCTATCTGGCAAGGCCCTCTTTGTCTACCCTGCCAAGTTCCTCCTCTCCTTCTCTGCTCTCAAATGGATCACGGGGGAAATCGTGCCAAACGCTCAGGTAGGTTCCTGGAAGGTGAGGAAGGTTCGTGGAAGCTCATTTAGGTCCCTGAAAGTGCAGGCAGGCTCCAGGAAGCTCAGGTAGGCTCCTGGAACTGCACATGGGTTTAGGCTCCCGTCTCTTCCTATGTTTCCTCAGCCTTTCTCACAGTCTCCACTTTTTCTTCTCCATCTCTCCTGCCTAACCCTCCTATGTCTCCTCAGCCCTCTCGTAGTCTCCATTTTCTGATTTTGTTTTGTTTTCTACCACAACCCCTGCCTCTCTCTCTCCTCCGTCTCTCCTTGCTCTCTTCTCGCTCCGTCCTCGCCTCCATCGCAGGTGGCCTTCCTCGTCCTCTATCTCATCAACCTCCTCATGGTCTTCGCCATCTACATCCGCACACAGGCGGTAAGAACCAATTCAGAGAATGTGGTGACAAGGTGACTCTATTCTATAGTGGACCCAACGGGCACCTCGTCTTGTTCTCTATCTCATCAACCTCCTCATGGTCTTCGCCATCTACATTCGCACACAGGCGGTAAGAAGCAGCGATGCACATGTTGTGCTGTGTCGACGTGACTCTATAGTTGACTCACATGGCATGCCACATGGCATGCTACATCTACTCTATAGTTGACTTGACTCACATGGCACGCCTCTTCGTGCTGCTGCAGGATTTTTTTGAGAGTTCTAAAAAAAACCCTACAGCACATGGCATGCCTCTTCGTGTCCTGTCCTCTGTTGTCATTAATATGTTTTATGGTGTTCGCAGCCAGAGGTTGCGTATAAGTTATCATTGAGAACAATGACTTTTGAGACGTCTCAAAAGTGTTCGCAGCCAGAGGTTGCGAGGAGTAATCATTGAGAACAAGGCGGTCACTGGTGGGTGCTTTTGCTGGTTCCACGGCATGTGCTGGTCTGCTGCACCCATCTTCATGTTTTCTTCTCCTCCCTGCCCCCACCAACCCACATCTTCCCTGGCCCCCCTCGTCAGGTGCCCCCCTGGGCGCTCGTGCTGCTGTGTCTCTCCAAGCGTCTGCCCGTCATCTTCCTGCCCGACTCTCCGCTTTGATACCCTCATTCTGCACACTTCATCCATTCGTCCCCCTCCACCAGGTGCCCCCCTGGGCGCTCGTGCTGCTGTGTCTCTCCAAGCGTCTGCTCTTCATCTTCCCGCTGCACCTCTCGCCCCTGATTCCCTCATTCCCCACACCTGCCCAATCTGTCATCTCTTTTCTATATCAGGTGCCCCCCTGGGCGCTCGTGCTGCTGTGTCTCTCCAAGCGTCTGCTCTTCATCTTCCCGCTGCACCTCTCGCCCCTGATTCCCTCATTCCCCACACCTGCCCAATCTGTCATCTCTTTTCTATATCAGGTGCCCCCCTGGGCGCTCGTGCTGCTGTGTCTCTCCAATCGTCTGCTCTTCATCTTCCCGCTGCACCTCTCGCCCCTGATTCCCTCATTCCCCACACCTGCCCAATCTGTCATCTCTTTTCTATATCAGGTGCCCCCCTGGGTGCTCGTGCTGCTGTGTCTCTCCAAGCGTCTACACTCCATCTTCCTGCTTCGCCTCTTCAATGACTGCCTCGCCATGGCATTCCTGCACGCCTCGCTCCTCAGACTGCAATCGTCTAGATGGATCCCGGCAGTCCTCCTATTCAGGTCAGCAGACGTTGCCTTGTGTAGGCTCATCAATAACTGCCTCGCCATGGCATTCCTGCATGCCTCGCTCCTCAGACTCCAATCCTCTAGATGGATCCCCGCAGTGCTCCTCTTCAGGTCAGTAGAAATCATCTATCTTTGGATCGTCAAAAGTGAATTCTGTTTCTTCAACCACTATCGCCATGGCCTTCCTTCACGCCTCGCTCCTCAGACTGCAGTCATCCAGAACCCAGCACTGCTTCTATTCAGGTCAGTAAGAACCATCTAGACTTGTCACATTAATGACTGCAGCTAGACTTTTCAACGACTGCCTCACCATGGCCTTCCTCCACGAATCACGCCTCCACGAATCACGCCTCCCTGAATCACGCCTCCCTGAATCACGCCTCCCTGAATCACGCCTCCCTGAATCACGCCTCCCTGCTCCAACTGCAGTCGTCCAGATGGATCCCGGCAGTGCTCATCTTTCAGGTCACTAAAAACCATCTGGACCTCTCACTGTACAGACTGCAAGCAAATCTCTAGGCCAGGCTCTTGGTTGACTGCCTCGCCATGGCCTTCCTTCACGCCTCCCCCCTCAGACTGCAGTCATCCCGATGGATCTTGGCACTGCTCCTCTTCAGGTCAATAGTGAATATCTAGGCCAGACTCTTGGTTCTCTCATGCGTGCATGCCTGTGTGTGAGTGTGCGGGCGGGCATGCGTGCGAGCTCAGTCAAATTGAACGTGCTTCAAACGGCTATTCCTCCTCTGCTTCTTCTTTTCCTTTGTAAACCTCCCTCCCTCTCTCCCTCCCTTCCTCCAAACGGCTACGTCCGTCCACATGCATGTATTCGTCCCTCGACACGACTGTCCATGTGCATGTGTGCAGTGCAGGCGTGTCAGTCAATATAAACGTGATCCTCTTTTCTCTGTTTCTCTTTCCCCTTTCAATCCTCACTCCATCCCCATTCCCTCCCTTCCTCCCTCCATGCGCATGTGTGCAGTGCAGGCGTGTCAGTCAAGATCAACGTGATCCTCTTCCCACTCTACTTCTTCTCTCCACATTCAATCCTCCCTCACTCCCTCTCTCCCTCCCTCCATCCCTCCACACGCTTACGTTCATGTGCATGTGTGCAGTGCAGGCGTTTCAGTCAAGATGAACGTCCTGCTCTTCCTCCCTCCTCTGCTTCTCATCATGGCAAAGGTTTCCCTCTCTCTCTCACTCGCACCCCTCTCCATCTCACTCCCATCCCACTCCATCCTGCCGCCTTTCTCAACCCATGAAC
Organism: Closterium sp. Naga37s-1; assembly: GCA_947471745.1. NCBI lineage: Eukaryota > Viridiplantae > Streptophyta > Zygnematophyceae > Desmidiales > Closteriaceae > Closterium > Closterium sp. Naga37s-1. Next base: position 1,343,891 of record CANJKZ010000971.1, read on the forward strand.
GATTATCTTTGTCATGCCCCTCTACCTCTCATATAATTTTGGGCTATGCTTGGACCTCGGCTATGGTTCCTTCCATTTCCAATGTCTTTCTATCCCAAAAACCCTACTTCCTACCCTGCTCACTTTTCTTCCATGTCTCCTGCCATTTTGCATCCCCAATCTACTCCTCTCCTCGTATCTCCTCCTTTTCAATCCACCTTTCCCCGATTCTCCTTTTCTCTTGTCATAACAACAGCCCCTTCGCACGCTCTCCCTTCTGTCGCTTCAATCCTGCCCTCATTTTCGTTCTCCTCTCACGTCCAACCACACGTTCTCCTCTCACGTCCAACCACACGTTCTCCTCTCACGTCCAACCACACGTTCTCCTCTCACGTCCAACCACACACACCAGACCCTTCCCCTGCTTCAAATAATGGCTCTCCTTGGTGCAGCAGTCGCCTTTCAGGTACGCTCTTCTCTCCTCCACGTTCTTTCACGTACACAGGCTGCTATCTCAAATTGACCTCAAAACCTCACCCAGGGCTCGTCCTCTGGGTTTTGATGTCAGCTTGAACAGTTTGGTGTTGAGACGTCTCATAACTTGTCCCTCTCATCTCTGTAATGTCTAGGGTTCTTCTTCCTCGGGGCTTTGAGGTTAGCGTTGAGGGGTAAGGGGTTTAGCTTTAGGAGTTCAGTGTTTGACATTGTCCGGCAAAAATGAAAGAAAGAAATTTTCAAGAATGCATTGCTCGAACTCGCTATGTCAGTTTCCAGCCATCTCTTTTTGGTCCTGAAAAATCGTTCCAGCTATTTCTCTTAAATTTCAACACAAACAAATCAGTTGGCTGAAAAATCGTTCCAGCTATTTCTCTTAACTGCAAATGATTTCTTTGTGCTGTTCCATCTCCATCGCACCATGCATGCCCATTCACTTGCCACGTGGCAGCTCCTGGTTGGCTGGCCGTTCATCAGCACCTTCCCTCAGGCCTACTTTGGCCGGGCATTCGACCTTGGACGAGTCTTCATCCACTTCTGGTGATGCCCTGGTCTGAGGTTCTAAGTGATACTTGTGTTTGGAGAGTGATCGGAATAACAGCCGTATCGTGCTTCTGCTATCCCTTCTTTCCTCTACTTTTCACCTTGGACGAGTCGTTGTCCACTCGCTTCACGCTTTCACATCGGATCTGTCAAATTTAACTTCGACCCTCACTCAACTTGTGTCTAAACCCTTCATTCAATCCCTCGCGCTTGCCCTCTCCTGCCCACTCCCCTCTCTCCGTTCAGGTCTATCAACTTCAAGTTCGTCCCCGGGTCAATCATTGTGTCGAAGCCCTTTGCTCAACCCCTCTTGCTTGCCCTACTCCTTCATCTCCGTCCTTTCTGTTGCCCTCTCTTCCCTCCTCTTCTCATCAGGTCTGTCAACTTTAAGTTTGTCCCCAAGTCAACATTTGTGTCCAAGCCTTTTGCTCTTTCTCTCTTGGGGCTGCACCTGCTGCTGCTGCTGCTCTTCTGCCACTTCTGCTGGTGCAAGTGAGTGGTGTTCGAGTGCGTTTCTCTCAAGTAACTTTTGCAATGCATGTGGAAACAGAACAGAATGCATGTTTCTCTCACCTGTTGCTGCTCTTCTGCCACTTCTGCTGGTGCAGGTGAGTCTTATTTCAATGTTTTTTGTACAAGTGGGTGAGTTTGTCCAGTGCATTTAGCATGGGGGGGACCTGCTACTGCACCTGCTGCTGCTGCTGCTGCTGCTGCTGCTGCTGCTGCTCTTCTGCCATTACTGCTAGTGCAAGTGAGTTGAGTTCGAGTGAGGTTTGTACAAGTTAGTCTAGAATGAGTAGTTTTGTAATCGTGACTTTGTCCAATGGGTTTGGAGCATAGTGCAGCTGCTGTTCGTCTGTCACTACCGCCTGGTGCAAGTAGGCTCAGTTAAGGAGGACTTAGTGCGACTTGGTAAAGAGCATTCTGATCTTACTGATTTTTCTGCTTCTTCTGCCGTTGATCCTGTTGCTGCTGGTAAAATGCCACACTGATGCGGCCCTTCCATCCCTCTTACATCATAACCCCTCATCTCCCTCTCCATCCCTTTCCATCCATTCCCACTCATCTCCCGCTCCCTCCCGCCAGGTACAAGGGCAGCGTGTTTAAAGTCGCCATGTGCGCTGCTCTGTCCTTTACAGTTACCACGTATCTCATTTCCTTTACTCATGAGATATCCCGAGAGCCATCTACCATGTATACTCTTATCCCTTTGCCCCATCCCCCCTCATCTCCCACTCTCTCTCCCACCAGGTATGAGGGTGGCATGTTTCGAGTGGCCATCGCTGCTCTGCTCTCCCCTTTCAAACGACTGCAGACCCGCCCGTTGCATCCTGACCGTACGTTATCATCCCATCATGACCGCTCATCATCATGGCTTGGTGTTGTCACATCACGATGGCATCCGTATCCTGTTTTGGTGCCCCTTCCTCTAGACCAATGCACTCACCTCACACTGATATCAACCCCAAAACCTTGTTGTAGAACCCAGCGTATAGTGATTATGGTGAAGTTAATACCCAATCTCTTAAAAGCTCTCCGACTTCTGCAATCAAATTGGTTTCTCCTTTTCTACTGAGTCGATAAGAAACCCTAAGCCCCGAGAGGGTCCATAACCCTTAAAGCCCCGGGTGGGTTTCATTGCTGATCATTGTTGCACTGGCATTTCTATCAATGCATCCTTCATCTATTCAAACCTGAACTTCCTCCACTGTGCTGCAGACACCACCTACCTACCTGATGTTCATTGGTAGTTTCATTGTTGCACTGCCATCTCGCTCGATGCATCCTCATTCATCTATTAAAGCCCAAGCCTGGTCCCCGTCCTGCTGCAGACATCACATACCTGATGCTCGTTGGTAACTTCATTGGAATCTTCTGTGCTCGCAGCCTGCACTACCAGTTCTACTCCTGGTCAGTACCAAACCTCGTTTCTCTACTTATCGAATGATCGAATCCCCTCTTTTTCCCCAACTACCGAATGCCCTCTTTTTCCCATTCTCCCTACCACCGCTACCTCTTCCACCTACTGTGCTCCTCCCCCGCCTCTCACATTTTGAACCTCCTCCTCTTCAGTCAATCCTTCTTGGCTTCTCTGATTGGTCGCAATGCGTCTCTTACCCCCCTGCATTTGAGTTCTCCTCCCCTCCCTTACCCCCCTGCATTTGAGTTCTCCTCCCCTCCCTTACCCCCCTGCATTTGAGTTCTCCTCCCCTCCCTTACCCCCCTGCATTTGAGTTCTCCTCCCCTCCCTTACCCCCCTGCATTTGAGTTCTCCTCCCCTCCCTTACCCCCCTGCATTTGAGTTCTCCTCCCCTCCCTTACCCCCCTGCATTTGAGTTCTCCTCCCCTCCCTTACCCCCCTGCATTTGAGTTCTCCTCCCCTCCCTTACCCCCCTGCATTTGAGTTCTCCTCCCCTCCCTTACCCCCCTGCATTTGAGTTCTCCTCCCCTCCCTTACCCCCCTGCATTTGAGTTCTCCTCCCCTCCCTTACCCCCCTGCATTTGAGTTCTCCTCCCCTCCCTTACCCCCCTGCATTTGAGTTCTCCTCCCCTCCCTTCCCCCTCTGCATTTGAGTTCTCCTCCCCTCCCTTCCCCCTCTGCATTTGAGTTCTCCTCCCCTCCCTTCCCCCCCTGCATTTGAGTTCTCCTCCCCTCCCTTACCCCCCTGCATTTGAGTTCTCCTCCCCTCCCTTACCCCCCTGCATTTGAGTTCTTCTCCCCTCCCTTACCCCCCTGCATTTGAGTTCTCCTCCCCTCCCTTACCCCCCTGCATTTGAGTTCTCCTCCCCTCCCTTCCCCCTCTGCATTTGAGTTCTCCTCCCCTCCCTTCCCCCTCTGCATTTGAGTTCTCCTCCCCTCCCTTCCCCCCCTGCATTTGAGTTCTCCTCCCCTCCCTTACCCCCCTGCATTTGAGTTCTCCTCCCCTCCCTTACCCCCCTGCATTTGAGTTCTCCTCCCCTCCCTTACCCCCCTGCATTTGAGTTCTCCTCCCCTCCCTTACCCCCCTGCATTTGAGTTCTCCTCCCCTCCCTTCCCCCCCTGCATTTGAGTTCTCCTCCCCTCCCTTCCCCCTCTGCATTTGAGTTCTCCTCCCCTCCCTTCCCCCCCTGCATTTGAGTTCTCCTCCCCTCCCTTACCCCCCTGCATTTGAGTTCTCCTCCCCTCCCTTACCCCCCTGCATTTGAGTTCTCCTCCCCTCCCTTACCCCCCTGCATTTGAGTTCTCCTCCCCTCCCTTACCCCCCTGCATTTGAGTTCTCCTCCCCTCCCTTACCCCCCTGCATTTGAGTTCTCCTCCCCTCCCTTACCCCCCTGCATTTGAGTTCTCCTCCCCTCCCTTACCCCCCTGCATTTGAGTTCTCCTCCCCTCCCTTCCCCCTCTGCATTTGAGTTCTCCTCCCCTCCCTTCCCCCCCTGCATTTGAGTTCTCCTCCCCTCCCTTACCCCCCTGCATTTGAGTTCTCCTCCCCTCCCTTACCCCCCTGCATTTGAGTTCTCCTCCCCTCCCTTACCCCCCTGCATTTGAGTTCTCCTCCCCTCCCTTACCCCCCTGCATTTGAGTTCTCCTCCCCTCCCTTCCCCCCCTGCATTTGAGTTCTCCTCCCCTCCCTTCCCCCTCTGCATTTGAGTTCTCCTCCCCTCCCTTACCCCCCTGCATTTGAGTTCTCCTCCCCTCCCTTCCCCCCCTGCATTTGAGTTCTCCTCCCCTCCCTTCCCCCTCTGCATTTGAGTTCTCCTCCCCTCCCTTACCCCCCTGCATTTGAGTTCTCCTCCCCTCCCTTACCCCCCTGCATTTGAGTTCTCCTCCCCTCCCTTACCCCCCTGCATTTGAGTTCTCCTCCCCTCCCTTACCCCCCTGCATTTGAGTTCTCCTCCCCTCCCTTACCCCCCTGCATTTGAGTTCTCCTCCCCTCCCTTCCCCCTCTGCATTTGAGTTCTCCTCCCCTCCCTTACCCCCCTGCATTTGAGTTCTCCTCCCCTCCCTTACCCCCCTGCATTTGAGTTCTCCTCCCCTCCCTTACCCCCCTGCATTTGAGTTCTCCTCCCCTCCCTTACCCCCCTGCATTTGAGTTCTCCTCCCCTCCCTTACCCCCCTGCATTTGAGTTCTCCTCCCCTCCCTTACCCCCCTGCATTTGAGTTCTCCTCCCCTCCCTTACCCCCCTGCATTTGAGTTCTCCTCCCCTCCCTTACCCCCCTGCATTTGAGTTCTCCTCCCCTCCCTTACCCCCCTGCATTTGAGTTCTCCTCCCCTCCCTTACCCCCCTGCATTTGAGTTCTCCTCCCCTCCCTTACCCCCCTGCATTTGAGTTCTCCTCCCCTCCCTTACCCCCCTGCATTTGAGTTCTCCTCCCCTCCCTTACCCCCCTGCATTTGAGTTCTCCTCCCCTCCCTTACCCCCCTGCATTTGAGTTCTCCTCCCCTCCCTTACCCCCCTGCATTTGAGTTCTCCTCCCCTCCCTTCCCCCTCTGCATTTGAGTTCTCCTCCCCTCCCTTCCCCCTCTGCATTTGAGTTCTCCTCCCCTCCCTTCCCCCCTGCATTTGAGTTCTCCTCCCCTCCCTTACCCCCCTGCATTTGAGTTCTCCTCCCCTCCCTTACCCCCCTGCATTTGAGTTCTCCTCCCCTCCCTTACCCCCCTGCATTTGAGTTCTCCTCCCCTCCCTTACCCCCCTGCATTTGAGTTCTCCTCCCCTCCCTTCCCCCTCTGCATTTGAGTTCTCCTCCCCTCCCTTCCCCCTCTGCATTTGAGTTCTCCTCCCCTCCCTTCCCCCCCTGCATTTGAGTTCTCCTCCCCTCCCTTACCCCCCTGCATTTGAGTTCTCCTCCCCTCCCTTACCCCCCTGCATTTGAGTTCTCCTCCCCTCCCTTACCCCCCTGCATTTGAGTTCTCCTCCCCTCCCTTCCCCCCCTGCATTTGAGTTCTCCTCCCCTCCCTTCCCCCTCTGCATTTGAGTTCTCCTCCCCTCCCTTCCCCCCCTGCATTTGAGTTCTCCTCCCCTCCCTTACCCCCCTGCATTTGAGTTCTCCTCCCCTCCCTTACCCCCCTGCATTTGAGTTCTCCTCCCCTCCCTTACCCCCCTGCATTTGAGTTCTCCTCCCCTCCCTTACCCCCCTGCATTTGAGTTCTCCTCCCCTCCCTTACCCCCCTGCATTTGAGTTCTCCTCCCCTCCCTTACCCCCCTGCATTTGAGTTCTCCTCCCCTCCCTTACCCCCCTGCATTTGAGTTCTCCTCCCCTCCCTTCCCCCTCTGCATTTGAGTTCTCCTCCCCTCCCTTCCCCCCCTGCATTTGAGTTCTCCTCCCCTCCCTTACCCCCCTGCATTTGAGTTCTCCTCCCCTCCCTTACCCCCCTGCATTTGAGTTCTCCTCCCCTCCCTTACCCCCCTGCATTTGAGTTCTCCTCCCCTCCCTTCCCCCCCTGCATTTGAGTTCTCCTCCCCTCCCTTCCCCCTCTGCATTTGAGTTCTCCTCCCCTCCCTTACCCCCCTGCATTTGAGTTCTCCTCCCCTCCCTTCCCCCCCTGCATTTGAGTTCTCCTCCCCTCCCTTCCCCCTCTGCATTTGAGTTCTCCTCCCCTCCCTTACCCCCCTGCATTTGAGTTCTCCTCCCCTCCCTTACCCCCCTGCATTTGAGTTCTCCTCCCCTCCCTTACCCCCCTGCATTTGAGTTCTCCTCCCCTCCCTTACCCCCCTGCATTTGAGTTCTCCTCCCCTCCCTTCCCCCCCTGCATTTGAGTTCTCCTCCCCTCCCTTACCCCCCTGCATTTGAGTTCTCCTCCCCTCCCTTACCCCCCTGCATTTGAGTTCTCCTCCCCTCCCTTACCCCCCTGCATTTGAGTTCTCCTCCCCTCCCTTACCCCCCTGCATTTGAGTTCTCCTCCCCTCCCTTCCCCCTCTGCATTTGAGTTCTCCTCCCCTCCCTTCCCCCTCTGCATTTGAGTTCTCCTCCCCTCCCTTCCCCCCCTGCATTTGAGTTCTCCTCCCCTCCCTTACCCCCCTGCATTTGAGTTCTCCTCCCCTCCCTTACCCCCCTGCATTTGAGTTCTCCTCCCCTCCCTTACCCCCCTGCATTTGAGTTCTCCTCCCCTCCCTTACCCCCCTGCATTTGAGTTCTCCTCCCCTCCCTTCCCCCCCTGCATTTGAGTTCTCCTCCCCTCCCTTCCCCCTCTGCATTTGAGTTCTCCTCCCCTCCCTTCCCCCCCTGCATTTGAGTTCTCCTCCCCTCCCTTACCCCCCTGCATTTGAGTTCTCCTCCCCTCCCTTACCCCCCTGCATTTGAGTTCTCCTCCCCTCCCTTACCCCCCTGCATTTGAGTTCTCCTCCCCTCCCTTACCCCCCTGCATTTGAGTTCTCCTCCCCTCCCTTACCCCCCTGCATTTGAGTTCTCCTCCCCTCCCTTACCCCCCTGCATTTGAGTTCTCCTCCCCTCCCTTACCCCCCTGCATTTGAGTTCTCCTCCCCTCCCTTCCCCCTCTGCATTTGAGTTCTCCTCCCCTCCCTTCCCCCCCTGCATTTGAGTTCTCCTCCCCTCCCTTACCCCCCTGCATTTGAGTTCTCCTCCCCTCCCTTACCCCCCTGCATTTGAGTTCTCCTCCCCTCCCTTACCCCCCTGCATTTGAGTTCTCCTCCCCTCCCTTACCCCCCTGCATTTGAGTTCTTTTCCCCTCCCTTACCCCCCTGCATTTGAGTTCTCCTCCCCTCCCTTACCCCCCTGCATTTGAGTTCTCCTCCCCTCCCTTCCCCCGCTGCATTTGAGTTCTCCTCCCCTCCCTTCCCCCTCTGCATTTGAGTTCTCCTCCCCTCCCTTACCCCCCTGCATTTGAGTTCTCCTCCCCTCCCTTCCCCCCCTGCATTTGAGTTCTCCTCCCCTCCCTTCCCCCTCTGCATTTGAGTTCTCCTCCCCTCCCTTACCCCCCTGCATTTGAGTTCTCCTCCCCTCCCTTACCCCCCTGCATTTGAGTTCTCCTCCCCTCCCTTACCCCCCTGCATTTGAGTTCTCCTCCCCTCCCTTACCCCCCTGCATTTGAGTTCTCCTCCCCTCCCTTCCCCCCCTGCATTTGAGTTCTCCTCCCCTCCCTTACCCCCCTGCATTTGAGTTCTCCTCCCCTCCCTTACCCCCCTGCATTTGAGTTCTCCTCCCCTCCCTTACCCCCCTGCATTTGAGTTCTCCTCCCCTCCCTTACCCCCCTGCATTTGAGTTCTCCTCCCCTCCCTTCCCCCTCTGCATTTGAGTTCTCCTCCCCTCCCTTCCCCCCCTGCATTTGAGTTCTCCTCCCCTCCCTTACCCCCCTGCATTTGAGTTCTCCTCCCCTCCCTTACCCCCCTGCATTTGAGTTCTCCTCCCCTCCCTTACCCCCCTGCATTTGAGTTCTCCTCCCCTCCCTTACCCCCCTGCATTTGAGTTCTCCTCCCCTCCCTTCCCCCCCTGCATTTGAGTTCTCCTCCCCTCCCTTCCCCCTCTGCATTTGAGTTCTCCTCCCCTCCCTTCCCCCTCTGCATTTGAGTTCTCCTCCCCTCCCTTCCCCCCCTGCATTTGAGTTCTCCTCCCCTCCCTTTCCCCCCCCTTTCAGGTACTATTTCTCCATCCCCTACCTCCTATGGATCTCTCCTCTCCCCACACCACTTAGGTAAGTGCTGATGCCATGACACCATCACACAGGCAATATTCGACGACAGTGGCAATATTCGACGACAGCACTCAGATCCATATTTTTGTACGCTTTTTAAGGAGATTCATTCATTATCTTATCGCCCTGTGCTCAATTCGAGTACACTGTACACGTACACCAATGCCATTTGGAGTTCAGTTGTTCTCGCCATTCCCTCGACCTATCCTCTTCAAATATTCATGAAGTGCCAAGAAATAAATCTTGGTGTGCGCCCAACAATATTGATTTATTCCACCCGTCCACCCTGGACTCCTCCCTCTCCCTCCTCCTCATCCTCCTCTCCCTCCTCACTCCCTCCCACACCTTGTGTTCCCATCCCCCACCCCTCCCCCCTTCCAGACTGCTTCTCTGGCTGACCATCGAGCTCTGTTGGAACATCTACCCGTCCACACCAGCCTCCTCCCTCTCGCTCCTCCTCACGCACCTCTCCCTCCTCCTCGCCCTCTGGATGGCGCCCCCCCGCCTGCCCTTCGGAGCAGACGAGCAGTCCTGGCAGGGGCAGGGGGGAGCGGGGAAGGGGGAGGGCGGTGCAGTGGGGGAGATGGAAGGTATGGGGAAGGAGGAGCGGGAGGCCATGTGGCAGCAGTATGTGCAGCAGATGACACGAGAGGCTGAAGCTCAGGCTGCTGCCGCTGCTGCTGCTGGTGCTGGAGAGGGGTCAAAAGGAGCAGAGGGAGAGAAACGAAAGGCAGAGTAAAGTTGTTGGGTTCGACGGGGGGAAGGAGGAGCGGGAGGCCATGTGGCAGCAGTATGTGGAGCAGATGACACGAGAGGCTGAAGCTGCTGCTGCTGCAGAGGCAGCCGCAGAGGGGACAAAAGGAGCAGAGGGAGCAGGAGCAGGAGCGGGGGGGGATGGGAAGGGAGCAGAGGGAGAGAAACGAAAGGCAGGGTGAATGAAATTGATGGGTGCAAGATAGGGATGAGGAGAGGGAGGCAACGTGGCAACAGTACGTGCAGCAGATGACACGAGATGCTGAAGCTGCTGCTGCTGCTGCAGAGGCGACACGGAGGGGACAAAAGGCGCAGAGGGATCAGGAGCAGGAGCACGAGCAAGGGAGGATGGCAAGGGAGCAGAGGGCGAGAAGCGAAAGGCAGAGTTGCTGGTGTGGATGCAGATGCGTTTCTGCATGCAGCATCTTTGTGTGTGCCAAAGTAGTAGCAACAAGTGATTTCATATGCCAGCCAGGCTGCAAGTGAGGAAGCTCCAGCAGCAGCAGCAGCAGCAGTACCATACACACTTGAGAACCAGGAGCTGGAGTTGGTTTGGTTGGCGTCGGGGTGACAAAGGCGTGTGACAGTATATGTGCATTTTACAGAAATGGAGCAAGATTTCAACCTACAGTACATTTTCCAGCTTCCAACGAGTTGCATATTTCCAATTCACAGCCTTTTTTTTCATTCCCAAACTGATTGGGGCTACAGATTAGTTGAGAATGCAAAGTATGCAGCTTGGAATAACAGCAGCATGCAACATCCTGGATCTCAGAAAACACAAGCACAAAAGAGAAGAAAGCGGCATTCTACAGTCTACTAAATCAGAAACACACAATTGAACTATCTGCCCATGCAGAAAGCTGCTTCTGTGTCTACACTACATCTGCTGCTGCCCCCCACCATAGTCCCCCCAGTTGGCCCCCTCCTCCCATTCATCCTCTTCCTCCACCCTTCTTCTCCTCCTCCTGTCATAAACCCCCCCTTCCTCTACCACCCTCTTTCTCTTATCATAAATCACCCCTCTCGCCTTACCCTGGGAAACCCTCACTCCATTCAAGTACTCCCTCACCATTCTTGTTGCAAACGGATTTGTCTCCGGCCTCCCTCCATTCTCCTCAAATGCGGCTCGCAGCCGGCCAATCAGGGCGTCCAAACTCCCCCACGCCTGCTTCATAGGGCAGACGCATGACTCCCGTACCGAGCTAGACCCATATAACGGGCATCCTAAATCATGTACACGCGTGCGCCCAAATTGGTCCATATAGCGCATGTATTCCACCACATGACGCGGTGTAGCGCGAATCATTGCCACAGGAGGCTGATGCCGGGCCAAATACTGGCTGAAATTGTTCCAATCCCGCTGCTTCTGCGCATCATACTTATTCGCGGGACGAGTCTGCTGCCCCTGCAACCCACTCTGTCCAAACCCAGACGCCACGACAGCAGCAGCATTCGGGGACTTGGGATCGCTGGGACGAAGCGGGGCGAGCGGTGGAACGGCGGGGACGGGCGTGAGCGGGGTCTGCAGCGGCTGCTGCTGGTGCTGCATGTCCAGGAGCATGGAGAACACACCGCTCGCAGAAGCGCTGTTAGAAACGACAGCGGTGGAGCGATTTCCGGCGCCAGTCCCGGATTCCGGACCAGCGCCTTCCTCGACTTTAACCGTGACCTCGTTTTGAGCTGCTTCGTTTTGAGCCGCTTCAGTTCGAG